>OZ012735.1:770709209-771287214 GCA_963859935.3 Lathyrus sativus
TTTGTTTCCAGCTAAAACTTCCATGGGTAATTAACATAGCAGGTAAAGTCGCAGGAAATAGTCGCAGTAAAAAGTCACAGGAAATAGTCGTAGCAAAAAGTCGCAAGAAATATATATATATATATATATATATATATATATATATATATATATATTTATATATATATACATATACATATATATATATATATATATATATATATATATATATATATATATATGTATAGATATACATATATGTACATATACATATATATGTATATATATATATATATATGTATATATATATATATATATATATATATATGTATATGTGCATATATATATATATATATATATATATATATATATATATATATATATATATATAACTACTAAAATTACTCTGTTTTCCTGCGGATTTTGACAAAATTACTGCAGGAAACAAGTTTCCTGCGGTTTTTCCTGAGATTATTTGTTTCCAGCTAAAACTTCCATGGGTAATTAACATAGCAGGTAAAGTCGCAGGAAATAATCGCAGGAAAAAGTCGCATTATAAAGTCGCTGGGCAGTGTCGCTAGTAAACAGCTAAATTCGCAGGTAATACCGCAGGTAACGTTTACTTTTGCAGGAAAAGTCGCAGCAAACTGATATAATATAATTAATTTCACAGGTAATTTCTCTCTCAGGTTTTTCGTTTTTATTATTAATTGTGTTTAATTCATATTTAAAATAATATAATTAATGTATTTAATAATAATATAAAAATAAAAATCTAATTTGAATAAGTCAATACAACACTAATCACATTCAAATTTTTAAAATCAATAACAAGTACTTTTAGAGTTACATTACTAAAAATGACATAATCAAGTTACTAATAATCACTTGTCCAACCAAATTAATAAGAAAAACAATGCAATTTCAAACTAGATGACAAATGAATTAAAAGAATAGAAGAGACAAATAACGATGCAAAAACTAAGAAACTCCAACTACAGCTTATAGCTAGTAATGATTGATGTTCATGTTTCTCTAAGCTTCCCAACCTCTCAAAAGCGTAGCGCGAGCGACACGGTTGAGTCCAAGAGTGAAAGCTCCCATTCGCAAGTCGCAGTTGTGAGTTTTACACATTCCTTTTATGTTCTTGAAAGCTCTAGTCATATACCTTTTTAGCTCAAGGTTAACTTTATCTTCATCCCACATAAATCCTTGAATATTCTGCAGAAGTCACATAGGAAAATTTAAAATCTCTTAAACATGTTTTCAAGAACTGTTAATTAGCTTCTGAAATTTTCACTTATCGAGTTGATCATTACCTGGACCCATTCGAAATAGCTTACAGTAACTCCACCAGCATTTGCATAAATGTCGGGTAATATAATAACTCCTTTCTTAGACAGAATCTGCAACAAACAAATCATTTGAATTTTATATCAGAAATTGATTTCCCATATTCCCCACTATTCTGTAAATTTTTCGAATATGATAAATTATTACAAGTCTACATTGATTTACAAATTGTACTCAAATTTGGGATAATTACTACCATGCAGAAAAATCTTTAAATCCGCCACTGACAACTGCTTTTCTTTTCTTTCCTACAACGGTTGTACCGGTGTCGACGGCAGCAGCAGCAGATTCACTTGGAACACTTCTAGCCTTCAAGTACTTGCCAACACCACCGCTGCCAACCCCCGTAGCTCCAGACTCAGATGTTCCAGCTCCAGGATTACTATACCATGAGCCAACTTTATCCTGAAATATATGCCAAAACAAGTCCAAGGGATTAGTTCACAAAAACCTTGTAAAAGTGATATAAAATATAACCAATAATAGGCATCTAAAATATTAGGAAACAAACATTTTCTTCATCATTTGCATTCTTCTCTTCGGCATTAGCTTGCTCTTCTTCCTCATCTGGTTCGGTGTAAGGATTGACAAAAGTTGTGACACCTGTTATTTTGATTTCGTCCTGCAGGACAAAAATTATATAAGCATATGATCCATTATATTAGTTGACAGCATGGCATGCTTGAACAATGGTTAGTGAATCATTCAGAAGACTTCAAATGTCCCAACAAACGTTGTTAAATATCAATTCTTCAAATCATGAGATAGTCCAAAACCTCAATTTTCACAAATGAAAGTGTAAGATATTGTAATCCTACGTGATGTACAGGGATGTATATACTTATTCTGTAAAATATATCAGAAATTGATTTCCCATATTCCCCACTATTCTGTAAATTTTATATCAGAATAGTGTAGACTTATTGAAAAAGTTGTATATTAAATATCATGGTATGGTGGTGGTGGTGGTGAATAAATACCTGGATGGCGAATTTCATATCAGAAATTGATTTCCCATATTCAGCAAATAGAGCCTCCGTTCCAAAAACCACTCCTAGTCCAGTGGCGGCCTCTCTTCCCAAGGAACCTCCAAGATCCTACAAGCCAAATATTTCAAACTGATTTCTTGAATCTTGGATAGACAAACTATCATTGTTTACACAAGAAAACTATGACCACTCAAATAGGACCTTAAAGCTACAGTTGGTAATGATTGTACAATATTATTATATACTTACAATAGGCTTGCCGGTCACCACTGCCGGTGAATGACCATGAAACTTAGAATACTCATCAAGCATCCAAGCCATTGTCTGAGCATTGGTTCCCATATCAGGAGAAGGAACATCTCTATGAGTTCCAATGAGATCATGAATTTTGAGTGAAAACACGAGTGAGACGTTCCAACTCATTTGCTAATTCAGATGCCTTCTCTATAATGGGGAGAATCAAGTCAGTTTCATAGTTGTTTGGAACCTGCAGTGAACACTTAATAAATATAAAAAGCACTTGAAGAGCAAATGAAAATGATAGTGGTGTGAGTAATGTTTCATTCACACCTTTTTTCCTTGCCCCATTTTTTCTCAACATGCAAGTGAGGGTGTAAAGTATGGAGCAAGAAAAACTGGTGCAGAAATACCAGAGTTGTAGTTGACGTTTCTTAGAAACACTTGTAAATTTACAAAGGGTGACTTGTACAACAGTTCAAATGAATGCAATACCTTTTGAAGAATGCGAGCCATGCGCTCGAGACCGAGGCCAGTATCTATGTTCATCTGCTTTAGTGGTTCAAGAGAACCATCGTCTTTTTTGTTGTATTGCATGAATACTAGATTGTAGAACTCTATAAAGCGTGTATCATCCCCAAGATCCTGCTTCCATCCCCAACCCATCCCAAAAAATGTAAAACATTGTCAATGAAGTGATTTGGAATAACTCAACTTCTAACTGTATCTTACTTACAACATCATTGTATCCCCTCTCAGGATGAAAATCATAATAAATTTCAGAGCATGGACCGCAGGGACCTGTTGCTCCACTTCATCATGCCGACACTGTTCTAGTTCCTCTCAAAATTTCCACGTATCCAATAGTAATTTATAACAACCATTTGTAGATAAACCATTTGTATCCAAACCAGCCCTACCATCAACTTTGCCAACCGCCAATTTCTTCACCTTCCCATTTCAACCTACCACCAATGCCATCACTACAAAAACAATTACAAAAACATATTAAAAATACATAGAAACATTTCATCAAACATTTATAGTGCAATAAAGGATTTCTGTAAAAACTACACGCCTAGACATTTCATCAAACATTTAGAGTGCAATAAAGGAATTCCAAAAAACATATCAAAAACACATTGAGACATTTCATCAAACATTTAGAGTGCATCAAAGTAAATGCTTCAATTCAATTAATAAGAAATACAACAAATTCAGCAACGTGTAATTTTTATGGCAATGAATATTCAAATACTTAAGAGTTTTTGGTTGCTCATGCTTTCCTCTATTAAGACCTTTTAATAAACACAAACTACAACTGAGAAGCCAAGAATGCATCTACCTTGGAATATCTCCTCAACATTAGGCTTCAAATGTCTTAGCAAGGAGTGTAGAATTTTTATCTCTAAAGATGTTAAGTTTAATGAGCATTATTTTCCCTTTCCCGCTCTGTTTCCTAGCCAGAAATTACCTCAAGAATCTGTGTCAGCAGGAGGCTTAAATCGATTGTCTGTACCTACTGCTATCAATATTAATCCTCCTACCTGTGTATCTCCAATAGTCGGCAATAATCCTACGCCCAACAATATAGAGGCCCCTAATTCTCTCAGTTCTGTCTCATCACCTGGTCCACACAGTTCTATACATTCTGTCAATCAGGACCATAACATGGACAGTCTACAACCTTATCTTAAGCATCCTAGTACATCTAGCCAGGCTGTTCACAACATTAGAAATGTCTCACCTGTACACATATCCAATGATACAGTCCCTTCTGACCTGGAACCTAATCAATCCAATGCTCCACCTTCTAGTCACGAATCTCCATCTACACATGTTCTAAGGACAATTCCTAATTCAGTACTTCTGAAACTTCATCTTACCCAGCAATCCTGCACACAACATCTAGTTATCCTAAGGGTAACCAAAACTTAAGCCATTCCTTTCATTCAGATACTCAAGACTTAAGCCATTCCTTTCATTCTAATGAACTCACTCTTTCTTCTCACATTCCTTTATCTGCATCTTCTAATTCTTCTTCAATACAATCAAGTTCACATCCTATAACCCTTATCCAAAACAATCATCCCATGCTCACTAGAGCTAAAACAGACCACTCCAAACCTAAAATATTCATTGCTCACACTAGCCATCACATATAAGTGGGATATCCAACAATTTAACATAGACAATGCCTTTCTCAATGGCATACTCCATGAAGAAATATACATGAATCTCCACAAGATTCAACTTTGACCGTTGCTCGGCATCGACGCCGTATTAACTTGCAGTAGCTAAACATACCAGCTTCAATCACACTTGAATTTGAAAAGTGCGACTTTGATGTACGTTTGAGCTAGTTTTGATGATCCCTAAAATACTATCTTGTGACATACACTCCACTCCAGCTCCAATTCCTTCATCAAATAAAGTAGCTCTCTACATCAACTAAAGCACAATTTGAAATACAATTTAGCAGTAAGTATATAACTTCTAAATTACAATTTGAAAAATATATTAAAATACAATTTGAAAAATTACAAACCAAATTGTATTCATATATAACTTTATATTTTAGGCAATGAGTACTTTATACGGTAGCCATTTTAGCAGTAAGTATCGCATCAATAGCTTCTCCCATGGATAGAAAAACACTTACCTCCATATGGATTAGTAAAGTAGGAGACTGAATACTTACCTCCATATGGAAATCTCGTCAGAAGCTCTGTTTCAGCAGCTCTCTACATCAACTAAAGCACAATACTTAATTTTGTAATTTTCTGGTCATTTGGTCCAATTTTATCTAGCAACTTATTAATAGACTGTCCCATATCCATAAATAAATACCTGAAAGGATAAACATAATAGTGAAATCCAATGTTATTTATTTATATATGTACCTGAAAGGATCTTGGTAAAGTCTCCACTATTTCACCACTAGTAGTTCTCATCAAAAGGAGTAGTATCCTTCAGCTACATATCAGACAAGAAAGTAACATATATTAAGCAGCATAGAAACTTCAAACAGAGATTGAACATCAACAAAACTTAATTCACTAACTGTTTGCTTCAAGCTAATTCTCCACAACAATTGTCATTAACCTCATGTTCAAATAAACTCCTAACAGTAATATAACAGGTAGTTCATATGTCTCATAACACTTCAATCAGCATCATGGTGGCTCAATGAGCAATGCAAGAGATAACAAACCTACTAATTTCAGTTTCGTGACAGTGCTAATTTGGTTCAATACAACATGACTCACCCCGACACTTCAATTCCATTAATCAGCTTAGAAATCCCATTAAGATGATATTGACAAGGATACCATAAAATCAGACATAAAGCTTTGACGGTAAAATGTAAATATTATAATGTTACAGTTATTAAACCGAATCAAGAGCCCACCCCAATTGGGTTCTTCATTCATAAAATAACAATCACAAAAGCCGTAGACATTCAACTACCATAGCAAGAAGATAAAAACCAGTAAAACAAATCAAATATGTATGTAACCTCAAAATTTTCAACTCAGTATTCTCAGCAACATATACATTACAGAAAGAACTTTTATCCCCCAATTTTTAGCATAACAAGAATTGCAGTCATAAAGTACAAATATGCATTCAACATAAGTCTAAACTAAGCTATATGCATTTAAAATAAGTTTAAACTGTGTTAAGTAATCCCATTGAGAAAAAACAGACCAACTAAGAAGCATATCAAGTAAGGTAAAAAAGCATACCAAAACAGGTATCGGTATCTACAACTTAATTCAAACTAATTTCATTCACTATAACCTTACAATTTATTCATATAACCAAGTCCAAATTTGAACAGTGCTAACTTCAAACTATAACAGTTTACTAACAGAAATTTTGTATACCATTTTGTATACCAAATTTGATTAACAAACACCTACAAATTGTACGAAAGCATCAGTGGTAACTTGTCTTCGACCAATGGCTCTATAAAGTTTTTAGAATCTAGGTGATTGTTATTTACAAGTCAAATAAATGTTTAAAAATTTATCTAAATCAAATTGCAATTAAATTTTCATCATCGTCATTGGAATCCTCTTCATCTTCATTTTCTTGTATTGTTGACAAACTAACCTCTTCACCATCAACTTCATCATCTTGTAGGACATCAATTGGGTCATCTTCAAACACGAGTAAAGATACTCCATAATTACAATTTACTATAGTACTTCCTATTGTGGTCTTATTAAAAACACGAGTAAAGATACACAATGCTGAAAGGGTTAGGAAAAAATTCAATGGAAATTAGAAATTTGTTAATAATTATAAGGATCATGAAATTTTGAAAGAAAAATATGACCTACTGACTATCCGAGTTATATACAGAGCATAGTTTACCGATGAAGGGTAATACTGCTGCAAGCAACGCTTTAAGACATTCTTCGTGAGGTAGATGGCCACATCCTGAGACTGCAACCAGTCTCTGCATTTTGAATGGATAACTATTAGAAAACTCTAAAATGTAACCATATAGCATTAAAAATGGTAGAGAAATTTCAGAACAATGGAGTGGGATTCCAAAGTGTGAATTGTTTTCTACCTTGTAGTTTCCACTATTACCAAGCACGCACCCACACACTAATTTCACAGCCCCGCATTGTGGAAAATGGATAAAATATTTCTATGTCTACATTTACAACACCCACATATGAACATAGTGCAAACAACTGTTACAAATGAGAAGTAACATTGCCAAGTAAATAGAACTTCTGACTCAGGAGACAAATGAAGTTTTGTTTAAGTTGTGCATTTCATCAAATAGCTAGAAGTCATAAAAAAAACCTGATGCCAAGCAAATCAATAGCTAAGAAATCCAAAATCAAAAACACTAATACTACGACTTTGGATAATAAGTGAAAAGTGAAAGTCATAAAGAATTTTAGATTCTATAACAAGCTAAGGAAAATTGATGAAGAAATAGAGAGACAAACCGAATACGATGAGCAATCAGAAGCTATGATTTGTTGAAGAAATTAGGGATACAATGAAGAGAGAAATTACAGAACCTGGAAGGGATTTCAATCTGGAAGTGATTTTGGGCTATGATATGTTGAAGCAATTTCAATCTGAGATACGATTTTGGTATGAAATATAGGTTTCAACAATCTGAGCGTGTAGGAATCAAAATAGCAAAACCAAGTTATTATGTGAAAAGAGTAATTAACAAATTATACATAAATTTTGTTTCATATTAATAATAGTTGATGTTATTGTCCCAATGATAAATTACTCTAACTCATGTGAGAAGCGACGTGGGTTCGATACTCACCTCTTTATATGTTTATCAAAATTTGTTAAACTTTTTATTTATTTTATATTTCAAATTTTAAACAATTGTTTTTGATTAAAAAATATCATTTATTTAAAAAATATTTTGACATAAATTGTGTGACTTGCCGTTTTTGTTCATAGTAACCTTTAAATTGTATGGAGTTCATAGTAGCCTTTAAATTGTATGGAGTAATAAAGTATATTATTATTTTTAGAAAACATTTCTGCAAGCCTTTGCTAAATATTTTAAAATAGATTTGTTTTTAGATTATATATATAAATAATAAAAATGAATATGTCAATTATATTTTACAATTTAATTTAATAATAGTAAAAATATAATTAAATAAATAAACTTATACTTTTAAAATTATATCATAAACTTATATTTTACAATTATATCATCAATTTATATTTTTGATTATTTAAATTTTTACAACAATAAAAATTATTAAATAAATCAATATATATTTTACAATTATATCGTAAACTTATATTTTTTATTTTTTTAATTTTTACAACAATAAAAAATATTAAATAAATAAATTTTCTTTACAAAATAACTAAAAAAACCCAATAAATATTATAAAACTTTTTTAAGAAAAACAAAAATCTAATATAAAATTAAAAAATGTCTGAACAACATATTCTTGAAATTAATATGTGTTTTATAATTTTATTTATTAATCGTAAAAATATAATAAAAATTAAAAATAAATTAAATAATTGGCAACAAAAGTTGCAGAAAAGTTTACGGCAAATCCGCAGCAAATCTCGCAGCAATTCCTGCGATATTTCCGAGGTTTCAATAGATAACTAATTCCTGCGAAGGAAATCGCAGACAATTCCGCAGGAAATTTATTTTTTAATTTTAAATTTAAAATCGCAGCTAAGTTCTCAGGAATTCCTGCGAAATTTTCTGCTACTACATTTTCGTAGGAAATGATGTTTCACAATATAGAAGCGCAGGTAAAATCGCAGGTATTTCTGCGAAATTGTGTCCGCAGGAAAATCCGCAGGTAAACTGTGTATTTCTATTGGTGATATATATATATATATATATATATATATATATATATATATATATATATATATATATATATATATATATATATATATATATATATATATATATATATATATATATATATATATATATATATACTTATTTTAAGATTAACAACAACACAGTTCTGTATAGTTGATCCAAAATTCAAAAGTGACAAGTTATAAATGTTAAGCTCGTCGGAAATTATTTTTAAAATAATGACAACACTACACTATGTAACGCAATTACTTAGTATAATCCAATCAAATTCCTTTCGATAATTGATAAATTATCCAATATGCTATGTGAGTAAAATATATAAGCATTATTTATAAATTTTAATGCTATACGATATGCTATGTGAGTAAATAGTGTAAAAAGACTTAAGACCTGCACCATCACCTATAACCATTATCACATTATTATTTTTCCCTTCCGATAATGATTCTTGTTTGTGTAGTAAAAGTGTAAAAATTTAATGAGGCAAATCACAAAACCAGTTGTACCTAGAAACATATATATATATATATATATATATATATATATATATATATATATATATATATATATATATATATATATATATATATATATATATATATATATATATATATATATATATATATATATATATATATATATATGAATAAATGAAATACCTAACTCTAGTGATATTGTTGTTGAACTGTGACCAGCGCCAAAGAATCAAATTCACTCTCAGACCTTTTTGTCAATCCAGTTAATCCATCTTTCAGCCTCAAAGTATGCATCTTATACCAGTGAGAATTTTATGAGGATAACACTGCAAAATTCCCACATACACAGGTTTGTATTATTAAGACCAAGTGTCAAAAACCTTACGAAATGAACCAAAACTAAATACTATGTTGATAATAATAAAAAGTAACAATCAAATAGTATGCTGATAATAATAAAAACTAACCCGATGACCAGCATCCAACAAGATTTTCTTTTTAGGAGCATTTAAAACATGGTGAAGGGTAACAGTGAGTTCAACAACATCAATGTTTAAATCATGGATTTTATTAATAACAATGAAAAATTTATATGTAAAAAAATCATTTAAATGTCATCATCTTTAACCATAAATTTCTCCAAAGTTTTATTCTAGAAAAGGAGAAACATAACTCACCCTTCTCCAATGCATATGTAGGTATAATGATAACACTCCCTGACGAACATCGACATGCAAGTTCTGCATAACACAAAGCTGATAGTGCGGCTATTCCTTGTTAGGAGATTGCTTTTGTAGGTAGCAGTGTTGGATACCGAGGGGAAATCAGCAACGACTTCAAACTTCTCTTCCGCAAACTCGGCCTGTTCGATCCGGAAGCAGATAAGTTTCTGCACGATATTACAATACGACAAGCATTCAGAGTCTTACACAAAAACCAGCACCACTATGGTTTGTTTTGGAACCGAAAGCACAAGCAGAAAAAAGTGTTACTTGCACCAGTTGTCCGTGCAACACAAGCGGAAGTCCCGTAAAGTACCCCACGATCCTGGATAATGAAATTAGAAGCCGACGAACTGTTGAACTCCCACAACTGTTGCACATTGTTGTTTACTTCGGAGACTGTTGGAGCGATGAGTGTCAAATACACGAACCGCAGTGATAAAAACCATGTCAAAGACTCATAATCCATTTAAAAACGGGAGGCCGTTGGCGGCGAGAAAACTCGACACAAGAATTACACAACAATTGCCAGGAAATAACATACCAGAGCACTTCCAAGGCAATCTTCTCGCCAAAGCAATTCCAAGGCTATGCCGAATCCGCGAAATTTATTCGAGGTTTTCAGAACACTTGGACGTCATCATTGATGTTGCAAGAGGAACTAATAGGCTGACAAGTTCTTCTTTGCTGTCATAGAATCAACAAAACTATTTAGCATAAGTGTCATCACTTGCTAATTCTTCATACAAACTTACTGAAGTTGGTGATATGACATGAAAAAAACCTACAACCGAGAGCTTCTTCATAAACCAAGCCGAGATAGAAAGAATCATGAAAGACGGAATTGCAGCAGCATGTCCACTCAACCTGCATTTCAATAAAGGGATTAGACTTATCATTCAGATTTAGAATGTGCTTTTGAGCAATCTTAATGTAGAAAGGAATTCAAACCGTACTACCTTCTTCATGCACGTAAACCTCAACGACAACTTCGAGCGGGTTTTCTTTGTCAAGCTTCATCACTCTCAATTAGTTATGTTTCCATTTGTTTGTCGTGAGAGCCACAAGCTGATATCCAGTTTCAACCTGTTGTACGAGACTCCTCTACGCCAGCATTCATCAAAACCGCTTAAAACCAGCTTCTCCACAGCAGTGGTTTGTTTGAACTTAAATAACAACTTTAGCCCTTAAACTATCTGCATAAACATAGACATCCACTCTCTACAATGCGCTCACTATTTTCAATTACCAAAATTTTAATTGCATTACTCCTCATTCCATTTAACTAGGATTTACGTTTCCTGTTCATATATACTAGCATAAAATAAACAAAGTCACAAGTTTATAACCTGTGATCCGAGATGAAGAAAGCATAGGTGGTTTTTATCCCTTCTCCCGGTGTTGGTCATTTAGTTTCCACTCTCAAGTTCGTGAAGCTTCTAACCAACCGTGATAACCGTCTCCACATAACTATCTTGATCATGATTCATGAAATACTCAAATACCACAGAAATTGATGTCTACACTAAATCACTTCCCATCTCTGATTCTCTCAATCTCATCAACCTTCCGGAATATTATCTTCCTCCAAACATGGATTGACGTTCTGCCATGATCTCTCTCATTGAAGCTCAAAAGCCAAATGTCCAACAAGCTGTCGCTAACCTCACTACTGAACGACGAGAAAACGGAGTCCTCTCTGCTTTTGTTGTTGACATGTTCTGCACCACCATGATTGATGTTGCCAAAGAATTCTCGGTCCCTACACTCGTCTTCTACACTTCCGATGATGCTTACCTTGGTTTAGTGTTTCATCTTCATACTCTCAGAGAATGAGACAACGTAGATTCGGATCAGTTACTACAACTCGCTGAGTTGGATGTCCCGAGTTTTGCTAACTCTATTCCTTCAAAATCGTTGCCTACTGTTGTGCTACGCAAGGAATGGGAGTCAATTTTTATGAACTATGCGGAAGGCCTCAAGAATGCGGATGGCATTATAGTAAATTCATTTGAAGAGCTAAAGTCGTATGCGGTTCAATCGTTTTTATCTCATCGTGGTTTTCCAGGTTTATCCATATATCCGGTTGGACCTATATTAAACCCTGAACCCAAAACTGAGGGTACAATTGATTCGGTTAATGTCATCAAGTGGCTCAATGATTAACCTCTGTTCTCAGTAGTTTTCCTCTGCTTCGGGAGTACAGGTTGTTTCGATGACGATTAGGTTAAGGATATTGCACTCTCTATTGAGAATAGTGGAGCTCGCTTCATGTGGTCTCTCCGTAAACCACCGTCGAAGGGCATATAAATTATTAGTAATTTATCGAACACATGATTCGTAAGAAACAGAAATGAAAAAGGAAAAGAAACTTGGTTGAGGAAATTTACCGAACACTTAGTGTGTAAGTTGCAAAATGGTGGAAACGACAACAATTCGATACCGATTCGTAAACCACAACCTGCAACATACCCATCATAAATTGATAAATTGGACGAATGAAAATGAACTGTAAAAACAAACAGGGCTCATGAATCCCTAATCAGAATCCCCATTCTCCCTTATATCCAAAAGATTCCCTAACTTGAAAGGTCATTGAAATGAAAATAATAGAGAAACTTATGAGTAAGTGAATCTTAAATGAAATGAGATTGAGGGAACTAAATGAATATTGAAATGAAAATGCAACCGGAAAAGGTAAGTGGTGCACCTATTCTTGGTTAAACCAGAAAATGTTGTCGGCGATTGAGCTCGGGCAGCTGCCCTACCTGGCCGGGCGCTGGCTCCGCCACTGTTTCAAATCCCATACCCTAAACCGAAGGTGCTTAATTTAATCAATAACACAAGGTTAAAATCTAACATTTCAAAACGCAAAGAGAAGAGAGAGAACTTGGAGAGAAAAGAGTGAGTATGGTGACGGTGGTAGCAGTGGCGAAGAAAGTGAGACGTCATTAACGAAGAAGCACAAAGGCTCTCCATGAAGGAGACGAAAGATGCAGTGAGAGATAGAGAGAGTGAGACGTTGTTGATGAAGAACGAAACCTAAATCTGGAAACGAAGAGGAAGAGAAGATTTTTTTTGTGTACAAATAAGCCACTTAAAAATATACAGTTCAAATTATTTATAATATATATTCAATCATAATATCATTTTTCTTAGCAGCCAAGTGGCAAGTTTAACATTTTGGGAGCCCAGGTGTTCTGTTCGAATTCTCATATTAACCATAAATTTTAGTATTATTGTTTTATTTCACTAACTTGTTCCAAGTTGGAATCGAACCTGCGCTTTGTTAGGAGTATATAAAACTTCTTAGGTCAGGTGGCTGACACCTGACTTAAAAACTAGATTTTTTAAGTCAATTAATAAACACATACATGTGATTTAAGAAATTTAATATAAATTATATATTTTTTTAATCTTTTTTAGGTCGGTTTTAAATGCACCCGACCTAACTAAGTTTCCAATATTTACGAAATTGCCACCGTGTCATTTCTTAAGTCAGGTGGCAAGTGAACTGACTTAAAAACCTCTGCTAAAAAGTTATTTTTTTACTAGTGTGTAACCCATAAAATCCTCAAAATTTTCACCATAGTGTCATACCCTAAATTTGTCCTACCTTTCTTACTTTTCTCATCATAAATAACGGTGTTTGTTGGGTGTTTGTTCTTTAGATGATCATTTGGCTATGAGCCATGCTTCTCCCGCTTGTTTTCTCATGCCTTTGAGTTTTGTTAGTTTGTGTTCTGTAGGGGCATAAGCCTTCATGGAAGATGTGGGGCCTAGTTGAAGATAAGAAAAGTTTAAGTAATGTGATTACGGTTAAATAATCAAGATGTGCTCAGATGGTTAAACCATGGTTCAAGCTCTACGACACGAGTTGTTTTAAAGCATGGTTAAGAAGTCCATAATAAAGGTTTCGGTTCATCATGTTTTCAAAGTGGCAAACATCAAAAATGATTTGGCAATTGACTCAGGACTAAGATTGTCCTAAGACTGACTTTAGTTTTTAAAGATCAATTCAAGGTGCTATCCAGGTCAGAGAAGATTTGAGAGTAGTTTTAACTGAGAACATGGAATTATGTGTGCTTTCAATTATAATTGCTTTTAAATCGGGAATTGGAATAGTCGAGGCATTGCCAAATTATTTCAAGGACTTATTGTATTACCAAAGCTTGTGATTAAATCACCTTGCGAGAAAATCACAAAGGTATCCATTAAGTATGGTTTTAAAAGCTCATTCACAATCCAAATGTCATTTCAAGTTCTAAGACCATTTCAAAGACTTACAAAAATCCTCACAAATATTCATTCCAATAAAAGGTCCATGAATTATAAGAGGTTACAAAAAAAAGAAGAAAAGAAGAGCGTGAGTTTTCTTTTTTACAAATAAAAAGTCACAAACAAGCGGCCCACATGATCGTTGCAGACGATGGTTTCATCACAACAACCAGATATCCAACTCAGCAATGTTGATATGAAACACCACTCTTCTCCTCATGACTTAGAGGCCTTCTACGGCAAAATCAGTGACTTGCTGGACTCCTCTGGATTCACTCTCATGTTGGATATCTGAGAAACTTGTACCTGTTTTACTTGGAGGTCACCAAAAGAGGCGGTTATCACCAGGTTGGTAAAGAAGAGAAATGGGGTGAAACTATGTCTGCTCCAAAACTGAAAGGAAACAACGCAAAGTTATGTTTTCATGTTGAAAATCTCTATGCAAATCTTCTTTACAAATTTGAGAAACTTTACTACAAGTCCTACACCAGTCACCAGCCACCATAAGGGTCACCATAAGGTCGCAATGGCAACTAAAATAAATCCGTATGGCTACGAATCTGCTACTAGCAATAACCCACAACATTATGGCTCGGCACTGAACAGAAATCAGCCCCGCTACATCCGCCGCAATGTTTCAAAACACAGCTTGAAAATCACATCCACAACGCATCTAATATCATGGCATACAAATCTTACGCACCACTTTTCCGTCGATTCAAGAGTTAGCACCAATTGTTACACTAGGAGACACACACAAAAACCTGATATGAAAAGAGCAAATCACAACCTACACAACAACAAAAACTCACGCAGCTGCGAGAAAACCGCACCCGCAGTATACCACGACAGCATTGTACCAATCTCCAAATTCCCATCCATTTTCAGCCTTTAGTGCCAGCTGTATGTGGCGCTAAACTATACCAAAATTCTGCAATAATCCCGTCCTGCTACGACACAACCCAAAACTCTTCCCAAACATTCACAGAGAACATGCCCAATGAAAATAAATGACCTGCAAAAACAAAAGTCATGTAACACATCACAAAGGTTTACTCCATATAACTGCTACTCAAAAATAACCTACACCAAGCCTTTAACCATAACCTGCATACTTCGCGCAACCAGACACAAAAAACCTTGGTACTCACCCGCAGCTGGTATGACCGTGACTTGCGACATCAAGTCGTTGTGCATATAGCGGCCTGCACCAGTTGGTTCGCAGCCGGAGTTATAGTAAGCATCACACATCTTCTAGCATAATCAAACTCACGCCAAAATCCAAGACTAGCAAGTTGTGATGCTTCAAACCGCGCCGAATGCTCACTGCGTAATACTGGAATATTATGCCTTCATAATCAGTCCAGGAAAATGCATATTTTTGCGCACGAACTTGCGATGTTTCAGCCTTCTTGTAGTTAACGTATGCGCATCGGTTTTCCTTCCATATTGTGCTCATGATCAAAGCCTGAAAATAGTGAAACAGTGGTGATGCTAATGAAATTGGTCCATATGCCCAAAGTGATGAACTTGCACAATAATGTTCAATTATAAACCTGCTAAAGTGGCAGCTTTCATGAGTGGAAAAACGGTTTTCACAGGATGAGATTTGCACTTCAATGGACCACGCACCAAGAATGTCGTATACACAACACAACGCACCAAAAGTGCATCAGATAATGGTCACGCGACTGTGGTTTGCATCCAGACCGTATCATCCGTTAACTCGCAAGACCTACAGCAGCAGAAAAACATCAACCCCACTCACGGCTGGAAATGGTCTTTGCAAATCCTTATTTGCAATTCAGAACTGAAACAAATAAATAGAAAAATAACAGCAGCACTCACTATGATTTGTATCAGCTCCAGGCAATGGATCCAGAGCCGCTGTTGGTGAAGATTTGGTTACCATGACTAATTGTCGCTTTCAAGCTAGAAACCTCATCACTAAAGATGGTGCGGATGGAATCAGGAAGATGAAACGCTCCGTAAATGCTACACTCTTAAATGTTGCATCATCTGTTGGCAGTGTGAATGATAGTTTCAAGCAGTTATGGAGGTTTCTGATTTAGAGTCAACTGCAACATCCAATATTAAGAAGCCGAAGATTGAGATTCTCTAGATTCAACAACACAGACTGGGAAACCGAGTGGGGCTGAATGGCAAGAAGAGTTATATCAAAAGATCCAAGTCATGAAAGAGGGCCTCTTGCCAGAGCTAACTGAAGTGTATCAGAAGATCACAACGAAACTTCAACAGCATGAATCTCTTCCCTAACAACCAAAGTCAGATCAGCTTGAAAGGCTTAAGGTATTTAAAGTGATGTTGGAGCGTCTTGTGACATTCCTCCAAATTTCCAAGAACAACGCCAACTGCCAGAACCAAAACCAACGCAACACCAA
Organism: Lathyrus sativus; assembly: GCA_963859935.3. NCBI lineage: Eukaryota > Viridiplantae > Streptophyta > Magnoliopsida > Fabales > Fabaceae > Lathyrus > Lathyrus sativus. The sequence goes on from OZ012735.1 coordinate 770,726,010, forward strand.
TTTCACGACGTGTCCTGCGCAAGTGAAATGGTGTCATGATGCATAACCGCAACACAGAACCTGTTGTTATCCGCCTCCCTACACAAGAAAAACCAAAGAAAACAATTACGCCATGACCAATCTACAACATAATGAAATCATTCGATGAAGAAGGAAGAGTAGGTTTTTGTGAACACTAGCACGTACCCGCGGTGATGAACAAGGCAAAAAACTAGTTCCATATCCTTGAATCAAAACTGTTATCCACAAACCACATAAAACCTATAACTGTTGTTCGCAAAAGCCATAATGGCAGGCTTCACGCGATGGATTTCACGCGGCAAAACCGTCATTGTCTTCACCCACCACCAAAACAAAACTTGACCTGTAAATTAAACCAACAACCACCGTTATGTACAAATTTGCAAACTGACAAATGAAGGCAACATAGCATAATACCATGATGGACGGGCCGACATGAACTTTTCGAAGTTATAAAACCGGCATCTTCAATACCTATGTATACCCTGCCACCACTACACCATCGGCGCAAAATATTCACAACTGAAAAAAAAACAACTCGTGTACGACAAACTGCTACGCAATTGATGCCTGCAGCAAACATTCACACCAGAGGAAAAATCATCCCATTTAAGAATCACAGTGCAGAGTGATATGCTTGGACATCAATTCAAAAAGAGGGATGAGATGAAGTTTGATTTATATTACCTGCTAAAAGATGTCAGCAAAGCAAGAACATTGAAAGAAAATACATGAGTTGTTACTTGCCACCTCTCAAAATCATATTCCTGCAAATGTAGTTACAAACTAATTACCACAGTAAAAAGCAGAAAGAGGGAGTTACCGCAGTGAAAATCAATTGAAGTTTTTTTACCTCACTACAGACAAAATAGGAGATTGAGTAGGAATCTTTTCTGAGGACCCTTCATTCCACACAGCACACTACTCCTTCCACTTTTACCCTTCTCCATTTAATATAAAGAGAAAACAAAAATTGTCAAGAAGAGGACCCTAATCTGAGAATGAGCCTCCAAACCCTAGTTACAGTGCCAGCCGCCCCAGCTCCCTCATCCATCCTCACCATTCTCCTCATAACAGAACAGTGACAGCCTCCATTAAACTTCTTCAGCTCACCTTCTGCCATACTCAGATTCCCAGAATCTCCTACCTCAAACTATTCTCCGAAAAACCTCATCCCAGAAAAATCAATCAACTTCCATCCTTCAACTGTCATCTCCAACAAACAACTCCTTCAACTCTGTTCTAAAAAAAAAGACAACCATAACTCTTTTCTCCTACCTCCAAAGTTCTTCTAATCTGATTCAAACTCGATTTTCAATTTCAACAAACCGAAAACTATTTGTTCCTCTTCTCAAACCGTTCGAAAACCCTCAAAACAACTCCAGAAATCCCCATTGAAACTCACTCTTTAACCGCAAATCCCAAACCATAAACTCCCTTCAATCTTCAGAAAGTCATCCTTAACCTTCTCTTCTCAAAATCCCCCTTGATGGTTCTTCAAGAAAACCCACATCACCATTAACACATCTCTCCTCAACGACAAGTCTTCTCCAACACCTATCTCAAAATCACTCTGAAACCTTCACAGCATTCACCTTCTTCAACCTTTAGACCACCATAAAATGCTTCACGAAACCAACTGACCCGATACAACAACACGTTCTAGTTGTCTAATTCTCTTCCTTCAATCATTCCCCTCTTAGACATTCTTGAACCCGCCTCCATAACCCTTCTTCAACTTGCAATTTCAAAAAACCTCCCCTTCAACCCACCACGGATCCCATCTCATATCTCTCAAATACCTTCAAAACGACGACGTTTTGCTACCCTGTTCCTCCGATGCAACTTTGATGCCGATAAACCAACCAACACAACCCAGATCCGGAAATGCGAAAACCAGACACGAAAAGAGAGGGATGAAATAACGACAGAGTAAGAGAATTCAAAAAATAACCGAGAAAGACGAAAACGAAGTCGGACAAGGTTGTTCTCCTCGAGTTTTCTTTCTCTTCTACGAGTGACCACGGTGACCATGGTTTCTTTTTTTTTTTTTTAAACTTTGTTTTTATTAATATTCATTTTTGCTGATAAGTTTTTGTAAATAGAAAGGGAGTCTTGATGCTTATGTTAGTGATGGGCTTTTATGGGCCCGTTTTCATGACCGCACCCTACCAGAATTTCATACATCTCCCTAATTTTTTATTTTTGTTTTCAGCCAATATTTAAGGGAGATGATGGGCTTTGATAAGCCCAAAGGATTCTCCCATTAGTATTCAAACCCCTTGATCCAACGGATAACCCTTTTCACTTTTTATTTTCTTTTGACTTCTCATATCTTTTTTTATTATGTATATAAAATCTTTGATTATTAGTTTTATTGACTTTATTTTCGATTCCCATTTTTTTATTTTAGGGTCGATGACGAGATTACCACCGTTTAGCCGTCAAATTATTGGCGTGAAACAAAGGATCCGAGACCACTTTATTTCTCCGATTTTATTTCGATTTTTGGATCGATGAAGTCTTTTATTCGTAAGCGTCGCGTATCGAAGTTGATAACCTTCTCGATTTCAAATCTATGGTGAATGACCATTGGGGTCATTTTCCGTACTTTGGGATCGTGATAGGCTACCTTCGATTAATCAGCATTATGTTTGCGATTAAGACAAGATCCATTCTTTCGTGTCCCGATTCGATTCATTAACCATTAAATTTAATTTCCGTTAAATATTATTGTGAATATTATTGTCATATTATTATTCATATTGTCATATCTCATTATTCATATTCATTCACCTATATTCGAAAATACCTAATAAATTATCGAAACTCCTAAAAGCCAAATTGGTGGACTGTTGGATCTTTGGTCATTTGCAGGTATCCTAACTTTGAGTCATGCCCGACTTTGCTCAAGGCGTAGTTTAGGACACAATGCACACACACGGCTTTCTCTTGGGCTACCTGACAATGAGACCCCTTTATTTCGTGCAATCCCGTGTAACTTATATGTACCCCTCTCCCATTCCGATGTATGTTTCGCATTTCTTTGATTATTAGTTTATCTCCTAGGAGCACCCATAGGGACTAGAGCGGATCAAACTATTTTCAAACTAATTCTTGATTCGTCATCGAGCCATTTTCAAACCCTTGTAAGTCGAGTGCTCATACGCATTCGCCATCAACCTATTACAACTCGACCCTTGATGCATAAGTCAAGTCGGTCTCTTTTTTCAAACAATTTCATTTTCAACACGCTTTGCACGCGATAATAAGTCAAACCCTTGATCCAACGTCAAGTGGATTTTCGTAATAAACTATCAATCAATTAACAACTATTCAATTCTTTTCAAGGTGTAAAGAGTAGGTTCAAGTCTTTGATCTTGCTTTCAGTTGTTTATATGCAAGTTATCTTATTCGTGTGTGAGCAATTGGCGCCTTTAAATAACATTAACAACTCGACAACATTCAACTATCTCCAACTACTCATCTTCTCATTCACCTTTCAAACAACTTCTTTTACGATGAAAAAGAGAGTGTCCCAAGTCTTTGGCTCGCTCTCCCAACTACTTGGATCCGAGAAGCCTTTCTCAAGCTTCAAGTAGTCGTCATCCGACCAATCTCATCATTTTATACACCACTTCAAATTCAAACAACCTTCTTTTACGAAGAAAAAGAGAGTGTTCCAAGTCTTTGGTTCGCTTTCCCGATTACTTGGGGTCTGTGAAGTCTTTCTTAGGCTTCAAGTGATCGTCATCATTTCGACCTTATCCTTTCAAACATATCATTCCTTCATGATGAAAAAGAGAGTGTTCCAAGTCTTTGGTTCGCTCTCCCGATTACTTGGGTCCGAGAAGTCTTTCTTAAACTTCGAGTAATCGTCATCCGTACTCACTTCAAATCCAATTCAAATCCAATTTCTTTCATGGTCGTTACCACGAACTACGAACGCTCTGATTCTTCATTCACTCTTGAATGTAAGATACGTAGGCACAAGATTCCGATGATCTTGGCGAGCACAATCCCCTCCATCTTCCATTTCCCCCCATCCTTTCCCGTAGTCGAACTACGACGCTCTGATTTCTCATTCTCGTCCGAATGAGCATACGTAGGCACAAGGGCCCCAATCCTTAGCGAGCACCCTGTCCTCTAACCATCCCCTTTCCCCTAGTGTCTTTATCCCTTTATAGTATCCTTTAACATTTAGTAGTGAGAAGAGAAGAATTAAGTTTAGCTAACATCCATCACAACTCGAATTAAGAGGTTCCCGTTGAGTACAACGGACATGAGGGGTGTTAATACCTTCCCCTCGCGTAACCGACTCCCGAACCCAGGAATATGGTTGCGACGGCCGTGTTCCTTCCGCGCTTATGAGGTTTTCTCGATATTTTCCTCTCCCGTTCATTCGGAAAAATAAAGTTCGGTGGCGACTCTGTCGAACCGCATTTCCGCGCCTTTTGCGCGAGGGTCGTATGTTCGAATGAATTTTCGAGGTGCGACAGGTGGCGACTCTGCTGGGGACTTTGCTCCATGCAAGAGAGAGTCAAGCTTATCTTAGTTTTAGTTGTTAGCTTGTTGTCTTTTATTTTCTTCTCGCTTATTTATTGGTATCCTTGTCTTGGTTACTTATGCTTGAGGCATTGTGGGGGTTGCTATACTTATGGTTACTTTGTGAGATGGCTCTACACCCGAGTCTGAGTAAAACCCTAGGATTAGGATGGTGGTTGTGTAGTGGAGACTTGCGTGGAGTCTTTCACGTTAAGTTGAAGCGAAAACCCCGCTTGGAGTAGATTCCTTGGAGATGTTGTTGTTGTGGTGAGTCTTCGCCATAGCAATAATGTTTTCGAGTCTGAATCGTTGATCCCAAGGACCATTAACCGTTTTATCCATAGTGGTTGGTAGTGTTAATTCTTTGTGAATTAATACGAACGCCCCAATCAGATGAGATCCCTTGAACGTATTACTTTCTTACAGTAATATTTTCAACCTCGATCTATGACTCTGAGAACCTTTTCTAAAATCCGTGTGTCGATGGTTGTGTAGTTGATGCCTCCGAGAAGTCTTTCTCGCGTGGAAGATACGAGAACCTCACCTAGAGGAGATTCTTTTGAGGATATTATCATCATGATGAGGCTTTGTCATGGCAGTAATATCTTTGAAAGATGTCCATGACTCTAGGCACCTACCCATTTTAGAATCCTACCTGTGGGGGTTTCTTTGAGCAGTGACCGTGATCCTTGAATCGTTCACCCGGCTAATCTCAGAATTGCTTCAATTTGTGATCCTATGATCCTGGATCTTGCATCTTGCATTGCATATCATTCGCATTGCATCTCATTTGTTGTGCATCTTGCGTTCTCCTTCCTTCAACAGTTTCTCATGTTTCTCTTTCTTTCATATCCAGTAAATCAAGCTGAGTCCTCGACACCAGTACGCAACTAGAGCCAACACAAGACGAATGATGGAGCAGATTCAACAAGAGCAAGTTGCCTTCAGAGAAGAGTTGGATTCTATGAAAGGAAAGATCGACCAGATCCTCGAAGCCATCCTCGCAGCCAGAAGAAAGGAAGAACAGCGTGAAGCCGCTGCTGTCGTCAACAACAATGGTCAAGGACAAGGGTCTACTGCCATCCCTTTAGTTCCAATTCCAAATCCTCATGGGATGCCGTTGAACTTCAATAACGCAGCCGAAGGGAACACTTCTCATCCAACCCCAGCGCCCGGAGTTACCATTGGAGCTATCCCGCAGACCTAGCCTACTGCTGTGCAAATCCCAGTTCCTCATATCGAAGATACTCTGATGGATCAGTATGACGATGTTCAGAACTATCATGCTGCTATCCCCATTGCCAGTACCGTTGCTGCTCAGGATTCAGAAGCCATGAAGATGTGCCAGGATCTAGCCGAGAAACTCCGAGCCATGGAAGGGCACAATTCAAATTCCTTCAGTGCTTTGGAATTATGCTTGGTGCCTGATGTTGTCATTCCTCCCAAGTTCAAGGTGCCTGAGTTTCCGAGGTACAAAGGCCTCAGCTGCCCGAACATTCATCTGAAGATGTATTGTCGCAAGATGGCTGCCTATGCCAGAGACGAAAAGCTAATGATTCATTGCTTCCAAGACAGCTTGTCTGGGGCATCACTTGAATGGTATATGCAGCTGGAACGCAACAGTGTGCGCACTTGGGTCGAGCTAGCTGATGCATTTGTCAAGCAGTACAAATACAACACCGATCTTGCTCCGAATCGTACTCAACTTCAGAGTATGACTCAGAAGGATAATGAATCCTTCAAAGAGTACGCGTAACGATGGAGAGAGCTAGCCGCAAGGGTACATCCACCTCTTGTTGACCGTGAACTGATTGACATCTTCATGGGCACTTTGCAGGGCCAATACTATGAGAAGCTGATCGGTAGCGTCTCCGCTGGATTCTCTGACTTGGTGATCGTCGGTGAGAGAATTGAAGAAGGGCTGAAGAGTGGAAAGATCCCAGGAGGTTCTAACAACCAGGCCAATGCCAAGAAGCCTTTCAACGGATACAAGAAGAAAGAGGGCGAAACAAATGCCATCTCTTTGCAGAAAGGGCAAGCTTCTCAACAAGCTCCTGCTCCTATGCCTTATCAAGTTCCCTATTATCAGTATCCGTATGTTGCTGCTGCGCAATATGCTCCAACGCCTTATCAGTCAGCTGTTCAAGCAGTGCAAGCTCAGATGCCACAACAACAGGCTCCTCAGCAACAAGCCTACAACCAGCAAGGATATCAGTATCCTCCTCAGCAACAGCAGATGCAAGCTACTCAGCAACGACAAGGTGCTCGCCCACAGCGTCAGCAAAGAACATGGAGGCCAGATAGAGTCTTTGATCGTCTACCAATGACATATGCTAAAATCTTTGCTTAGTTGATGGAGAAGAAAGCTGTTGTTCCGAGATATTTGGCTCCTCCAACTGTCATTCCTGCCGATTACAATGCAAATGCTCATTGTGAGTTTCATAAGGGCGCTCCAGGTCACACCATTGAGGACTGCAGAGCTTTCAAGCACATAATTCAGGACATGATCGACAGGGATGCTATCAACTTCAATGGGAAGTCTCCAAATGTCACTAACAATCCGATGCCACCAGTCAACTAGTGCCAACATCAGATCGATTCCAGTCGAGTTAAAGTTCATCTCCCCGAAGAAGGCAGTCATGTTGCCATTTCATATTTCGCATTTTTTTATGTTTTGTCTTTGTTTGCTTAAGTATTGTATGCTTTGAACAATTGCCATTCGTATTTGGTTTTCATTAATGTATCATTTATGCATGTTTTGAATTAGTTATGTCGTATTCACTCATTTTTCACTTATCACCGACATGTTTATTCACTCCACTCTATTCACTGTTGTTTAGCATGGTTTGAGGGAGGATGATGAAAACAAGATACCCATAATTGCGAACTCATATGCTTTCAGACAGAATCTCGTCAATGATGTACAGGCATTGTTTCAATTCCCCATACACCGGAGATATAAGGAGTTAATCCCTAGTAAACCACTTCGAGCCTAGAAGTAGCAGTTTCCTTCGGATATTCAAACCTTTACACTCAACCTGGGGCAGGGTAGTGTTCAGTTAATCCAACCCCGCACTCGAATCAACAAGCAAAATCTAGAAGACGGTTGTTCTTCAATGACCCATAACATGGCAGTCACAACCTTCCAACAAAATCCAAAAAAACATCAAAAGCCTGCTAAGTCAGACACCTTAGAGGGGACTTAGGCAAAATCAAGGCAACCCCGATAGATCTGACAAGCAAAGTCAATCCATGCAAAAGTTAGGGATCAAAAACAAAAGCAAAAGAGGACCCCGAAACCCTCAACAAAAAACAAAAAAAAGGATTCAGTTGCCACCCAAATCAAAAGGGGCACCGACATCCATCAAAAAACCAAAATAAGGTGACTGCCACGACAAGAAAACCTTGAATCATCAAAATTATACCGTCAAGGCAAGTGTAGAATTAACTAAGCATAGGACTGGAGATCATTAAGAAGAATGGGTGGGTACAAATTATACTTTGAGCCTAGCATCCTTTGTTTCATAACCGTGAACCAGACCACGTTACAACCCCCACAAGACCTAATTGATGCGAGGTTTATTCTGAAAGCATACTATTGCGAGGTTGCGTAACCTGACTCCTCACATGATTGCTAATCATCAGCATTGGTGTTATTTCTCTTGCTATATCTTTCGCACCAATCAAATTAACACAACGTCTGGGCTAACAGTCCATTCGTCTCACTATCACGACACTCTCAAATAAACGATACTTTTTCAAACTTGCATTAAACTTTGCATTAATATTACCATTTGTGGGTGTACAATTTTAATTGCAAAACAGTGCTAGGTATTCAAAGACATTTCAACAAGGGGCAATCAAGGAGGAACTTGACTTCCAGTGGTTGGCACAAAGCAAGACTACCTCAAAACCACAGACTGGGGCAAATTACTCAACAGCTCAAGCAGGGGCAAGTCATCTGAGTTCAACTTCCATATGCCAGAACTGGTTAGTCTGGGGGCAGACCATTGCCATGTTCAAATTGGGGCAAGACCAGGTCGTCCTGACCATCAAGCAGAGTTGCAACTCTCTCTGAAGCAAATTCACAGTCACCAAATATCCCAGACTTGGGGCATCAAGGACATCTTCTACTCTAATCATGGCGTCTTCAACAAACCGCGTGTCGAGGAAGTCAATCCCTCCCACCACCCGAAGTCCAATTCGCATTGGCAACTGCCCAAAGTCCATCGTGCTAACGTCTCCTTGCATTTCTAATTACCCGTCTGCAATCATATGTATCATACGCATCACATTCGACCTCATGAGTATCCTGTATCATATGCATACTCCAATCACACCATACTTCCCTAGCTCTTGCATCTCCGCGCGTCAGCGTTTGCATTTGCACTTCCACTCGTATGGAATATCATTTATCATCCAACATTCATATATGCAAGTCAAGGTCCAGGATCAATCTTGAAGATTTCCAATACCGTCATCAGCCCGGTCAGGGGCATCTTTCACAAAGGTCGTAGATTTCTCCCACGAATATCAAAAACTTCAAAGCAATCATCAGCCCAGTCAGGGGCAATCTTCTGCAATTGCGGGTTTCTCCCACAAAATTCATAGGATATTCAAAGCAAGATTCAGCCCAGTCAGGGGCATTTTTCAAAGACCATGGGCGTCTCCCATGACGTATTTCAACCTTGTGGTTGATCAGATCTTCAAATCAACATTCAGCCCAGTCAGGGGCATACCATTCAAGACCGGGGGTGTTCCCCATGAAGTTGTTCAACCTTTTGTTGGGAAAATCCAAGAGTTTCAGCGCAAGATTCAGCCCGAGCAGGGGCATCTTCAGCAAAGCCGTGAGCGTTCCTCATGAAGTTGTTCAGCCTTTTGTTGAGCAAGACAAGACATCCAGACAAACTCAGCCCAGTCAGGGGCATCCTCTTCAGAATTCATGGGCGTAACCATGAAATCATTTCAGCAAAACTATGATCTCCAAACAAGACGGTGGGCGTACCCCGTTGACTCGTTTCAATTCAATCTTCCTCTTGGGTGTTCCCCAATGAGTTGTACCCAGCAAGCGTGACCGTTGTCAATTGCCTTACTATCATCCTTTTGGTGATAGTCGAACCTCGTCAGTTCAACCTAGCCTGCATCCTTTTGGTGTTGTTAGCCTTCAATTTGTGTTTGTTCTATCATCCTTTTGGTGATAGCAACTTGGGTGTATGTTTCGCTCCGTCATCCTTTTGGTGGGGGGTCTATCATAGTCATTAATGATAGATTGTGCGATAGTGTTTATTTGTGTTTCGCTCCGTCATCCTTTTGGTGGGGGGGTCTATCATAGTCATTAATGATAGATTGTGCGATATGTTTAGTGTGAGTTTGCTCCGTCGTCCTTTTGGTGGGGGGTCTGTCATAGTCATTAATGATAGATTGTGCGATAGTGTTTGAGTTTCGCTCCGTCATCCTTTTGGTGAGGGGTCTATCATAGTCATTAATGATAAATTGTACGATTTTGTGTGAGTTTCGCTTCGTCATCCTTTTGGTGGGGGGTCTGTCATAGTCATTAATGATAGATTGTGTGATATTATTTTGTGTGAGTTTCGCTCCGTCATCCTTTTGGTGGGGGGTCTATCATAGTCATTAATGATAGATTGTGCGATAGTTTGTTTGTGTTTCGCTCCGTCATCCTTTTGGTGGGGGGTCTATCATAGTCATTAATGATAGATTGTGTGATAGTTTGTTTGTGTTTCGCTCTGTCATCCTTTTGGTGGGGGGTCTATCATAGTTATCAATGATAGATTGTGCAATATGTTTAGTGTGAGTTTGCTCCGTCATCCTTTTGGTGGGGGGTCTATCATAGTAATTAATGATAGATTGTGCGATAGTTTGTTTGTGTTTCGCTCCGTCATCCTTTTGGTGAGGGGTCTATCATAGTCATTAATGATAGATTGTGCGATCTGTGTTGTGTTTCGCTCCGTCATCCTTTTGGTGGGGGGTCTGTCATAGTCCTTAATGATAGATTGTGTGATATTGTTTGAGTTTCGCTCCGTCACCCTTTTGGTGGAGGGTCTGTCATAGTCATTAATGATAGATTGTGCGACATTGTTTGTGTTTCGCTCCGTCACCCTTTTGGTGGAGGGTCTATCATAGTCATTAATGATAAATTGTGCGATATTGTTTGGCGTGTGTTTCGCTCCGTCATCCTTTTAGTGGGGGGTCTGTCATAGTCGTTAATGATAGATTGTGTGATATTGTTTGGTGTGAGTTTCGCTCCGTCATCCTTTTGGTGAGGGGTCTGTCATGGCCATTAATGTCAGATTGTGCGAGTGTTTGGCTTTATCATCCTTTTGGTGATAATAGTCGTGTGTGTTTCGTCCCATCATCCTCTGGTGATGGTGACCTTTTTTCCAGTTATTTACAGTTTACTCAGAGGTTTACATTTATCCAGTATTTCAATTTTCAAGCATTTCTTTTCTTTTCGGACAAATTCAGGATCTTCTTCATATCTAATTGACTTCTACCTCGGGAAAATGAACGCTGCAGCAGTTCATTTCCTTAGGTTTAAGCCAATTAGATAAGGGCATCTGTCATACCTTAAATTTGTCCTACCTTTCTTACTTTTCTCATCATAAATAACGGTGTTTGTTTGGTGTTTGTTCTTTAGATGATCATTTGGCTATGAGCCATGATTCTCCAGCTTGTTTTCTCATGCCTTTGAGTTTTGTTAGTTTGTGTTCTGTAGGGGCATAAGCCTTCATGGAAGATGTGGGGCCTAGTTGAAGATAAGAAAAGTTTAAGTAATGTTATTACGGTTAAATAATCAAGATGTGCTCAGATGGTTAAACCATGGTTCAAGCTCTATGACATGAGTTGTTTTAAAGCATGGTTAAGAAGTCCATAATGAAGGTTTCGGTTCATCATGTTTTCAAAGTGGCAAACATCAAAAATGATTTGGCAATTGACTCAGGACTAAGATTGTCCTAAGACTGACTTTAGTTTTTAAAGATCAATTCAAGGTGCTATCCAGGTCAGAGAAGATTTGAGAGTAGTTTTAACTGAGAACATGGAATTATGTGTGCTTTCAATTATAATTGCTTTTAAATCGGGAATTGGAATAGTCGAGGCATTGCCAAATTATTTCAAGGACTTATTGTATTACCAAAGCTTGTGATTAAATCACCTTGCGAGAAAATCACAAAGGTATCCATTAAGTATGGTTTTAAAAGCTCATTCACAATCCAAATGTCATTTCAAGTTCTAAGACCATTTCAAAGACTTACAAAAATCCTCACAAATATTCATTCCAATAAAAGGTCCATGAATTATAAGAGGTTACAAAAAAAAGAAGAAAAGAAGAGCGTGAGTTTTCTTTTTTACAAATAAAAAGTCACAAACAAGCGGCCCACATGATCGTTGCAGACGATGGTTTCATCACAACAACCAGATATCCAACTCAGCAATGTTGATATGAAACACCACTCTTCTCCTCATGACTTAGAGGCCATCTACGGCAAAATCAGTGACTTGCTGGACTCCTCTGGATTCACTCTCATGTTGGATATCTGAGAAACTTGTACCTGTTTTACTTGGAGGTCACCAAAAGAGGAGGTTATCACCAGGTTGGTAAAGAAGAGAAATGGGGTGAAACTATGTCTGCTCCAAAACTGAAAGGAAACAATGCAAAGTTATGTTTTCAGGTTGAAAATCTCTATGCAAATCTTCTTTACAAATTTGAGAAACTTTACTACAAGTCCTACACCAGTCACCAGCCACCATAAGGGTCACCATAAGGTCGCAACGGCAGCTAAAATAAATTCGTATGGCTACGAATCTGCTACTACCAATAACCCACAACATTATGGCTCGGCACTGAATAGAAATCAGCCCCGCTACATCCGCCGCAATGTTTCAAAACACAGCTTGAAAATCACATCCACAACGCATCTAATATCATGGCATACAAATCTTACGCACCACTTTTCCGTCGATTTAAGAGTTAGCACCAATTGTTACACTAGGAGACACAAAAAAAAACCTGATATGAAAAGAGCAAATCACAACCTACACAACAACAAAAACTCACGCAGCTGCGAGAAAACCGCACCCGCAGTATACCACGACAGCATTGTACCAATCTCCAAATTCCCATCCATTTTCAGCCTTTAGTGCCAGCTGTATGTGGCGCTAAACTATACCAAAATTCTGCAATAATCCCGTCCTGCCACGACACAACCCAAAACTCTTCCCAAACATTCACAGAGAACATGCCCAATGAAAATAAATGACCTGCAAAAACAAAAGTCATGTAACACATCACAAAGGTTTACTCCATATAACTGCTACTCAAAAATAACCAACACCAAGCCATTAACCATAACCTGCATACTTCGCGCAACCAGACACAAAAAACCTTGGTACTCACCCGCAGCTGGTATGACCGTGACTTGCGACATCAAGTCGTTGCGCATATAGCGGCCTGCACCAGTTGGTTCGCAGCCGGAGTTATAGTAAGCATCACACATCTTCTAGCATAATCAAACTCACGCCAAAATCCAAGACTAGCAAGTTGTGATGCTTCAAACTGCGCTGAATGCTCACTGCGTAATACTGGAATATTATGCCTTCATAATCAGTCCAGGAAAATGCATATTTTTGCGCACGAACTTGCGATGTTTCAGCCTTCTTGTAGTTAACGTATGCGCATCGGTTTTCCTTCCATATTGTGCTCATGATCAAAGCCTGAAAATAGTGAAACAGTGGTGATGCTAACAAAATTGGTCCATAAGCCCAAAGTGATGAACTTGCACAATAATGTTCAATTATAAACCTGCTAAAGTGGCAGCTTTCATGAGTGGAAAAACGGTTTTCGCAGGATGAGATTTGCACATCAATGGACCACGCACCAAGAATGTCGTATACACAACACAACGCACCAAAAGTGCATCAGATAATGGTCATGCGACTGTGGTTTGCATCCATACCGTATCATCCGTTAACTCGCAAGACCTACAGCAGCAGAAAAACATCAACCCCACTCACGGTTGGAAATGCTCTTTGCAAATCCTTGTTTGCAATTCAGAACTGAAACAAATAAATAGAAAAATAACAGCAGCACTCACTATGATTTGTATCAGCTCCAGGCAATGGATCCAGAGCCGCTGTTGGTGAAGATTTGGTTACCATGACTAATTGTCGCTTTCAAGCTAGAAACCTCATCACTAAAGATGGTGCGGATGGAATCAGGAAGATGAAACGCTCCATAAATGCTACACTCTTGAATGTTGCATCATCTGTTGGCAGTGTGAATGATAGTTTCAAGCAGTTATGGAGGTTTCTGATTTAGAGTCAACTGCAACATCCAATATTAAGAAGCTGAAGATTGAGATTCTCTAGATTCAACAACACAGACTGGGAAACCGAGTGGGGCTGAATGGCAAGAAGAGTTATATCAAAAGATCCAAGTCATGAAAGAGGGCCGCTTGCCAGAGCTAACTGAGGTGTATCAGAAGATCACAACGAAACTTCAACAGCATGAATCTCTTCCCCAACAACCAAAGTCAGATCAGCTTGAAAGGCTTAAGGTATTTAAAGTGATGTTGGAGCGTCTTGTGACATTCCTCCAAATTTCCAAGAACAACGCCAACCGCCAGAACCAAAACCAACACAACACCAATGTCACGACGTGTCCTGCGCAAGTGAAATGGTGTCATGATGCATAACCGCAACACAGAACCTGTTGCTATCCGCCTCCCTGCACAAGAAAAACCAAAGAAAACAATTACGCCATGACCAATCTACAACATAATGAAATCATTCGATGAAGAAGGAAGAGTAGGTTTTTGTGAACACTAGCACGTACCCGCGGTGATGAACAAGGCAAAAAACTAGTTCCATATCCTTGAATCAAAATTGTTATCCACAAACCACATAAAACCTATAACTGTTGTTCGCAAAAGCCATAATGGCAGGCTTCACGCGATGGATTTCACGCGGCAAAACCGTCATTGTCTACACCCACCACCTAAACAAAACTTGACCTGTAAATTAAACCAACAACCACCGTTATGTACAAATTTGCAAACTGACAAATGAAGGCAACATAGCATAATACCATGATGGACGGGCCGACATGAACTTTTCGAAGTTATAAAACCGGCATCTTCAATACCTATGTATACCCTGCCACCACTACACCATCGGCGCAAAATATTCACAACTGAAAAAAAACAACTCGTGTACGACAAACTGCTACGCAATTGATGCCTGCAGCAAACATTCACACTAGAGGAAAAATCATCCCATTTAAGAATCACAGTGCAGAGTGATATGCTTGGACATCAATTCAAAAAGAGGGATGAGATGAAGTTTGATTTATATTACCTGCTAAAAGATGTCAGCAAAGCAAGAACATTGAAAGAAAATACATGAGTTGTTACTTGCCACCTCTCAAAATCATATTCCTGCAAATGTAGTTACAAACTAATTACCACAGTAAAAAGCAGAAAGAGGGAGTTACCGCAGTGAAAATCAATTGAAGTTTTTTTACCTCACTACAGACAAAATAGGAGATTGAATAGGAATCTTTTCTGAGGACCCTTCATTCCACACAGCACACTACTCCTTCCACTTTTACCCTTCTCCATCTAATATAAAGAGAAAACAAAAATTGTCAAGAAGAGGACCCTAATCTGAGAATGAGCCTCCAAACCCTAGTTACAGTGCCAGCCGCCCCAGCTCCCTCATCCATCCTCACCATTCTCCTCATAACAGAACAATGACAGCCTCCATTAAACTTCTTCAGCTCACCTTCTGCCATACTCAGATTCCCAGAATCTCCTACCTCAAACTATTCTCCGAAAAACCTCATCCCAGAAAAATCAATCAACTTCCATCCTTCAACTGTCATCTCCAACAAACAACTCCTTCAACTCTGTTCTAAAAAAAAAGACAACCATAACTCTTTTCTCCTACCTCCAAAGTTCTTCTAATCTGATTCAAACTCGATTTTCAATTTCAACAAACCGAAAACTATTTGTTCCTCTTCTCAAACCGTTCGAAAACCCTCAAAACAACTCCAGAAATCCCCATTGAAACTCACTCTTTAACCGCAAATCCCAAACCATAAACTCCCTTCAATCTTCAGAAAGTCATCCTTAACATTCTCTTCTCAAAATCCCCCTTGATGGTTCTTCAAGAAAACCCACATCACCATTAACACATCTCTCCTCAACGACAAGTCTTCTCCAACACCTATCTCAAAATCACTCTGAAACCTTCACAGCATTCACCTTCTTCAACCTTTACACCACCATAAAATGCTTCACGAAACCAACTGACCCGATACAACAACACGTTCTAGCTGTCTAATTCTCTTCCTTCAATCATTCCCCTCTTAGACATTCTTGAACCCGCCTCCATAACCCTTCTTCAACTTGCAATTTCAAAAAACCTCCCCTTCAACCCACCACGGATCCCATCTCATATCTCTCAAATACCTTCAAAACGACGATGTTTTGCTACCCTGTTCCTCCGATGCAACTCTGATGCCGATAAACCAACCAACACAACCCAGATCCGGAAATGCGAAAACCAGACACGAACAGAGAGGGATGAAATAACGACAGAGTAAGAGAATTCAAAAAATAACCGAGAAAGACGAAAACGAAGTCGGACAAGGTTGTTCTCCTCGAGTTTTCTTTCTCTTCTACGAGTGACCACGGTGACCATGGTTTCTTGTTTTTTTTTTTAAACTTTGTTTTTATTAATAATTCATTTTTGCTGATAAGTTTTTGTAAATAGAAAGGGAGTCTTGATGCTTATGTTAGTGATGGGCTTTTATGGGCCCGTTTTCATGACCGCACCCTACCAGAATTTCATACATCTCCCTAATTTTTTATTTTTGTTTTCAGCCAATATTTAAGGGAGATGATGGGCTTTGATAAGCCCAAAGGATTCTCCCATTAGTATTCAAACCCCTTGATCTAACGGATAACCCTTTTCACTTTTTATTTTCTTTTGACTTCTCATATCTTTTTTTTATTATGTATATAAAATCTTTGATTATTAGTTTTATTGACTTTATTTTCGATTCCCATTTTTTTATTTTAGGGTCGATGACGAGATTACCACCGTTTAGCCGTCAAATTATTGGCGTGAAACAAAGGATCCGAGACCACTTTATTTCTCCGATTTTATTTCGATTTTTGGATCGATGAAGTCTTTTATTCGTAAGCGTCGCGTATCGAAGTTGATAACCTTCTCGATTTCAAATCTATGGTGAATGACCATTGGGGTCATTTTCCGTACTTTGGGATCGTGATAGGCTACCTTCGATTAATCGGCATTATGTTTGCGATTAAGACAAGATCCATTCTTTCGTGTCCCGATTCGATTCATTAACCATTAAATTTAATTTCCGTTAAATATTATTGTGAATATTATTGTCATATTATTATTCATATTGTCATGTCTCATTATTCATATTCATTCACCTATATTCGAAAATACCTAATAAATTATCGAAACTCCTAAAAGCCAAATTGGTGGACTGTTGGATCTTTGTTCATTTGCAGGTATCCTAACTTTGAGTCATGCCCGACTTTGCTCAAGGCGTAGTTTAGGACACAATGCACACACACGGCTTTCTCTTGGGCTACCTGACAATGAGACCCCTTTATTTCGTGCAATCCCGTGTAACTTATATGTACCCCTCTCCCATTCCGATGTATGTTTCGCATTTCTTTGATTATTAGTTTATCTCCTAGGAGCACCCATAGGGACTAGAGCAGATCAAACTATTTTCAAACTAATTCTTGATTCGTCATCGAGCCATTTTCAAACCCTTGTAAGTCGAGTGCTCATACGCATTCTCCATCAACCTATTACAACTCGACCCTTGATGCGTAAGTCAAGTCGGTCTCTTTTTTCAAACAATTTCATTTTCAACACGCTTTGCACGCGATAATAAGTCAAACCCTTGATCCAACGTCAAGTGGATTTTCGTAATAAACTATCAATCAATTAACAACTATTCAATTCTTTTCAAGGTGTAAAGAGTAGGTTCAAGTCTTTGATCTTGCTTTCAGTTGTTTATATGAAAGTTATCTTATTCGTGTGTGAGCAATTGACGCCTTTAAATAACATTAAGAACTTGACAACATTCAACTATCTCCAACTACTCATCTTCTCATTCACCTTTCAAACAACTTCTTTTACGATGAAAAAGAGAGTGTCCCAAGTCTTTGGCTCGCTCTCCCAACTACTTGGATCCGAGAAGCCTTTCTCAAGCTTCAAGTAGTCGTCATCCGACCAATCTCATCCTTTTATACACCACTTCAAATTCAAACAACCTTCTTTTACGGTGAAAAAGAGAGTGTTCCAAGTATTTGGTTCGCTTTCCCGATTACTTGGGGTCTGTGAAGTCTTTCTTAGGCTTCAAGTGATCGTCATCATTTCGACCTTATCCTTTCAAACATATCATTCCTTCATGATGAAAAAGAGAGTGTTCCAAGTCTTTGGTTCGCTCTCCCGATTACTTGGGTCCGAGAAGTCTTTCTTAAACTTCGAGTAATCGTCATCCGTACTCACTTCAAATCCAATTCAAATCCAGTTTCTTTCATGGTCGTTACCACGAACTACGAACGCTCTGATTCTTCATTCACTCTTGAATGTAAGATACGTAGGCACAAGATTGCGATGATCTTGGCGAGCACAATCCCCTCCATCTTCCATTTCCCCCCATCCTTTCCCGTAGTCGAACTATGACGCTCTGATTTCTCATTCTCGTCCGAATGAGCATACGTAGGCACAAGAGCCCCAATCCTTGGCGAGCACCCTGTCCTCTAACCGTCCCCTTTCCCCTAGTGTCTTTATCCCTTTATAGTATCCTTTAACATTTAGTAGTGAGAAGAGAAGAATTAAGTTTAGCTAACATCCATCACAACTCGAATTAAGAGGTTCCCGTTGAGTACAACGGACGTGAGGGGTGCTAATACCTTCCCCTCGCGTAACGGACTCCCGAACCCAGGAATATGGTTGCGACGGCCGTGTTCCTTCCGCGCTTATGAGGTTTTCTCGATATTTTCCTCTCCCGTTCATTCGGGAAAAATAAAGTTCGGTGGCGACTCTGTCGAACCGCATTTCCGCGCCTTTTGCGCGAGGGTCGTATGTTCGAATGAATTTTCGAGGTGCGACACATAGGTTCTTATATCAATTGTAAATGGGTAGCGAACGCCACTTTCATGGGATTTTTTCACATTGGTATACATCGTGGAACCTCTAGATTTTCTTTAACATTGTGTTAACAGAGGTTGCAGCAGATGTTGTATGGAGTTGCTTATCAAATCGGCTATGACTATCTAAATAAACCTCAAAATGATCAAGAGAAACTATTTTAGTGAATTAAACAACACGTAGAAACATACTAACTAATGTTTACGTGAAAAGTAATATAATGATAAAGAGAAACTACTTTAGTGAATCAAACAACATGTAGAAACATACTAAATAACGTTTCAGTGGAAAAGTAAAATAATGATCAAGAGAAACTATTTCAATGAATCAAATAACAATTAGAAACATTATAACTAACATTTTAGTGAAAAACAAAATGAACAAATTTACCTCAAACGAGTTTTAGTTGGAATAGAGATTATATTCGAGTTTTGAAGAATGTCTGTTGGAAGAGTTTTCATGAGAGTGACGTTGACAATCGCCTAGGATTTTTTTTTTTGTAAAATGAGAGTGACAAAATGACGTTGATCTTTAATAGCAGTCTAAGTATTTCATGCAAAACATGTGACACATTGGTTTTATATAAAAGTCGACGTGAAAGTATTAATTAAAAATAGAAAATATAAAAAACACAATAGTGTCATATTCTGGGAAGTCGCTTAAAATATATATCACTTCCGTTTTTGATGAAAACTAAGATGAAACTATTAATTAAAAATAAAAAATATAAATAACACAATAATGTTATATTCTGGGAACTCACTTAAAATATATATCACGTCGGTTTTTGATGAAAACCGAGGGATTTGAATATATAAAATTAAATATTTAAATGTACTTTTGAAAATAGAAATTTGAAATTGTTGATGAAAAATATATTACCTCTCAGTTGGACCATGTAATTGAGGCAAATAGTAAATGAAAAAACATTAACAAAGAAAAAAGTGAAGCTAGAAAGGCGCCAAGTGGAACAATACTAATTAAACCTTTAAAAAAATATATAAAATGTAGTAGGTGCAATTCAAAGTGAGATCCCTTATAGTTATATTCCCTCGATTTTCTTAAAAAGTGAGGGAACAAGTTGTTTATTAAAAAAAATAAAATAAAACATGGTACTCTCAAGTCCTATACCATTGGTTTTTTTTTTTATTGTTTGAGGTATAAGTTTCGTCATAAAAAGTTTTATTTGTAGTAGTGTTAGAAAATTAAACAAAAATAAGTAGTAGCGAAAGATGATTCAGTTATTAAAAAGTAAAGTGGATATTTTAATATTACAAATAATATCGCTTACACATTAGTAATATATTTTATATTTGAATCAAGATGATTTTCTAACAAACATATCATAATTATGTTATTTTGCTTAGCCCAAATAATTATTAGTTGCCAATGATCACTGCATTATGAGAAAACAAAAAATCATATATACTTAAAATTGATAAACAGTTCTAAGTAACAATCTTTTTTATCTTGAATAAAATTATTTTGTATGTACATTTGGATATTATTTAATGCACGGTGGGCATATTGAATATTGAGGGGGTCAAAGAAACCATACTTTTTTTAAATTTCTCTCTCCAGAAATCTAAGCATGTACCTAAATGTTAACAAAAAAGTCAAATTTTAATGTGACTCTTGACATTAAAGGTATTTAAGAATAATTAATATAAATTTAAATCACCATAAAAGATGCACTTACGTGAACCATAATTGTGATATGGTTATGTCAAGCCAATTAGTACCCGCACAAGATCCATAATACAACTCTTTTGAATTATATAAAACTTATATGATTCACTTTGTAATTTCATCTTGAAGGAGTCTCTCATATTCTCTACTACACTTGTCAATCTTTGCAATGGATGTGGTTGAGGTACTAGGATCTCATTCTTGTGTAGAGGGACTGAACAACTACCTTTCGTACTTGCACCACCCAAAATAACTTTCTCATATAGGTCTAATAAAAAAAGTAGCAACATAATATATAGTTTTGAGAACACAATGAACAACAATACATAACACACATTTTTAATCAGGAAAACAAAAAAGGAAGTTCAAAATCAAATGTATACTTCCTCAATCACACCCTCGATACAACTCTCCTACACATCCTGGGTCAAGCTCTCCCGCATAATCACTTTCTAGCCTCTCTTCTTGCCTCTCCTTATTACTACAATTTTGATCTTTAATAGCACTAATTTAATAAGACTTTTTTTCAAAGTGATATAAAAAATTTTCAAACTGAAACCTATAATAGCGCTTTGCATATAAATGATATTATAGGTTATTAACAAAAAAAAATAACACAGAGGTTTAATAGCGTTTATGTGAAACCCCAATAAAAGGGTATTCCTATAATAGAACTTTATTAGAAAGTGCTATTATAAAGCTTTTGGGGGTAATGAACTTTGACCTTTTATCTATTTTTTACGATGCATTAAATTTAAAGCCGACAAAACAGACCGAACTAACCGAGCCAATCCAAAAATCCGCAAAAAATTCTAGGCTTAAACAAAAATTAGAGCCCATTTATTAATTGGGTTTTTAAGTCTGACCCATTAAAAGTCTAGTGTTTAACCGGACTAGTCGGACTGAATTGCGGGTTGTCTGCTTATTTTATTTAATTTTTTTTACAAAAATTCTAACACACTATACTATATATATATATATATATATATATATATATATATATATATATATATATATATATATATATATATATATATATATATATATATATATATATATATATATATATATATATATATATATATATATATATATATATATATATATATATATATATATATATATATATATATATATATATATATATATATATATATATATATATATAATTGTGGGCATTGTTAAATATTAAGAATGTGCATTACAAGAAAGATAAGAAATACACATGTATTAATTTAAAAGTAAAATTGCTATCTTCTTATATTTATTGAAAATCATATAGAGGTTATTTATTAGTTAAGATTTATTCTTGTGTTTCTTTACTTCACTTTATCATTCACATTAAATTAAATTATAGTTCACATAAAGTTCAATCAAATTATTAGTTGATTTTATTTATATATATTAAACACACCTTATATTTATTTAAAGTATTGATCTATTTGATTTAATTTAACTATATATCTTATATCATTGAAATTAATATTAATATTCTTTATTCCATTTTATAATTAATAAACTATTATATTTAAATAAATTTTACTGAAATATAATTCTCAAACAAAATAATTTGAGTTATTGGTTATTTGATTAAAATAGTTTATTTTTATGAAATTTTATCTTAAATGTCATGCATGTAATTGAGTTATACTGTTTTTAGTGCTCAATACTCACATATGTATTATTTTTTAGTTTATGATTTGTTCAATCTTTGTATTTTTTAAATATTTTTTATTAGAAAATTAATATTAAATATAATCTTGGCTGACCGGATTAACCGTGACTCGTAAAGGTCGGGTTTGGGCACATAAATTGTAGCCTGTTTAAATTTTGGGCTTTTAGACTCGTCTCGATAAAGGCCCAGACCCATCACGCACCGACCCAAAGTAGGCCGAGTAGCTCATTTTTCAACTCTAATGAAATTGTATTCCTCTATATCTTTACATGTTGGTAAAAATAAAACATAAATATAAACTATTTAAAACTAAAGGTAAAATTTGAATATACAATAATACCACTCAGTTACGCGCTCAAAACATCTTGCATCCCTGAATCATGCTCATAGTGTAACGAGCATAGTATAATTACACTATTTTTCTTGAGACATATAATAACTAGTAGCCAATGTGAACTGCATAAACATAAAATAATAAATAATGTGTATAAAATTGATTTATAAAACAAAACATAAATTCATATATACTTATGCATGGTAAAATAGTTCGATGTAAAATTCTTTTTTCTAATGAATCAACTTATTTTGTATGTACGTTTGGATAACGTTTGGTTCTTGTTGTTTAAATTGAATATTGAATGGGTCTACGAAACAATATTTTCTTTAGTCTCTTTCAACACACATCTCATGCATGTACCTAAAAGTTAACACAAAAGTCAAATCTTGATGTAAAAGTATTTGAGGATAATGAATATAAAATGAAATAACATGCATCATAAGTGTAATATGGTTATGTCCAACCATGTATCTCCCTTCCAAATATCTGAAACACAAATCTTTCCAAGCATATACATTTGACTTGGTTCATGTTTTTATGACATCATGAAGATGTCTGACAACTCCTCTACCACCATTGGTAGTCTTTGAGTAACACCCTATTTTCCCTGCGTAAAAATGAACACCAAAATCAGAGTATTCACACAACCAAATAGGATATCACACATTCTCTTTTCAAAACATGCATGGCATGCAACACTTTATCAAATGAAAACAACAATCAACACTTTCACTTAGGGTGTCATTGCATGCTCACCTTCACTTAGGGTATCATACAGTTGAAATTTCTCATTAACAAAGCATGCAATCAATAAATCATTTAACTTCAAAGACTTTAAAACATAAACAAAATTATAAATGCAATCTTTTCAAAACCTCAAAACATTAAGCATGGGAGTATACAACAACTCTCAAACGAAAGATTAGACAAAACCTCGCAAATATTTCACAGTGTTACATATCAAAGCACGTAAACCAAAACACAAAAAGAAAAAGAAAAATAATAGTCTCGTGCGATCCTCCACTCTAAGTATCTACTCAGTTACTATCTTATCTGTATCCCGAAGAGGAGCACATACTACAACAACAACAACAACAACAACAACAACAACAACAAATGGGTGAGAAATAACAATCAATAATTCATGCATTATATTGCAAGGTAGGATATCTACATATCATATTCTACAAAATATCATTCACAATATATCACAATATATTCTCACACCCAAACTCATCAATCATTCACAACTCAACAAAATGCATATAATTCATTATGCAACACAACTCGACTATGCAACTTTATGTGTATGCATATGGTACCAACTTAACATTTAGTTCTTTATTTGAACCAGGTTCCAATCTCTATGAAACCTAAGCCCCCTCTCTAAGCTTTAAGCTCATCTCTGAGCAAGGGACAAGTCACCAGTCCTCTTTTTGAAGTAGCAAACATGCCTCTTGACACAACTCTTATGATGTATGATCATATCATTAAATCAATGCGTTAGATCCCTCTCTCATCCTAACATAAATGCATTGATAACTCAAGTAATCCCCTCTCCGGATTACATCACACCAAAATCACAAAATGCACATTATCAATCAACAGTGCAACAATACAACAAATATAACTCAAAATAATCCATATTCACAATGTTCCCATATTTCATACTTATTCTCAATGCTTAACATCTCATCATAGCAACATATTCAAACATTTCCACAACTCATTAAACATATTTCTCAAACTCGTACAACTCGATATTTAATCGATCAAATAATTTTTAATAATTGTTCTCATCAATATATCATGTTATCACAACATATTTAGCCTATGAAATTATTACTAATTGATAGTAATTTGCATTAGCTTTCCAACGCTTTGAACAAAGTCTCGTTATGAATTATGGAACTCAAGATATGATAAACACAAAAATAGAAGAATTTCATTGCTGAAGTGTCTCGCTAAGAGAATACCTCCCTCACTAAGCGAATGTTCGCTAAGAGACGTTCGCTAAGTGACAATGTACAGACCTGCAAAAATCAGAATGTGATTTTCACCACTGAAGAACCTCTGAAACTCCGATTTCGATTCCGTAAAAAGCCAGATGCTTAGAAGTAGACATACTATGATTATCCCATGATTAAAACCCAAGTTAACACATAAAATACATCATTTTAATGAAAATCATTTATTTACGAAACCTTCGATAGTGCAACAATGGTGGAAAAACATTAACTATCAAAACAGAAAAATCAGTCATGAATAGTGCACGAATTCATCAATTATTACAGATAATTTTCATCATACAATCAGAATTCATCCACAACATACACCCTATTAGAGGTTAAGGACTCCTCTACCCTACCCCTCATGCATATACCCTATTGAAAGTTATTCTTCACCTTACTAGATACTCCTAGCAACAAAATTTTGATTTCTGGTAGAACTTCTTCTTCTCAACTCCAAGTCTCTTCCTCTTCTTAGCCCTTTGGTCTCTTTCTCTTTCTCTGGTTTCTACGTACTAACAAAGTAAGCTATTCCTAGGTTTCTCTAATTAAAATATATAGTTAGCGAAAATAACTCTTAATTATATTTTTCTTCCCTACTAACAAAATAATTGCTTCTTCCTCCCATTAATTTTTTCTCAATTCTCACTTTCATCCTAAAAGCTCTATTTTCCTTTTAATTAATTAAATCTAGTAAATTATTATTACTAAAATAATTTCTACTAATTCTTGCCCACTTCTACTCATCACTATCTCTATACTCTTAACTCAAGGATACATACTCCCACTCCCATATTTAATTAATCACTCACAATAGTATAATATGCAAAACATAATAATTCACATAATTCTATAATTCAAAAATTGGGGCGTAAGACTTTGCATGTTGATTGGTTTAGGTGTTGCGGTATCAATAATGTGTCGTGGGTAAGAACAACTATCTTTCATGCTTGCACCACCCAAAACAGCTTTCTCAATTACTTTTTCAACTATGTCTAATAAACTTAAATTTGGATGGATTAGTACACCCATTGATTTCAATTGTTGTATCATAAAAACAACTGCAACACAATACATAAATATAAATACACAAACAACAACCACAATACATAACATAAAATTTTAAACCAAACTTATACTTACCTCAACCACATCCTGGATATACTTCTCTCGCTCCTCCTCAGTCAACTTCTCTCGCTCCTCCTCAGTCAACCCCTCCCGCTCCTCCTTATTCACCCCCTCTTGATCGTCCTGGATAATTGCCTCCCACACCTTTTGGATCAACCTCTACAGCTCCTCTTTATGCACCCTCTCACATTCTTCCTGAGTCACTCTCTCTCGCGCCTCCTGAGTCCACTTCTTCCGATCCTTTCTAGTACTTCTTGAACTTTCTCACCCACCCTTTTATCAACTATCTTACAATTTATTTATTTTACCAATTTCGTTACTTTTTTGCGATGATCAAAAAAATAACCTCAAGATGACACCTCATCCAATACCACAAACACGCCCACCATGATCCTATGTGTTGGGTGAGAATATGGAGTAGTGAAACTGTCTAGAGGGGGTGAATAGACCCTCTTAAAAACTTTGGCCAATTTTTAAAATGTGATATCAGAGTTTTTTCATGCGGAAGTCTTATAGCAAAAAATAGATACTTTATGCTTGAATTGGAAATTAATCACGAATACAGTTACACAATCAACAACTATCTCATATTGATTAGAGATTATATCCAAATAGTTGCAAACTATAATGAATTGCTACTTTTCAAATTACACGATATGTGTTCTTTACAAAATCCAATTGCTATAGGATTCTAACATCGTCGTTTACAGATTTTAATCAGCACTAAAATAAAAATAGGTTCGGATTCTAACCTAAACTTATGTAATTAATCTCTACCAACAGGAACTAACGAAAAACTACACTAAGAAATGCTTACCTAGACATACAATAGCCTGCAAAAATTAAAATGCACGAGAGAGAGAGAAAGAGAGAGAGTACACCAGGATGTATAGTGGTTTGACTTTATCATCCTCGTAGGATCCTACTCCACTCTCCAATGGTTTCCCATTGAAATTTATTCTTCCACTATGTTTAAAAAATATTACACAAGTTTATACAATCACATTATTTTTAATAATGCTGAGAAAATAAATATCGTATCTGGATATTGACTTGCATACAACTTTCATGTCTAACTATCTACGATATCTTTACTCGAGTCTCATTTCTTGAATCTTCCAGCTTCACCAATCTGCTCCAAGTCTTTGTATATGAAAATCTCCCTTTGATCCCACCAATTTCTTGAGCAATTAACTGTCTAAAGATTGAGAAGAACTCCTACTATAGTCTTATACAAAATACTACAAAAGTAGACATGGAGAGAATAACCTCTTCTTTTCACTGGAATTTGTCACCACCACTCACAACAACTACAATCTTGCAAGCCTCTTGAAAATCTTTACAAATTCTTCAATAAATGTTATTTTCAAGACACTTCTCCCTCAACAATTGTAAATCTTCTTAATCAAGATTTGAATCAAAACTAGAGGTTGGAGATGAAAGAAATTTCGATTGCAAGAGATTTTTTAGCTTTAAAAAATGGTTTGTTATGTTTTTAGTTTTTTTTTTTGATATGATATGACCAAATAATTTATATGTGCTAGAGATTAAGCATAAAAATAGGTGAGAAATAGTTGTTACATTTGAGTCAAGTGAGCAAGTAAAATGAAACAAGATCAACATAAAGTAAGTGACCAATTTCTTGTGATTTGAGTAAAGTTATATCTATGATTCGAGTCATGAAAAGGTCATGATTTGAGTCATCTAGAAACCCTTATTTGAATCAATTTAGACAGAGGCAAACAAGAAAATATGAAAAACCGTATGAATCGACTCATTTGTAAAGTATGATTTGAATCGAATTGGCCAGTGGCTAACAGGAACTGTGTGATTCGAACCATGCGCAACTTGTGATTTGAGTCACAATGTTGCATGATTCGAATCAAGTGCAAATTGTGATTCGAGTTAAAAATGTAAAAAAATTTCCTATTTTCCTCTGTTTGAATTGATTCGACTCATAAATTGTGAGTGATTCAAGTCACATACAAGAAATCTTAATTTTTAAAGATTTTCAATATACTTTGAGATCCCATTTCTCACGTAACTTGAACCAAAATCAAATATGATTCTTGTTCCATTTACTCAACCAATTGACTTAAAACACAATGATAATACTCAAATGCAAACACTTAATTATGCATGCTAAAACTAATGGATTCAAAACTTAATCCAAAGATGTAAAATTGAGGAGGAGGCTCAATAAACAATAATAACAAAACAGAAGCTTAAGAGACACACACAAAAATTGTATTAGGGTTATCCCCCTTAATGTATTAGAGACATACAATTTCACTCAGTTCCAATTGTTTCTACCAATATGTTATGACGTTCTTATGGAACAAGATGGTTTTTCAACCAATAAATCCTACAGCACAAATGAAAATTCATCTTTACCAAATTGAATTAACTAAAATAAGTAATGTTGAAAAAAGTATCTACTCACAATCTTTTCAGCAATTTTACGTATACCCTCTGATGTGAACTTGCCTCCTGGTCTTTAAGATGTTATCTTCTACTTCTCATGGCGTAATGGTGGAGATGAATTGTAATCAAGGATTCTAAAAAGGTATCACTGCTCTAGTTCTCTTTGTTTTCTTTTTTCTTTAGTCATTATCTATTCCAGTTTATCATATCCTCTACGAGACAATCTATGTGGATAGATAATTCTTGCTCTATTCTCCTTTCTTTTTTGGCTCTTAGCATAGAATTCAGGAGTGCTGTGAGACTTGACAAACTCCTCCCAAACATCGCTTATATATATATATATATATATATATATATATATATATATATATATATATATATATATATATATATATATATATATATATATATATATATATATATATATATATATATATATATATATATATATATATATATATATATATATATATATATATATATATATATATATATATATATATATATATATATATATATATATATATATATATATATATATATATATATATATATATATGCTTTAAGTTACGCTTTGGTTTTCTTATATAATCTTTTGTTAGTTATGTTTTAAAGCCATCCAACGCTCACCAGTATAACCAATCATTTCTATTTCGAAATATCATCCTCTAGAACAATAAACACTTCATGTGTTTTCATAATATATTTGATATTAGTATTAAACAAAAAAAAAATGGTCATACATGTAACACCCTAATTTACCCCGCGAAATTTATAAATAAAATCACAGTATTTTTAAACCAACAACAATTAGGATGCTACTTTTCAACATAAATCTGCTCATACTATAGGACATGTAACACATATGGAATTTTTAATAATCTATACAATATATAAAGGGAATACTTTGTTTTGGTGTGACTTATTTTTCTACCATTTTTACCCTTACTTTATTATGTAATTTACTTAATAACTTCTTATTATTAACTTCCACATAACTTCCTATTATTAACTTCCACATTTGTATTTTTTAAAATCTTTATTTAAACAAAAAATATCGTTTATATTTTCATTCGTGCGCATTAAAAAAGCGGACAAACGGGCACGCGAGTGCCCGTCTTGATGCTAGTAGTAATAATAATAATAGTAATAGTTTGAACTTCAACTTTTCATTTGCAACAAAAACATCAACAAATGATTATTTTAATGTTTAAAAAAACATAATCGTAAATTATAGCAATTATAAGAAACATCAACTCAGGAGATATACATAAAATCTCCACCAAACATAAATAACCACAAAAGAGTTCAACCCCAAGTGTTACATATTAGAGCATACGCCGACTCTACACAAATAAAAGGAAGAGCACTCTCTTCCACTCGCATCCACGCCTCTACTGTGGATTATCTGCACGGTGCTCATTTAAAGGCATCATTCAAACAGAAGGGGTGAGAAATCACAATCATATAAGAAAATGCATAATAATATGTAAGCACACCAACAACATATGCATATCACCCATTCCACAACACACACTCCAATAATCCACATAACATAATGCAACATGAGTGCAAATGTAAAGAGACTTAACTCAGGACTCAATGCATATGGTACCAAATTGTGAACTCTTAGGTTCACTCACTCTAATCCTCACCTAGAATCAGAGCACACCAAAATCGTTACCATCACCATAGATAACGCTTCACTAATTCGGTCACCATAGAAATTAGCTACTCGCACCCAATCCCCACCATAGGATTGAGGCTCGCCAAAAACGGACCATGGTCCAGACACCGCGATGCGTGATTCATACAACACATGCAACAACAACAATAACATGTATAATGATGTTCATCATTAATCAATGTACAACGCCCATGTTGGCCGCCACACGCCATACACATGCTATAAATATTCAGCAACAACAATATAATAATATAGCATATAATAACATTACATTCATACACATCACCACACTACAACATACAACTACGCACCGTACAACACCATCACGCACTATTTAAATTGATTCTAGGTATTGGAACTTATTTTTAAAATAAAGTTCATCGAGTCAGCTTCCTAACGCTTTAAACCGCACCTCAATCGGACACCTGAAGCCCGAGTTATGAATTTTCAAGTTTTATAAATTTTCCTCCCAGTGTAACTGAAACACTCCAAAAACATGCCCCTACTACGCCACTGCCTCACAGTTTAACCGGTTACGCAAACTCTGGTAACCGGTTACACCCCTTCAAAGTTGTCCAGTAACACAGTTTTTCAACCGTGTAACCAGTTACACCAAACCACGTAACTGGTTACACCTGTAGCAGAAGCACTTTTCTGCTGCTTTTTGACATGAAAATCACTTTTCAATGCATCCCAAAACCCTTAGTCTCATATAATGCATATAATCATGTTATACATTCAGTTTCATATTCACATACATCAACAACAACATTCCAACAACACTCAAATCATCAAGCACATCACATAATTGCATTATCACACAATTCAACTCGACACACAACAACATAGCATGATCGTAGAATTACAAGGTTCATGGTATTGGGAGAAAAATTCAGATAAGAACAATCAAAATCCCTACCCACATTTATCATGTAAACCCTTATACAATAGGAATTTCACCATTACCTTAGATTGATGGTTCAAAGCTTCTCTAATAGATTCCTCTTCTTCCTCCTCAATGCTCTAGCAACTCTCTTCTCTTTCTCTTTTCAATTCATGTATCTGACAGTTTCGAGTCGTTTCTCCCTTTTCCCCTTATTTTCTTATTTTAATATTATTTCTAATTACTATTTTATTCCAACTAAATAAAATAATAATAATTCCACTAAATATTTATATTAAATAATATCCACCTAATATTATTTAATCAAATAAATATTAACTAATATTAAATAATTAGCTATACTCTTACCACTCCCAAATCTCAACCATTTTACTCAAACACCCTAAATACATTCAATTCAACAATTCTAAGGTTATTACCCTTCACCTAAGGGTCCCTCTAGTACCACAAATCACAAACAAACACACACACACAATTACATGATTATTTACGAAAATTAATTAAAATAAACTGGGGCATTATAATACATACTTGTAAAACAAATCATAAAATTCAAAATAAATACCATAATATTGATCCATAATTGATCTTTCAAATCATCAGAAACTTCATGTCAATTATCTATCAAAATGTTGACTTTGCTTCTACCTTGTACTAACATGTAACTCCTAAAAACATCAACATGTTCACCATAAGCCTTACCAGTTCTTGAACAAAAAATATTCGGGATGCCAACACTACTATCGTTGGATTTGGACATCATGGTCATCATTGGGGCACCTCTAGTTTTTCTTTTACTTTTAGTATTAACAGAGGTTGTATGAGAGGTGATAGTCGAATATCCCATCTTTATGTAAACAAGAACTATATTACTTAATAACGACATTAATCAACAAATCTATGTTAAGACACCTAATGCATATGAACTATACAATACTCATGGTACACTTCGTAAGAACATTTAACTTGAAACAAAATCAACAACATCAACATTTTACTAGACTAATCAAACTTATAGTAAGGATCGAGAAAAATAACAACAAACAAGAAATACTTTATTGTTAGTATATCAAGTGTTATAAATGCTTACATCAAGTGTTATAAATGCTTATATTAAACTTCTAGTAGGTTTAAAGATTAATCCAAATTTTAACCTTATATTGTCCATTGCGTGCCAGTTATGGCAGTAAAATAATATGATGGAAATGATTTAGAGTCATCCTTGTTGGAGGCATGATGCCATTTGCTAAAATAATATGTGCGATGAAGGTTGCAAGTGGTGTGTAATCACTCTGCGATGGAAATGATCAAATTTCTAGTAATTTTTGGTGTACTATTTTATTAAATTTGTAAGGTTCCTAAATATTTAGACGAATTTGTGAATTTTTGAGACAAATTTAAACTCCAATCGAGTAGTTTTTAAAATAGACTTTCAAATGTATCTCTTAAAAGTTGTCTAGTTTTTAAGTTAGTAGATTTTTAGACAAGTTAAATTTCAATCTAATAACTTTTGTTTTATTTCCATATTTTTAAAAAATATATATGTTAATTTAAATTTTCAAATATATAAAAAAACAAATAGACGTAAAAAGTGGATTTTAAGTTCGTGAAACAAGTGTGTTGAACCTAAAGAGTTGAACTGAATTGTTCTTGAATTTATAATGAGTCGACTTTGAGCTTAAAAAATCTTCGTGTCGAACTCGAACCAAAATTTGAGTTAAACCAATTCTTAACGAGTCGAGCCGAATTGAATTAAGCGAGTTCGACTAAACTCAACTTATTTCCAGCCCTAGTGGTCAGTGACACAATTTTCTCAAACTAACATTATTCAAGAAAAACAACATTTTTATTAACATTTCAGTGGTCAATGACACAATTTTCTCAAAATAACATAAATAAAGTGATTTACATATCGAAAACATGATGACAAAGCTTCGTTCGAGTTAGGTTGCAAGAGTTGATGTTCGAATTGATGTTGGAAGAGATGATGGAATATGAATTTATGGTGTTTTGATGAAGATGAAAATCACATAGGACTTTTTTTAAGAGAATGACAATAAAACTAGGAGTGGTAATAGGCAAATGAAAAGTTAAAATTTAGTTTTGTGATGTAGTCATGCAAAAGAACTATAAGGGATAACTAAGAGAATAGATTAATTTAAAATATAAAAAAATATTTAAAAAAACATTGTATTTTAGAAAATTCATATAAATGATATTACCTCTTGCTTAGACAAAGTAATCGAAAGAAAAAACAAATTTAAAAATAAATAAAAAATTAAACAAAAATAAGAGAATTTGAAATAACGGAACATTTAGGTAAATAAATTCCAAAATCAATATTTGTTATGGTAAAGAATTAATCAAATTAACGGGAAATGCATTAACTAAGATTGATTTCTAAACCAATTGAAAAAGAATACATTAACAAAGATTTAAAGTGATGTACTTGATAGATTTATTTCCTTGATTTTTCACAAAATAAAAAAAAAAGTTTTATATATTTAAAAGAATAATCATCGTGCTCCTAGAAAAATATGATTTATTTCCTTAATTTTTAAAATTTTTTATTCACATTTTTAATTTCTAATACTAAAATCATCTCTAATTCAATTGCTAAATAATAAATCGTCGTTAAAACCGTTGTTAATTTTGTCGTTAATTTATAAAAATTGTCGCTAGTTTATAAAAGAAACTAAAAATGTAGATAAAATATTATAGAAGAATCGTTCTTTAAAAAAAAGATTAAGAGATTAAAATTAAAAATTAAAATATTTAAAAAGACTATATATATATATATATATATATATATATATATATATATATATATATATATATATATATATATATATATATATATATATATATATATATATATATATATATATATATATATAAAAACAAGTACTAAACAAAATGCATGCAAGTGAATAAGAAAAATGAACTCGGTTTTGTGAATCCATGTTTAAAGAGAACATTTAATAATTTACTACATCCTTCAAATGTTCTCACAGACATCGTAATTTGTTGCTACTATTCTATCTTTGACTTTTGACTTGTGGTTGGTACTTGCTATTTTGCATTGGGATACATTATTTCTTAAATATAAATAAAAGTTGGACAAATACAATAGATGTATTTAACTGAAATTTCTTTTAAATACATCAACTATTTTTAACAAAGTTTTGTTTGTATTTGAGACCTAGTAAAGTGTGATTTTCCGTCAAAAACAAAGTTATAATAAATATGGTCAAATACAATTAATACAGTTGATGAAAAATAAATCACAAAAATTATAAATAATCACCTCTACTCTTCTAGACAGTTCATAATCAGTTAAGGAATATTGGTGTTTGTAGAATAATGGCAAAGGATGAGGTTGTCCTATTGGATAAATGGGCTAGCATGTATGGGATGAGGGTTAGGATTGCATTAGCTGAGAAAGGTATTAGCTATGAATCCAAAGAAGAAGATTTTAATAACAAGAGTGATTTGCTTCTTCGATCCAATCCAGTTCACAAGAAGATTCCAGTTCTTATTCATAATGGTAAATCCATTTCTGAATCTGGAATTATTGTCCAGTACATTGATGAGGTTTGGAATCATAAAAATCCATTCTTTTCCTCTGATCCTTATGAGAGAGCTCAAGCTAGATTCTGGGTTGATTACATCGACAAAAAGGTAACATTTTTTTTATTTTTCTTTTATATGTTTTCAATAAAAATACTCATTAACTTGAATTAATATAGGTTTTTGCTACTTGGATGAAAGTGTGGCTTTCAAAAGGGGAGGAATATGAAGAAGCAAAGAAGGAGTTGATCTCAATCTTTAAGACACTAGAGGAGACATTAGGTGGCAACACATTTTATGGTGGTGAGACTTTTGGGTATCTTGATATTGGTTTGATTCCTTTTTACAGCTGGTTTTATACTTTTGAGACATATGGTAACTTCAAATTTGAAGTGGAGACTCCTAAACTTGTGGCCTGGGGAAAGAGATGCATTGAGAAAGAAAGTGTTTCAAAGTCACTTCCTGATGAGAACAAGATATATGATTATGTTGTGGCCGGGAAGAAAGCACTTGGATATGATGATTAGATATTTTGGTGAATCAAATCAATGATAATGTTTGGATGTTAAGTATGATATTGTTGTAATAAGTCTTGTGTTTGGTAGTGTTTTGATTACTTTATTTTGGTTTTCTAGACAATTCATGTGTGTGTCTACATTATAATAACATTTAGAACTGAGGAGGAATTAATGTTGTTGAGGTTGTTTGATGTTGCACGATCAATAAATAATCTTAGTATTTTGCATATAAATGTTTTCATATACCCCATCATTCTTTACTCCTCTCATGGACTATTAGGAAGATCCTAAAGTCACACATTGGTTAGAAATAGAGTGTTGAAATAGTTTATATAGAGTGACACCCCTCACCTTACCAACCGGTTTTGTAAGGTTGTGTTAGGGCAAACTCTAATTTATAATTATTTTTTACTTTTTATTGAACTGGGATTTATAGTTAGTTTCTGAAAATAAATTCAAAATTCACTACCTACATTTCATAAGTACAGTAACATAACAAATCATGTCTTTTGAATTAAACTATGTGATTTACTCACTTGATACTTTAATAACTATAGAGAAATTAAATTCACCAATCACTATACAATAGTAAAATGAACAATAAATTCAATCTTCCAAATAGCTCATTATTCTTCCATTTTGATATGTTGACTATGAGTATGGTGACAATAACATGCTGTTTTTCTAAGTACTAGTAACATTTTTTTTCAAAATACACTTTCCATTATAATTTTTTATTGATTAAACTTACATTAAATTATCTGAATTTGATATAAATTTAATGAAACACATGAAGTTGTGCCTAAATTGTAATCAATATAGCGAATCCTGGTCCTACCATAGATAAATTTCAGAACTATCCATATCACTCAAATGTTATCCAAAAAATGTAACAAATTTTATCAAAAAGATAATAGTCACTAACTTTATCCATAACCAGCTCTAGCCAATTCACACTCAGCAACTAAGGATTTTCTACATTCATGGCGCATGAGGTAGTTCTGTTGGATACATGGGTTAGCATGTTTGGAATGAGGGCTAGAATTGCACTAGCTGAAAAGGGTGTTAAATATGAGTACAAAGAAGAAAATCTCAGAAATAAAAGTCCCTATCTTCTTCGAATGAATCCGGTTAACCAGAAGGTTCCGGTACTTATCCATAATGGAAAACCAATTTGTGAATCAGCAATTATTGTTCAGTACATAGATGAGGTTTGGAATGAGAAAGCTCCATTGATGCCCTCTGAACCTTATGAGAGAGAGCTCAAGCTAGATTTTGGGTTGACTATAGTGACAAAAAGGTAACTTAACTTTTTAATTTACTTTGGTTTTTCTCTTTCAATGCAAATAATCCTTATTGATTTTAATGAATGTATAGGTGTATGATACTTGGAAGAAAATGTGGCTTTCAAAAGGGGAAGAACATGAAGAAGCAAAGAAAGAGTTTATCTCTATCTTTAAGACACTAGAGGAGACATTAGGTGACAAGGTTTTTTATGGTGGTGAGACTTTTGGGTATCTTGATATTGGTTTGATTCCTTTTTACAGCTGGTTTTATGCTTTTGAGACATATGGTAACTTCAAATTTGAAGTGGAGACTCCTAAGCTTGTGGCTTGGGGTAAGAGATGCATGGAGAAAGATAGTGTGTCAAAAACACTTCCTAATCATGAGAAGGTGTATGAGTTTGTTGTGAGCATCAAGAAAGCACTTGGATTGGAATAGAGGGAGTTTGTGAATTCAAGCTTTTCGTGTTTGAAAAGTTATATGTGATATTGTGATAAATACTATGGTTTGTTAGACACTTGAATGTGTCTACAATATAACGTTTGGAATTAGAGAAGGATGAATGTTGTTATGGTTGTTGAACAGATCTATGATCTATGAATAAATCAATGATATTATTTGATATATAACTGTTTTCTGCATTGTGGATTAGAACTGGTTTTTTCTTGTGAGTTGTGAATTAAATAACAATAAACAATTGCAAAGAGATCGCTCTTTGATGGATATTACTATGCATACTGATTCCTTTGAGACTAACACTCACAACAACAATGCATAAACACTCAATTCAAAAACAAATAGATCAAAGATCAATCACAGCTCACAAGATTTTCCAAATCATACCTACTAAAAGCACAAAGCTTGGCACATCAAAGTGCCTTTTTATTACATAACTATTTTATCAGAAAAGTTAAAACTGAAATCACTTAGTGTATGTTATGATTTAAGAATAACCTATTCAATGTCTATCTTCTTCATAATTTTCATAATGAATTAATAGACCTTATCATGATCAGAAATAGACTTTGAAACACTCTTAATTTTGATACATCTTTTGCCCCATCTAATAAACTT
Source organism: Lathyrus sativus (assembly GCA_963859935.3). NCBI lineage: Eukaryota > Viridiplantae > Streptophyta > Magnoliopsida > Fabales > Fabaceae > Lathyrus > Lathyrus sativus. The sequence continues at coordinate 770,763,098 of OZ012735.1, forward strand.
AAGACACTCCTCTATATTGAGGTTGTCAAAGGTCTCATAATAAAATTTAAGAGTTTCTTTTTTCTTTCGGGTGGATTCCAGAGTTCTATCTAACTGGATTGTTGCTTAAAAGTCTTTATTTTCATTCTAGGTTTAGCAGTTACTAATCCATAATATTTTTGATTGTGTCAGGTGGCATCAAAGTAGGTTTTCTCCTTTTTTTTTTATCTTGATCAGCCATGGGAGATAAACTATTGACAAGAGCACATCTTGAGGCAATTATCGTAGCTTTTACCACGTTCCTAACTGATTTGAGTAAACAGATGACGACTTTAACAACTCAAATGAACAACGCCAACAACAATGGGAACCAACAAAGAGACAGAAGAAGGAAACTGATTAGGGTTCCACATGAGTGGAAACAATCATGTTATTGTTGAAAATTCGAGTTCTGAAGAAGAAGAATCCAGCGAGGAAGAGATAGTTGATAATGAGAATCGACATAATCATGATTATCGAGTGAAGGTTGATATTTCATTATTATACAGAGCGATGGGAGTGAAGGAGTTTCTAGATTGGCAGATTGATCTTGACAGATTCTTCGACGTCATGGTCAATCTAGAGAACAAGTAAGTTAAAATGGTAGCGATAAGGATGAAGAGTATTGCTACTATCTGGTGGGATAAACTTGTTGTTCAGAGTCAGAAGCAAAGAAAACGGTCGGTCAGATCTTGGTAATGAATGAAACAATTGATCCTGGAGTGTGTTCATGGAAAGAGAAATGTAACAAAATACACAATTGAGTTTCTGTGTTTCTCTGAATGTAACAAACTGGAAGAATCAGAGATCCAGAAGGTAGATCAATACATCAATGGATTAAAGGGATCTTTGCAGAAGAATATGGGTTTACACTACTATAAATAATACATTTCAAGACAAAATTTTCACCTCACCCAACAAAAAACAAGGTACAATGTCAAGGCGCGTCATGTTCTATTTTTTAAAAAAATAAATACAACATATTCCCTCAGTTTCTGAATATAACCGAGGGGAAAAATAATTCTGCATATACTTTGAATCCCAGCAAATGTAGTTTATATTTTTATTTCTTTAAAAGAGGTGCTTTATTTTATTTTATTTTTTATTTTTAAATTAATGATATATTCCTTCGATTTCTGTAATAACCGAGAGATTAGATAATTAGATTTTACTATAAAAGCACTTGTTAATAAGATTCCACCTTAAACTTAACTTATATGTAGCCGATCCAAACTCGTACGCATCATTCTTTGGGATGGATTGCAAGACATAAAATATCTTCAATGTTCTTCTATCTTGAACAAAACATTTTTCATGCTCTTGAATTCTATCTCACATAATGGTGTTGATGTTGTCGTTCTATTTTTGGAATAAACTTCTTATGTTGGCAATAAAAAAAAATACGACATAATTTATTTTTTCCTCGGTTGACAATATTGAGAAACTTATTTCTAAACATATTGAAAATTGCGAGCAATTGCAGTAAAAAAATAGTGAATGGTAAAAAAAACTGAAAAATAAACAAGACATGTTACTTTCAATTTTTTATCATTCACCATTTTTTGTAAGTAATTTTTATAAAATCGATGGAAAAGTCTTTATTTTAACAATGCTCAAGATATTTCCAACACATCAATCCACAAGAAACTCTCTACTTCCACCACTATATATCTTGTTCTCTTTCTTATGAAATCATTTGCCATGAAACATTTGCATAAGATAATGAAATATTTGAATAGAACTCTATGATGGATTGCAAGTGGAAAAAAATTTCCTTGGTTGGAACAGATAACTTATCAGAAATTGGATGTATTCAATTTGTCGAATTTGAAAAGAATACGCACAAAGGGTATTCAAAAAATCTGATAACAATAAATATTTGTTGTTCTTCTAGAATAACATGAAAAAATATGTTATTCTCCAAGAATCCATTGTCAAAATTTGAATTTGTTTAAACAGTGTATTTTAATATACAATATAAACAATGTAATTCAAAAACTAACCTACTCAATAACTATTTTCTTCCTCATCTCCATAATAAACTGATAGACTACGTGATCAGGAATAAACTTAGAAACACTTTCAATCTTGATACATCTGTTGGCCCAACCAATAAAATTATGACACTCCTTATCTATATTGAGGTTGTCGAAGGTCTCATAGCCTTTAAACCAAGTGTAGATTGGAATAATAGCTACATCCATAAAACCAAGTTTGTCTCCTCCAAAATAAGTCTTGTCTCCCAACTCTTGCTCCAACAATTTGAGAACTTCTATAAATTCCTTCTTTGAAGCTTCTTGCTCTTCTTATTTTTTGGTCTAAAGGTTCCTTCCAATTTAATATATCTATTTCATATTGAGAATTGAAATACACTTAATTAGATAATCAAATTAAAAAACAAGAAAACAACAAACAAAACATGCAAGGGTAAATTTATATATCTTGTCAACAAAATCAGCTCAGAATCTAGCTTGCAATCTCTGTTAAGAATCATATGGCAACAAAGGAGATTTATCATTCCAAACTTCATCAATATACTGAACAACAATTAAATATTCACAAATGGATTTACCATTATGAATGAGAACCGAGATTTTCTTGTGAAAGGGTTCATCTATAACAACAAAGCGCTTTTGTTCCTCAAGTCTTCATATTTGTACTCATACTTGAAATTCATTTTAGCAAGGGCTATTTTGAGCCTCATCCCAAACGGACATGGCCAGTAATCTAGAATGATCCCTTCATCGGCCATGGCTGTAGTTAGAGAATAAGAAAGGAAGAAGAATAAACTGTAATTGTGGAAGAAGAAATGAGTGGATATGAAAAAAAAATACAAGGCTTAGAAATCTTTATATATAGTGAGAATGTGAAATAGGGATTATAGAATAGTGAGAGAAGATGCAGATTATCTTAACTTTGCAACCGTCCACCCGCTATTAATGGGCAGTCTTTTAGGTGAAATCTGGAATTTATGTTTCGAAATATGTAGAGTTATTTAGATGAATGATGTGTTAGAACAAGACTTTTTCATAACATATATCCTTTGGGTTTTAATGATAACAAAGTGTTGAAAGAACAATGGTGTTATCTAATGTGTGTTATAGGTTTGCAAGTTCTAAAGCTTAAGAAGAAACCATTCATAATCTGACAGGAGAATGCACTTGAGAGAAGATGAGTTACTGGCTTCTGGTGGTTTAGAATTGATGCACATTATTAAGTGAAGACTGATGATATAGGTTTACATAGACTCTGAGGCTGAAGGTATCAACATCATAAGAGCAATATATTATCCCTACACTTAGTGAATGTGTCACCTTCTGGTGATCATTCAGAACCAAGGACTAAGCTAAGGTACTCATACGACAAAAAGCAAACTACAATGTCGAATCAGTTTGTCAGCTAGAGTCTATGTTTACATGGATCAAGAAGAGTTGACATGCTTTACGGATATCTACTCTCAACGTATATATAGTACAAGATCACAAGGAAGAAGTTATTGTTAAAAGAGTTACATAATGGATAAAGATCTTTTGGTGATCTATGTTCAATGTCTCTTGTACTATGGAGTAACAAAGACATTTATACAAGTTATCTCTTCTAACGGCTATCATTATAAAACTTTTATATAAGTAGCTGAAGATTCAATCTGGAATCAACAAGGAACAAGGAAAATAGATAAGAAGAGACAAGAAGAAAGAAGTGTTTCACGCTTCTATCAGAATGGAAGAATAACAAGATCAACAATGGCACAGGTCAAGATGGGAAATGCACACGGAAGTATCATAAATTCCAATTACATGCTAAGAGGAAGTTCCCAATGATAGCTTGATAGAAATTGTATCCATAAAGACATCATGCACGACTGTTACAATGTTACTACCATTATGTTTTAACACCTAAATGTCCCCAAATTGACAATGTGCATCCACGTAGTGAACACTTTCATATTCAGCTCTATCCCATAAGGATTTGATCTTATGAAAACCAATGTGTGTCTCCATAATGATTAAAAATATTGGAGTGTTTTCTAATCACATTAATCATGTGTCTTTTAGCCATATTATTAGAGGTTCCCCAGATATTCCAAGAGATCACAGTGACTTCTTTTGAACCTAACATATATAGTCTAGTTGATGGTGATGACAAAGCAAATCTCGAACATATGACAATTTACGTATCATGCTCCCATTCAATGGGAGTTTCATGAATAATTTCCTCTTTATGAGTAACATCCTAATCCATACGTATTATTTATTTCCATCTGTCTGACTTGTTATTGGTTCAAAATGCAGAATATTGTATCGTGTGATGGTTTCTAAACCCAAATTTACTATGGGAGCGATGGAGGTGTATTTAGCAGTGCTACGCACACCCTTTTGTGTTGGGCAAGTGATCACTGCATTTTAATGCACATTCTTTCATTATTATTCCACGATAATTTTAGAGTCTCTTATGTTATTTTTACTATTTTTAGTGTGTTTCCTTAGTTTATTTTTGCATCTATTTTAAATCGGTTACTTATTTTCAGAATAAACAGTAATTTGACATCTTCGTTGTGCAGGTCATAAATTAAGCTACGACATGCCGTTTTGCGCGTTCTAATATGCATTGGGAAGTTGAGAGGATAAGCTACGAGTTTTGTGTTTTTGTGCCAGACTTAGTAAAATAATTAGTTTTGGGCCGAATTTTATGTTTTTCAAGTTGGTTGCTATTAGGGCTCGATTTCTCTTGTAATATTTAAACTAAAATCCAGTGTTACTTCTAGATTATTTAGCATTCACGAAATTACATTAGACGACTAAGAATTCTATGGAGAACTAAACCACCTACGGTTGATCTACTGAATTCGGATTCCATCATATTTTGCAGTATTTATATTTTCCAATTCAATTTATTTTCCTTTCAATTCTTCTCTCTGATATTCAAATGTTTAATTCAATATTTCATAGAGTATATTGATTTATTTTTATTGATGTATGTTCCTTAATCATAATCGCGCTTTAGCGTAGCATTTTTGTTAATTCGCACAATCTTTAACATTTTGTTTCATTAAGCAATTAGGGATGTAAATCATATGGTGTCAATTGTGCTTGTTTAATTGGTGTTGTAATCTAAAAGGGAATAGAATCTGCTTAGGGCTTGGTAATTATATTAAGGCTTAGTTGCAACTATGGTCCCCCTATTTTGTATTTTTTTGAGTTTTGGTCCCCCCCCCCCCCCCCCCCCATTTTAAAAACCACGATTTTGGTCCCTTTTTTAAGTTTTGAGTTTGATGTTAGTCCCCTCTTCAATTTTTAATTTTTTTTAATGATGTGACACTATCTAAGATGACGTGTCTAATTCCATGTCATTTTTTAAAAATTAATTTAAGATTTTTTTTATTGACTAGGTGTTTACCGTGTTTTTTGGTAAACAACCTCTGGTCTATCAATTTGGTGTCAAATTGACTAACTTGCAGGATTGACCATACGAAATCCTAGGATATGTGCTGAAGAGTGTTTCTATTTGGACCTATCTAGAAATGTGTTTCAATAATACTAAGAAGAAATAACTTAACGAAGGGGGCAGAAATTATCCACTAAGTTTAAAAGAAAGAAGGACGAAGAATTATTAGGGGAAGAAGATATAAGAGTTTCTTTTGGGAGGGGAGGACTTAATCGAAGTAGTAATGATGAACAAGAGGGAAAGATGTAACAAATAAATAAAAGTATTTGGCAAAAGTAAAGAAACAAAATAACATTCATTGAAAATATAAAGGATGGTGTGTTTACATCACGTACATTCTCTATAATACTCTCTTTCTCTACACTCGGATACTTGGAGTAATTTTAAGAGTGACTTGTACAACAGTAAATTACAACACCCTCAAGTTCCACGTCTAAGACTCCTATTTATAATAATAATAGTAACTGCTAATAACCGCTAATAACCTCCCTAGGCCATCTATTCTTGACAAGTGTCAGATCACATGCAGTTCTTTATCCGATGAGAGCCACTTGTCCTACTTAGTCATAAGAAAATATAACTACTCCCTCCAAGATTCAAATTTCAAAACACTCACTTCGACCCTTCTTCTAAATCTCGGTCGAAGACCATCTCGCCTGCTTAGGTCGAAGTATTCAATTTCAAGACTTTAATTTCCTAAGTCCTTGGAAGACTTGTAGATCTTTTTAATATGCTGAAAAATAGCCTCCAACATGAGTCGTCGAATTGGTGAGCTAACAAATTGCCCCCCAAAAATGTAGTTTTTCGACACTAAAAAGTACATTTTTTGACAGCATCCATATTCGACGCCGTTTATCTTCGACTATATCCTGATAGTTAACCCATCTTCAACTGCTTCGAGTTTAGGAAACTGAAAGGTTATGGGAGAGGATATATCCACAATCTCACGCAAAGGAACTGTTACGTCCCCTTGATACACGATCTCTGACGTCATGAACATCATGGCAAATTTCTCGGGAATCACCAAAATCGTGAGTCATCATTGCCCCTATAGAGCATAGGTTACAACCGCCACCTCTACTAACTCCTCCTGAGCACACACGTGGCCCACTAACCCCAGCCATTTGTAAAAACTCTTGAATTTCCCCTTTTTACTTATAAATAATTTTCAGAACGTCTTTTATTTTTTCTTCTTCAAACCTTTTTTACAACATTTGCCTCATCTCTTCTTCTCACCGTTTTATCTCCCAAGAACATTCCTCCAACACTCATCATGGCTGAGCTAAGATCCCAGAAACAAAAAACCCAGTCTCATCAACAAACTTCTTCTTCCACCCTTCCCCCTTTTGCTACTCTGAGTGGACCGAAGGTGGTAAAGAATCAACAACTCGTGCGAGAGCCTCTACTAGAGGAGAAGCGCCACATCTACGAATCCCAGGTAATCATACCCGTTACTGTCGCGGATAAACCGCTTGCCATGTCCGGGCCTCTATCCCTCTCTGGTTTAAACTATTCCACTTTGAATGAGTTTTTTCCTTCTTATCGAAAAACCAAACCCCTAGGGCAAAAAGACTCCCAAAAGGTCCCTTTGGATAATCCAGATAGCTTGAATGTTTATAATGTGGATCTCAAGTATCTCCATGATGGCGCAAGATTGTTTAGGGCTACGCCATATTTCAAGGATTCTGAACTCTACCTCAACTGGTTGAAGAAAGTAGAAAAAGCAAAAGCTCAAGACTGGAAGGATATGGGTATCTATGACCTTATTATGATGTCAAAAGTAAGTCCCAACTACTGCCCTCTGATGTTGGCTGTGTCTCTGTTCTTTTGGGATAGCACACACTACACTTTTCATCTTCCATGTGGGATGATGACGCCTACCTTGTTTGATATTGCTGCTATTGTAGGGTTGAAACCTCATGGACTGACTTACGATCCTGAAGTTGACAGCCAGGACACTATCGATTTCTCAACCATCAAACACACTTATACCCATTTCATCACCCATTATCATGACAAAAATAATGCCGCTGTTAAAGACGAAGAACATATAGCCTTTTTGGCCATGTGGTTGTCTCGTTGCATTTTCTGTACTAAATCTTTGCAGGTGGCGCGAAAATACTTAACACTGGCGAACCAACTACGTGCCAAGAGAGACATATGTTTGAGCGAAATGATCCTTGCAAGTCTATACAAAGCCTTAAGCGAAAGTGCCGGCAAACTGAAAGACCCTGAGAATAACGACAATTTAGTAATGTCGGGACCGTTTTGGTTACTTCAATTGTGGTTAAACGCCACTTTTGAAGGCAGCCTACCAAATAAAGGTGAAGTTGATGAAGGTTCTCCTTCGATTTCTGGAAGGCAAGTCGAATGGCCCCGCTTGGTCCAGCTTACCCCTAACGAAGAGGGGCAAACGCCTCGAGCCAACTTCTCAGGCTTCGTCCAAATGTTTGCAAAGCGGCATGTTTTCACACCTGGGATGGCTCCCTTCTCAGAACGGAAACGTGGCCTTGAATGGTTCATCAGGCCTTTCCCAGCATTGCTCAAAAAACAAGAAGAGGAATCAAAGCTGGTTTGGGAGCGATTCCTCACGCCCCGACTATTTGTTCACAAACTCAATCTGACAAGAGGACAGGCTTCCCTGATAGCTTACCAACCAAATCTTGTGTCGAGGCAATTTGGACTTATCCAAACCCTACCTAGGTGTTTATACGAGAAGAAATCCCACATCCTGCTTTCACACCACATCGTTAACCCCATCGAATGCTCGACCCAATTGGCGCGTCATGCCCATAAATCTTCAATTACCCCACTTTATTTTGAACCTTCTTATTTCTGTTCCCCAGAATTTTATAACTGGTGGTCCAGACATTATTCTTCTGAATTTCTTGATGCTACCAATCTTTCTCGAATGATTGATCAAGCTTTCGTTGATGTGCAGGAAAAAACCAAGGTAGGTCCGCTCACATAAAGGAGATACAAGCCTTCCAAAAATACTTTGAAACCGCTTATCGACCGGATGATATTAGTCGAACTTTCCGCGAGGCTGCTGTCACTCTGAGGGAAAATTTTCTAAAAAGGATGGAAAATTTAAAAATTCCTTCTTCCATCCCCCGTGAGAAACGGTATGAGATGGCTTTCAAATTATTTCCTCCTAAGGTCCCTCGATTGCCATCTGCTGATTTTGGAGTGGCCCTTGCCCCTCCATTCCCAGATTGGTTCATCTGTGAGGACCCTATAAAATTCCTCAGACAGCAGTCGAAGCCTAAAGCACAGCGGGTGGTTCCGACTAAGCATACTGTCGATACTTTCAAAGGGCACCTTCATATTAATATCGAAGATGTTCGCATCGAATCTGACATTCTCGAAGGTCGATTCCCCTTCGTTTTAAACCTTTAAAACAACGTTTTATCATTACTAACGGGTGGCACTGTTATTTGTCTTTTGCAGCTGTTCCAAAAAAGACCGCAGTCTCGGTGAAGACTGGCAGTTCCGTCGAAAGTCAGAAGGTAATGTCAATGCACCGTCTTACTCTTTTCGACATTTCGGGTTTAGAAAGCCTAACACTTTCCCAATGCTTTTTAGGTAAGCCGGAAACCCCCCACCCCTCAGAGAAAAATAAAAGAGGCGCCAACCTGGTCATCATCGACTCAGAAGATGAAGATGGTTCCCTCCAAGAGGAGGTTCCAATGAAAAGGCGGCGAAAGGTTGTCCGCGGTCTCGACACTACTGACTCCGATCCTCCATCTGCTCAAATCCCTGAATCACAAGCTCAACGTGTAGACCCTGGTAAAGCTTCTGTCGGAGGTACCCCAATTCCTCAAACTGCTGCTGTTGAGAGCGACAATTCCAGTCCAGCTGATGAAGGCCCGAAGGTCCTACTCTTATCTTCGACTACCTTCTGTCTGAATCTCAAAATACTTTTGGACTCTTTTTCTCATGTTTAGATTCTCTCTTTTCAGCCTGACGTTGTGATGACGGAGAACATCCCGACTACATCTCTTCTCGAGGCCTATCCTCTGAACAGTCGAGGTGAACCCACCTATCGTCCTTCTTCGGACCTAGGTTCAGGTGTGAATTCTCTTGGGGAAACCAATAAACCTGAGATCCCTGTGGTTCCCCTGCTTTCTCCTTTAAAGACTGTCACCCAACAATCTCAGACCGACGGGTCCGATCATGACGAGGGGAACAATTCCCGGAATCCCATCGGAGCAGGTGAGGAAGCGAACTTTTTGGACGAGGGCATAAATCCTACTGATGGTTCACCTCAGGGAACCACAATGGAGGTTGATGACAAACCTGCGGAGGATGGGGGTACGACAGATGGAGCCATGCGTCAATCTGAATTAGAAGAGTCTTGTGAAGAAGACGTCGAAGAAGATGAGGACGAGGATACCACCAACGCTTCCCCAATTAAAGAGACTTTTGTCGAGGATCCTCCTATCCCGCAGGCCAAACCTGTTGAGACAACTCCAATTGCCCCTGCTAACATCTCCACAAGAGTAGAAACGATGCCTGCCAAAAATGCAATAGATCTTACTGCAGCAGAACTTGAGGCTCTAAAAGTGTCTGACCGTCGTCAATACATCCAACTCCTCCTTCGTAGGCGGAATAGTTCCTCAGGTAGATCCCAAAGTACTTCGACCTCTGAAGGTCCGACTTCGACTCTAATCAACAGTGCTCTTGAGAAAGTAAAGGACAAGATTTTCAAAGGGGACCTCTTTTCTCTTTTGCAAATGGGTCCAGTTCACTACCTTTCTTTGAAAACTCTCCTACAACAAGTGGACCTTCAATCGATCTCTGCTGAGGCTGCGGCCATAATCCAAGAAGTTGGGAAGTTGATCGACCAGGTTCACACTGACTTTGGGCTCTTGCCTCAGTTCGACAAGGATATATCTGAAAAGTCAGGTACTGAGGCTGCTGCTTGGTCTGCCGTCGCGGATTGTGAAGAAAAAATTGCAACGTTGGAGGAGCAAAAGGCCAAGAACCAACAAGAGATTACTGAGAATGAAAAGAACATCGCTTGCTGGGAGCGTAAGATCAGAAAACTTCGCAGTAAGATAGAAAAAGCTCAGAAGCGGAATGCTGAACTGTCTTCCTTCGATGATTCTTCCTTGTCGACAGAGCTTGATCATGTCGTCCTTTTTACCGAGGAGGCTCGACAACTTGAGGCTGATATTGCGCAACTAAAAAGCGATAAAGCCTCTTGCCAGAGTCGTCTCGATGCTCAGAAAGCAAACTATGTCAAGATGAAGTCCAACCTTCCTTTTTAGATCTCTAAAATATTTAATATTTATTTTCTGGCCTTTGTAAGCCATGTCTGTATTGTTGTACTTGTAAGGACTAAGCCATTTTGGCGCATTTTGTTGATGCCATTTATGGCCCTGCTATTTAGTTTTACATTACTCTATCGAAATGTTTACCTCTTGCAGCGTTGGTTTGTATTTTTTCAAATACTTACCGTTTACTTTCAAGATTCGTTTATCATTGCTAAGTTCCTCAACTTCGTATGCCCCATTCAAGAAGACTTTTGAGATTTGAAACGGTCCTTCCCATTTCGGGGACCATTTGCCTAGTGTCTTGACCTTTCGATCCATCGGCAGGATTACCCTCCAAACTAAATCTCCAATCACAAAGGTCTTTGCTTTGACTCTTTTGTTATAGGATTTCTCAACTCTTTTCTTCTGCCTTCTTAAAAGCTCCAACACTCTTAACCTTTCTTCGTCTAAATCTGCTAACTCGTCAAGCATCATGTCCCAATAGATCTCACGGGGGATTTCGTGATGCCTCTGAATCCTGGCTGATTGCACAAGAATTTCGACTGGTAATATTGCATCATGGCCAAAGGTCAGTCGATAAGGTGTGGTGTTGGTGGCTTCTTTGGGGGACGTTCGACATGCCCATAGGACCTGGTCCAAGGTTTTATGCCAGTTTTTTTGGCTTACCCCCTACTTGCTTCTTTATCATTCCAATTACTACCTTATTCGCTGCCTCGACCTGGCCATTGGCCTGGGCGTAGTAAGGGGTCGACGTAAGGAGTTTGAATCCCATTTCTCTGGCAAACTCTTGCATTTTTCGATCGATAATGACTGACCTTTGATCTGTTGTTATCGTTTCTGGCAAACCGAATCTAAAGATAATGTGTTTTTGAATAAATTCAATCACATCTTCTTGGTCTACTTTTGGCAGGGGTACCGCCTCGACCCATTTGGTAAAATAGTCTATCCCCACCAAGATGAATTTCTGGTTTTTCAAGGACGCGGGTCGTATTTATCCTATTAGGTCCAAAGCCCATCCTCTGAATGGCCATGGCTTGATTATGGAGTGTAACTCGCTTGCTGGAACATGTTGTATACCAGCATGTATTTGGCACTCCTGGCAACCTTTGGCGAATTCGATGCAATTTTTCAGCATTGCGGGCCAATATAGACCTTGGTGAAATAGTAGCCATTTCATCTTCTGGCCTACCTGGTGTGCCCCGCATGCTCCACTATGAATTGATGATAGTGCTAAATACGCCTCAGATTCACTTAGACATTTAAGTAAAAATCCCTCCGGAGTTCTTTTGAATAATTCGTTTCCTAGGAGGACGTAGCTTAATGCTTGGTATTTTATTCTCCGCTTTGTGGTGCTCGAAGGATTTTGGAGGTATTCGACCAACGGTTTTCTCCAATCCCCATCCGGCATCGATTCGATTGTAAAGATCTCGAAGGTTTCTTCATCGGCGAATCCGAATTTCGCAGCCCTTAAATCTGATGGCCGCAATGCCACAGCTGCTACCTTGCTTCTGACCTGGATTACTTCTCGCAGGTCTTCGCAGGACATCTTATATCCTGATGCTATTTGGGCCAAATTGTTGGCCACCTGATTCCGTATTTGTGGTATATGTCGAATAGTAGTCTCTTCGAATTTCTTTAATAGCCTATTTGCTACTACGAAGTACACAATGAGGCTTTCTTTGACACATTGGTATTCTTTTGTCAATTGTTTTATGACTAACTCTGAGTCTCCCATTATTTCGACTCTAGTTGCCCCCAATTCCAACAGAATTTCAAGTCCAGCTATCAAGGCCTCGTACTCCGCCTCATTGTTAGAGCATGGCTCACTTATTTTATACTTGAATTGTGTTGGAATTTTATCAGGAGAAATAATCAGCATGCCTATGCCGGTTCCCTTCTTATGGCTAGAACCATCGAAGTATAACTTCCAAGGTTCTAGTTCGACCATATTTAGAGTGTTTGTATCTACGGAGTGGTCGACAATGAAGTCTGCCACTATTTGCCCTTTAATTGATTTCAATGGTTTATATGTTAAGGAAAATTCCGTTAGCGCTAATGCCCATTTTCCTATTCGACTGTGCAAAATAGGTTTGGACAACATATGCTTTATAACTTCAAAATGCGAAGAGACACAAACATTGACAGGCTTTATATATTGCTTTAATTTTGTACATGAGAAATACAAACATAGACATAGCTTTTCTACTTCGCTATATCTAGTCTCTGCATCATTTAGGACCCTACTAAGATAGTAAATGGCTCTCTCTGTGCCGTCTTCGTCCTCTTGAGCTAACATGCTTCCCAAGGTTTTGTGTGACGCAGCTATGTACAATCTCATGCTTTTGTGCCGACAAGGTGGAGAGAGAATTGGAGGATTGGTCAAGTAACTTTTAATTTTGTCGAAAGCTTATTGTTGTTCCTTCCTCCATTCATACCCTTCTTTGGTGACTCGAAGCAACGGCGAGAAAGCTTGGGTTTTTCCGCTTAGGTTCGATATGAACCTTCTTAAGAAATTAATCTTGCCCAACAGGGATTGTAAGTGGGCCTTTTTATAATGTCGTCTCCTAAGTCCACTTCCTCTAGCGGGTCCTGCGTAAGCATTTTGGCATCCTCTGCCAAGGGATCTCTCTCGAAACCTAACGGCTCGTCGTCATAGATAGCATCAAGCCTTTTGTTTTCTTGATGGGTTTCATCAGATAGTTCCGTGTCGAAGCTCCCCTTGTTGCTTCTTTGAAGAACTTCTTTATTGGCCTCTGTGGCCATTTTGCTTCTAACAACCTCAAGGGCCGTTTGTAATCTAGTTTCGGCCACATAAGCCAAAATCCTTCGAAGCGCATTGGCTTCAGTCATTATTACTGAAATCACTCCCCCATCCCGTGGGGTCCACCGACAAGGTTCCAAGGTATGGAAGCCTTTCTCCTGGCACTTCTCTGTCCCAACGAAAACCGTCTACAGGATGTAAGTATAATGAGCCAAAGACTTCGTCGTCTGGCTTGAAATCGAAGTCTGCTGGTCCACAAGGACCTATTCCAGCCAAGTGTTTGTCGAAGTGCCTTTGATCGACATAGTTGATGGGCGCCCTAAAGTACCCCTGATCAGCTTCAATATTCTCTACGATGCCGTCTGGCCTCCAAATTGCAATCCTTTGGTGCATCGAGGATGGCACTGCCCCCACGCCATGAATCCACTCACGTCCAAGTAGCGGGTTGTAATTGGCTGTAGTTTCTACAACCATGAATATCGTTGGCCGCGTTACTGTTCCGACGGTGATATCTACCTGGATTACTCCCCTGGTCGAGCCTACCTTACCTTCGTAGTTGAACAGGACCATGTTGTGTGGCTTGGTATCGGCATCGCTTTTCCCGATTTTGTTTAATAAAAGATGTGGCATCAAATTTACCGTTGCGCCACAGTCCACCAGAATTTTGTTAACTGGGGTGTTTTCCACTTTAGCCGTAATGTACAGCGGCTTCAAATGGTTCCTCATCTCCTCGGTGGGCCGTTCGAAGAAAGCATTCTTCTCCTCAACACAGTCGTTGTTCATCACATAATAGCATACGGGTTTGTGTGCTGCCATTTCGCAGTCTGCGTCTGTGTCGCAGTTTTCGATCACAGACAATCTGTCATATTCTTTCGGCATCACTGACACTACGTTCACCAACAAATTTAGCGAATCATCAGAATCTGAGTCGAAGTTGTCCGTCATCTCGTCGTCGACCCTAGTGATCTCTTTCTGTTTTTTAACCTGGTTTGAGAACAACCTCCTTCCCACCGGTGGTTGCGTGGTTTTGCTGATCGTTTTTGACAGTTCTCTCTGATTCTCTGTTGGGAGATTAGTACTAGATTCAGCCTTGTCCTTCGACAATGTTCCTCTCAGAGCTTTTCTTTTCCGTTGTTCCCCCCTCCACTGCAATCGAGACATGGGGTTTTTTCCTTTATAATTCTCGGATACATGGGCCATCTTCGAAGATTGGAATTCTTTTCGATAGGTAACTGAGGAACCCCTATTCACTTCAAAATTCTTCCATCTTTGTTCACCTTGTTGCTTATCCTCGTTGGGTTTTGTCCACCTACCATCGGTGTTTCCAACAGCGGGTTTGAAACTAGCAGGCCTTGTTTTGGGGCCTCTGATGTGGGGTTCAGAGCTTTTCAGTAAACTGCTTCGTCGATCGAACTCAGGCATTCTCCCGCTTTGCTTTAGCCTTCGTGTTCCCTCAAGTCTCTGGGCAGCTTTTTTGTCGAAGATTGCACTGCATCATGGGCATAACATCACGCTAGATCCTTTTCCCTGGCATTTGTGAAGAAAATCCACAATTGTTTCCTCTTACTTCGGGTATGCTTCCTTAGTGATTTCTTCTTGATTGTTCGACTCACTGTCCCCCTCACCTTCTTGTCGGGTGACTTCCATCATGTTGATCTCAACCTCCTCGGCCAAATTCAAACCCTTTAAGTTTAGACCTAAACCTTCAGTAGCCTGGTCCATTTCGATGAAGTTATCACCCATCTCCTTGGTCACCATCTCCCATTTTGGATTGTCCGCTACCCCGTCAGCGTTGGTAATATTCATCTCCTCTTTACTGCCTCGATCGAAGCTCATTATGACCTTTGTCATCACGGCATTCTTGACGAAGTCATCAGTAACTTCTATCATGCTTTCTGAGAAGTTGTGGCCTTCAGTGACCTCGATCATGTTGGCTTCTAAAGGCTCTGTGTAGTGAGCGTCCGTCACCTGTAGAGGGTCCATGTCGACCTTCATTTGGATGGTGGTTTTCTCCCCAAACTTCAATCGTCCCTCCTGGATTGCGTTCTGAACAAGGTCCCTGAAAAGAAAACATTGAGATGTTTTATGACCCAGAAAGTTATGGTACTTACAAAAACCTATCTTTTTTCGTTGCTCTAGTGATGGCAATTTAGCGCCAGGTGGCACTATCATTTGTCCATCTTTTACCAACAGATCGAAAATTTCATCACACTTGGTGATGTCGAAGGTATATGTCTTCTTTGGGAATCTATCATTCCTTTCCGATTCGACAAAACTCTTCCCCTGTGGGGGGGCTAATACTTTACAAGAATAAGGGGGGCCTTGTTTAAGTTCGGCGAGGTCTACTTCATTTTCGTCGAGATTCAAAGAATCCTCGCATGCCCTTTCGATATTGTCATCAATTTCGACAAAGGCCACTTTCTTGCTCTTGTTAAGCCTAGTTTTCTCGTCTTTCAAATGTTCGAGCTGTCGAACTCTATCGGCCAGTTGGGCCATATCTCTTAGGTATTGGGTATCTAACTTCTTACGAATGGAATAATCAAGGCCTCCAGCGGCCATTTCGACCAGTTCGTGTTCCGGCACTTGCGTAAAACACCTGGCCTTGAGTAATCGAAACCTATTGAGGTATTCCTCGATTGGTTCCGAAAACTTACGTTTTACGCTAGCTAGTTCTTTCAAACTAATTTTAGTCTGGCCCATGTAAAACTTCTCGTGAAACAAGCGTTCAAGTTGGGCCCAGCTACATATGGTGTTAGGTGCTAGCATCGTGAACCAAGTGAAAGCATTTTTTGTGAGGGAACTTGGGAAGTATTTTATCCTAAGGCTCTCATCATTTGCTATTTCCCCGGCTTCGATCATGTATCGAGCCACATGTTCGACAGTAGATTCCTTCGTATCCCCTGAAAATTTCGTAAATTTTGGTACTTTCGTCCTAGGGGGTAATTCTGTTTGAAGGATGTAATCTACTATCGGGGACGTAAAGTTTGGTCGAGTAAAACCAGTGTTTACTCCGTTTCGAGCCATGATCCTTTCGACCATGGCCGCTAGATTGTTGTCAATGGCTATATTATTGCGTCGAACTTCTTGGACCACATGATCTGCATCCTGGTTTCGGTTTATCACGACCACTCCTTGGTTACCTTCGTCTAGAATATGGACCTGGTTCGTTTGGTTTTCTCCTACCGCCTCAACTACGGGAGGTTCGACTCTAACCTGATTTTCTAAGTGTATTTCCCTTGCGTTTCTTACGTTTTGTCGAGGGACGTTCGCCATTGTGTTTTGATTTCTGGGTACAGGGGGTACTCCCATAAACTCAGCCAACCGTGTCAACTGCAGCGTCAATTGCTGGTTGGTTTGGATGGTGTTATGGATCAATGGCTGAAAGATCTCACCCATAGTTTGGGACAAAGTCTGAACCATTTGCATGTTGCTCTCATCCATTTGTTGCCTCAGGCATGCAACTGAGGTATTGGTCAAGTTGGGGCCTTGCGTCGAATATCCCAGACTCTGGCCCTGGAAACTTTGACCAATGTTCACCCCAGATCCTGATCCTTGCAACGGAGAAGTCACAGGGTTATCTGAAAAGATGGGGGGAGCATTTTGAAGCCCCTACATCACAGTTATAGGCATTCCATACGTTGGATTCCTGGGCATCTGTACCAATCGAGGAAGAGGATTTTGCCTAAGCAGGGGGGCTTCCTTCTTATGGTGTCTGAGGATTTGACACTTGGGGCCCGATATATTCCAATACTGGTTGAGTATAGGGTCTTATTACAGTCGACCCAACCCCTAATATCGAAGGTGTTGGTACAGGCCTTACCGGGAGCCCTATTTGCTCTCCTGTTGATGGTATTGAAGTCGACGCTCCGTCGTTTCTTGTTTCTTCGCTAGAGCCATTTTGTTGGCCATTTGGCTGAACGGGTTCCGTTGCCATATTCCTAGTGTTACGTCTTACTAAACTTTCTTCGTTCGTAGTGGTTATTCTGCCACTTCTTAGTAACATACAATGTATTTTGAAGAAAAGTTGATAAGGCTTATATTTTTATTCTTATGATCTCAAAACTTTCTTTGTTCAGCACTGTCCAACCAGGTGTGCCATTTTGTTTACTGTGTTTTTTGGTAAACAACCTCTGGTCTATCAATTTGGTGTCAAATTGACTAACTTGCAGGATTGACCATACGAAATCCTAGGATATGTGCTGAAGAGTGTTTCTATTTGGACCTATCTAGAAATGTGTTTTAACAATACTAAGAAGAAATAACTTAACGAAGGGGGGCAGAAATTATCAACTAAGTTTAAAAGAAAGAAGGACGAAGAACTATTAGGGGAAGAAGATATAAGAGTTTCTTTTGGGAGGGGAGGACTTTATCGAAGTAGTAATGATGAACAAGAGGGAAAGATGTAACAAATAAATAAAAGTATTTGGCAAAAGTAAAGAAACAAAATAACATTCATTGAAAAGATAAAGGATGGTGTGTTTACATCACGTACATTCTCTATAATACTCTCTTTCTCTACACTCGGATACTTGGAGTAATTTTAAGAGTGACTTGTACAACAGTAAATTACAACACCCTCAAGTTCCACGTCTAAGACTCCTATTTATAATAATAATAGTAACTGCTAATAACCGCTAATAACCTCCCTAGGCCATCTATTCTTGACAAGTGTCAGATCACATGCAGTCATTTATCCGATGAGAGCCACTTGTCCTACTTAGTCATAAGAAAATATAAATATTCCCCCCAAGATTCAAATTTCAAAACACTCACTTCGACCCTTCTTCTAAATTTCGGAGTATTCAATTTCAAGACTTCAATTTCCTAAGTCTTTGGAAGACTTGTAGATCTTTTTAATTCAATTTCCTAAGTCTTTGGAAGACTTGTAGATCTTTTTAATATGCTGAAAAATAGCCTCCATGAGTCGTCGAATTGGTGAGCTAACACTAGGATAATTAACTTATGAATATTATTTTAATTAATTAATTAATTAATGATTAATATTTTAGTTATTAACCTATGTCTTTGGTGCAACTTTCTAATCCACAATTGAATTATTGTGTTTGTTTCAGCTTTATAAACACTTTTATGTCTTATATAAAAATCAATGTGGGACTTCTAAAAAGTATTTTATACTACAATATTATTTAATTCTTCTTCATTGCATTAACTTCAATTGGGGTCATCCACCCCTTCATTTTTATTTTTTTTGGTTTAGTATGTAATAATTTAATACTTTTCCTATCTTCCTTATTTATGTACTGTAATACATTTTATCTGTATGAAATTGCAGCTCAGTGGTTTTAAAAAAGTATTGAATTATACCAAGAGAGTGACAGAGGAAATCAGGTACAGGATGAGAATATCAAGAGAGGAGGTAAATGAATTTATCTACTGAAAGATGCTTTCCTTGATATTCTTTTTTATTATTTGACCACATTCATCCTAGATATTCTTTTTTATTATTTGACCACATAGCTACTAATGCTATCGGTTTAGATGAAATAGTTAATCACTTTAAGTTTTTTGAGAGGCAAATTGCCTAGCTTTTGGATAAAGCCATAAATGTGTAATTAAAGAGACGATCATTTGTGAATTGTGAAGTATTTGTTTAAAATAAATGTGTCATTTATGTGCTTACTCTGTTTGTTAACTACAAGTTTTTAGTTGATGTCATGTTCTGTATGGTTTTGATTGTATCTTGCAGTGTAGTTTCTCTTATCTATCACCTCTTTGTTTCTACATCTTAAAGTTGTGTATTATTCCTTTACAGTTGCACTGTGAAAACCTACATTTAAATGATTTTATGAAGATTTATTAATTATTATTTGTTTTTAACTTTTGATCATTTCTTGACATGGCTAACTTCAAATTATCATTTTTTTGGGATATGCTCCACTTCACAACGGTTACTGTGCATTTGAAACCATGGTGAGTTGCCGCCACTCAAACGCGCAGTGAAGGCAAAGTGAACACCAACACACTTAATGAAATGCTTCTTACTGACTGAGTTCAAATCAAACTGTATTCTTGCGTGTTTGAAAAACCATTAGAGAAATCTCAAAGGTAGAACAACGATTGCACTTGAGATCTCTTTAACAGATTTTCAAACCTGCATTTCATTGGCTTCAAAAATTTAAAGAGAAAGACTATTCATAAGTTAAGATAAGATAGAGCTATGCAAATAGAATAAGTAACTAAGAAGGAGAAGTTACTACAATGAAGAAGAATGAAATAATGTTGTAGTATAAAATGTCTTTTAGAAGTCCCACATTGATTTTTGTATAAGACATAAAAGTGTTTATAAAGCTGAAACAAACACAACAATTTAATTGTGGGTTAGAAAGATGTACTAAAGACATGGGCCAATAACTAAAAGCCCAAAGAGTTTAGTTTAACATTTTGATTAATTAATTAATTATAAAATATTAATCATTAATTAATTAGTTAATTAAAGTAATATTATTAATAAGTTAATTATTCTAGTCAATAAAAAAAATCTTAAATTAATTTTTTAAAAAGGACATGGCATTAGATAGTCATATTAGATAGTGGCACATCATTAAAAAAAATTAAAAATTGGAGAAGGGATTAAAATCAAACTCAAAACTTAAAAAGGGGATCAAAATCGTAGTTTTTAAAATGGAAGGACCAAAACCCAAAAAAATACAAAATAGGGGGAGCATAGTTGCAATTAAGCCTTATATTAATCAATGATAAGTCAGAAATCGACTAGTAGATTAACCTGTCCATCAAATTTTTTTTCAACTTTGTAACTCGCGATTCACGATTCTGAAACCGTAAACCCCCTCATTTCAGTCGATTGGTTAAAATACTTAAGAGTCATTGCGATACGACTCAAATGTCGCTTTCGTTTACTATGTTTATTAAACTAGTTATTGACATGTGTGCAACATCGGGTCAAATTGGCATCGTTGCCAGAGACTCTTGTCAATTTTAGCCAATATTAGAGTCAGAGGTGTTGCACTTTTGCGTTTTGGCCCTGCGTTATTGTGGTTTTGGCCGATTCGTAATCTAGCATCAAAAACCCAAATTTCTAAAAAAAATTGGTTCTGAATCAAAAAAATTCCGTGTAATTTTAGAGGAAAAAATTAGGGTTCAATGTCTCGCATTTTGGGACAAAATTAGGGAAACCACCCTAAAAACCCCAAATTCCTTATTTTTTTAATTTTCCATTTCCATATATCTTGAAAAAAATCCGTAAAAAAATTGTGGAGTCTTATTTTGATTTTTAGTGATAATTTTAGTTTTTTAATTATATTTTATTCGCTTTTCATTTTTCAATTTGTTTTTCTCAATTGGGACATTGATAGTATTTTCATAATTGTTACATTGTTGACTCATGATGCATGACTACTAGTGACGTTGATTATGTGTTCGTCCAAAATTTGTTTGATTCTGATTTTGAGTTTGATTATTATAATATGGCAGAACAAAAAACATTAAGAGAACTCACTGCATCAAATGTGAATTATAATGCACTTTGTATTGAGTATCTTGAATTTGCTGGACATTTTGAATTGAAATGTGGTTTAATACACTTGTTGCCAAGATTTAGTGGTCTTGCAGGTGAGGATTCGTATAAGCATCTAAAAGAATTACATATTATGTGTTCTACCCCATTGAGGCCTCAAAGAATCACTGAAGATCATGTTAAGTTCAGAGCCTTTCCATTCTCATTGCAAGGTGTTGCAAAAGATTGGTTGTATTGTCTTGAGCCAAATTATGTTACAAGCTGGAATAATCTGAAGAAAGTCTTCCAAGAAAAAATTTCACTGCTTCAAGAGCTGCTTCGATCAGAAAATAAATATGTAGCATTAGACAGATTGACATGGAATCATTCGCTGGATACTGGGAGAGATTCAAGCAGTTAGTGTCGAGTTGTCCTTAAGACCTTATTTTTGAACAATTATTAATCCAGTACATTTATGAGGGACTTTTACATATGGACAAAAATATCTTGGATGCTGCTAGTGGATGAGCACTTGTTGATAATACCCCAACTGCAACTAAGACCTTAATTGAGAACATGACACTCAAATCCTAACAATTCACAACTAGAAACAATTATGTGGTTCTAACAAAATGGGTGAATGAGATTCAAGCTTCTTCTTCCAACAAGACTTTAAAGACTAGAATTGATGAGCTTACATCATTGGTGAGACAGTTGGCATTAAGAAAAACTCAAACAACAAGGTTATGTGGTATTGCATTTCCCAAGAACACCCAACATATACATGTCCTACATTGCAATAGAGTGTAATTACTGATTTTCCTCAAGCATACACAAAAACATTTACAATCCTCATAGCAACAACCAGTATAGATACCATCTAAACCTTAGGTATGGGAATCCACCCACACAACAACAACCTAGGCCGCAACCATGAAACACTCCATAAGTGACTACCTCTTCAGCTTTAGGACCTTTATTAGAAGACCTAGTCAAGCAAATGGTTGTAAAGAATCTCAAATTTCAGCAATGAACATATTCTAGTATTCATAATTTACAGACACGGGTTGGACAACTTCCCGCTTTAATAAATGCCATGCAGTTTCAAGGATTCAACCAACTACATGCATAAACAGTAGTGAATCCAAAAGTCCCTATTGTGATTGCAATTTCTTTGAACTGGTCGAATCAGCCCCGAAAAAAAATAAAAAGGTTGTTGAGCCCATGTTTGAAGTTGTTAGAGTATGTTCCACCAATTCATTTCCTAAAACTATTCGTTAAAACCAAATAAATTATGAGGAATAAAGGGACAAGGAAATATTAGACGTATTCAGGAAATAGCAATGAACATTCCACTTCTTAATGTCATTAAGCGGGTTCCCAAATATGAAAAAAAATTTAAAGACTTGTGCACACAAAAAACGAGATTAAAGGGAAATGAAAGAGTTAACATGGGACGTAATGTTTCAACTTTCATTTAGCCTATGCATTTACCTGAAAAAGCCAAAACAGGCCAGAATGGTTCATCTCTCACTCAGACTATGCCCCAAAAGGGCAAAGATATAGGAACCTTCTCTATTCCATGTACCATTGTGGATACCAAGTTTGAAAACTTCTCAATAGGAATTACTTCCTTTAACTTCTTTTTAGGACATCCATTAAGCACATATATTTATGTGGTTATTCCTTCACCCCATAATTGCTTAGACAGATCCTTCTCCTTTAGCATACTCCTTGTCATGTCAAGCAAAGTTATATTTCTTCTTTCAGCAAGACCATTATGTTGTGGAGTTTATGGAGAAGTCACATCATGCTTAATACCATGTTCATCACATAAATTCTTAAACTCTGTTGAATTGAACTCACCTTCACCATCAGTTTTGAGGAACTTCAACCTTTGTCCATTTTGAACTTCTAGAACTTGGCAAACACATTATTTTTGAACTTAATGAGTGCTACCCATATTATTCTTATGAACTCATCAATAAGTGACAAAAATTACTTGTTCCCTGTTGCGGTGAGAATATGATATCAAATTATTAATTAATTTGAATCACAATCTTTGATTCACAACCGGTCTTTGATTTATCCAAAGAAAAGGTTAAAGAAAGGAAAAACCTAATTTTGCATCATAAACACAATGTGGGGAGAGATCTAGGTTAGGGGTTGGTTAAGCTTAGGGAAGGTATTAGCACCCTAAACTTTTGTAGTACTCTACAGGAACCTTTTGTTTAAGTTTGATATTTTGCTTGATTATTTGCTTAAGGGTATATGCTAAGAGGTTAAAGGTGACAGAAATACCTAAGGGTTAGTCCTAAGTTTACTCGCCAAGACTCGCATCTTGTGCCTACGTATCTGAGGTAGGGGATGGAATCAGAGTAATCGTAGTTCCCCTCGAAAGGGAGGAAGAGAAACTTCTTGACTATGGTCAAGGTTTCAATGGGGAATAAACATTCTTAAGGAAACGCTTACGTGGAGTGCGGCGACTCCTATTTCTACGTTGAAATTGAATTGGATTTAAAAGGGGTAAACTAGGTATTCCACGGCGGGAAACCTAATATGGAGTACAACGACTCCTTATCCTAAAGCTAGGGTAAAGGGTAATTTGGTCCACGGCGGGACGCCTATGCAATTAGGGTTTGGGAAAATGAAAGGGTCAAAGGTGAGGACTATTGACACGGCGGTCAAACAGCTAGACCTATTCCTTCAGAAGAGAATTACGTTAAATCATGCAAATGAAAAAAAATAATTAAGCAACGGGATTGAAATAAGGGAAAATGCAAGAGTAAAAGCAACGATTACCTCGCGTAAATTACAACCGTGAAGAAATGAAATGCGAATAATAAAGGATTAATAAACTATACAACTGAGAAATACAAAAGGGGCGGCACAAAAATTAGACGAAAATGCACGGGGCAATAACTGGGGCCAAGTTCAATTCGAAACTGAAAGCGAAGAAGCGTTTGAAAGTTTGGTGGAACAGGTTTTAAGAAAATGTTTTAAAAATTAATGGTTTTTATGTCTTTAGAAAATGTTTGGAATTAAAAATTTTAATGCTAATTTAACAGAGAGATCCAATTCTAAAATTAAAATTTAAAAGCTTATTTTTGAGAGTTTTAGTATGTTTGAATTTTTTTTTAAAAAAGAAAGAGTTTTTTATTTTATAAATTAGGTTCTTTAATTATTTTTGAGGTTAGACATTAATATTTAAAATAATTAATCTTTAATTATAAAATATTTAATCTTTTTCATAAAAAAAATTAACTTTTTAAATTAATGTTTTAAATTAAGTTTTAAGTTAGTAAATAAATAAGTATTAACTATGATTTTTAAAACAGTTTTAAGTTTCAAATATAATTACATTTTATATTTACATCATTATTAAACTCAACTAAAGAAAAAATAAAAAAGAAAAATAAGAAATAAAAGGAAATAGGAAGAAATAAAAGGGAGGAATTGGTCATTTGGTATTGTTGAACAAAATTAGGGTTTGTTGTCCCCTTTCCTCTTCTCCGCTGCGGCGGCGCCTCCATGTGTGCTCTTTGAAGCTTTTTCTTTCCATTTCTTTGCTCTGTCCCGTCCCTTCATTTGCTTGCGATACCTGCGGAATGAAAAAGGAATGAAAAAATCGTTAGATGGTTGCTCACCTTCTGTGAAGGTTTGAAGCGGCTTGTCTTGCGGTGGCTATGGTGTTCATTGATGATGAACGATGATGGTGAGATGCAACCAGATCGCGTCTCTCTGAGTTCTTGGTGATGATTTGAACTTATTGGTCGGAAACGATGATGATGATTCGTGTTGAGCTTCTTCTATTATTTTATGTGATGAACTCGTGATCTTGTTCTTCCGTTTCCTGATGAACTCGTGACCTCCTTCTATTCGTGACCCCCCATGCCTCAGTTTATGATGATGGCTTGTTTTATACTGATGGCTTTGATTTGCTGGGCTTGTGCGATTTCGCTTTGTTGTTACGATTTTGTTGCTTATGTTGCGTGATTCATGGTCGTTTTTGTGGCTGCGAATTTGGTTTGTTTGTTGTTGCGAAAATTGTTCCTGGCTGTTGCATTTTTTAAGGAATTTCTGGACTTGTTGGCTTTTGGTTGTTTGATCCGTTGTGGTTCAGAATCTTTGGGAAAATATGTTTATGTCCTGTTTGGCAAAAACCATTTTTAGAATAAGTGTTTTTTCCAAAAGCACTTATTTTCAGAATCACTTTTCTTAAAAATCACTTTTTCTCTCTCCTGGACTAAAATGGAATAGATGCTGCTAGACTTGTGACGGGGTCGAAATTGAAAGTCGGGAGCTGGAGGCGGAATATTCCGTTACCCTCCCGACGTACCCGGTGATGAATTTAACTGAGGGTATCGGATCAAAAATAAAAACCCATTTCCGATTAATTCTAACACTTAATGATTGTTTTCATATGTTGTAAGTATTTTTGCAGGTTTGTCAAAAGTCGAAGAATCAGACGCGGAAACAAGTCTTAGAAAAATTAGGCATTTTAGGATTTAGGAATTAATTTTGTAATTGTAATTATCCTTGTAATAAAAAAATAGAATTTAAATAAATAAATTCAATTTTCTTAATTTATTTCTCCGATCAAATTCCTCCAAATAAACTCAACCAATTAAACTCACCCGACTAAATTTATTGGATTAAATTTATCTGATTAAGTTCCTCCAAGTAAATTCGTCCAATTAAGTTCATCTGCTTAAATTCATACAAATAAATTACCCGACTCATTTCCTCCGACTAAATTCAACTGACTAAATTTAGCGTTCAACATCCGAGTTCGACAGCTAATCACTTTGCATAATACCTGGAATTAAATTTCATCCGACATAACTCCTGAGTTCAAACAAACTTCCTTTGCCAATTAATTCGTACCCGATAATAAAATCGGTGAATGCGGCCTTGAACGGATAAGCAGAGAAATTCGATTAAATAGCGAAACAAACCGTACTCCACATTGAAAAATTCCCATCGTATCTCAAATGACTTAACTCGGTAACCTAAATCGGCTCGACTAGTAATCATTATCAGTCCACAGATGTTCATTATAAATTCAACACGAACCGAAATTCCACTGTTTTCTTTAAAAACGACCGTTGACTAACAGAAAGCAGGGAAACATGCGTCTGTTAAAATAAGTTCCGCAAAGCAAATTCTCGCACCGATTTAACCTGAATCTCCTAATATCTCAACATATTTAGCTCCATATGGTTTAGGAATCAAACAACATTTCTGAAATCCAGCTGGCGACGGAATCTCAGCTCTTGAATAAAATGTATTGTGTCACGAGAAATCTGACGTCACAAACTGCCGTAAAATTCAACCCTTCCTCAAATAGGTCATATGACTCGGAGATGGAAACCCTAATCGCTCGAGGGATCCATGCGGATGACTCAACTTCATAAATTGTCAGAGGGCTGCAAATTAATGACCATTTTGCCCTTCATAAGCTAAAGAGCGCACAACGTGATTTTTCCTGCAAAACCAATAGACTGAGCAAACTGGTTAGCGGTTAGTTTATAATGCAATGCAAAATGAGATAAAATGCAAAATAAACCGACTAATCTAAGGGTAAAATTTGGGGTATTACAGTTACCCCTATTTAAATAGCTTCACCAGATGATTTGAGCAGCGTAGGCTCGAGAATTCATGGTGAAAGGGATTTAAATACAGATAATCAAAAAATTTGCCCTTAGATGCAGTGAGATTCAATGCTACAAACAAAACGAACTGAATTGTGATGCGGACAATGTTCTGATTCTAGTATAATGCATCTGATGGGATGATAAATGCGAAGATGCAGACGACACGATGACATAGGGGACAGACGCGACGAACAAACCACACTAGGGAAAACAACGCACTGGGGAAACAACATGACACTGGGGAATTCTAAAGTGATGGCCAACCGGTACGAGCACGACCAATTGTCACTTTTAGAAGTAAACAACAAGAATGGGATCCTCAATGGAGATAGCATCGGCGATACGGCCTCCACTAGGGAATATCCAAGAGTAATTGTTCAACAGGTTCAGGCATGACCGGCTGATACTCTGGGATTAAAAAGTAAAAACGAGATCCGCACGGCGGTAGGACCAAGTAAACAAAATGCTGAAGCATTGAGCAAAGAATAACATCCGAGCTTCTAGAAACTCGTTGTGTGACGGAATCAAACGGAATCTTTGGGAATCCGTAGAAAATATACAAGGTAAAACCGGCTATATGCAAAAATAAATGGACTTTAATGGAAATGCCCTGATAAGTTCCTCGGGAGAGAACTGCCACTTATCATCGGAAGGGACTTAAATGCTAAACGGGATAAGCTCTCAAATAAAGAAACTGTTGCTTATCTGGGAATAATAAATGAAGGATTGATTGATAAGCTCCACTGGAGGGACTGTTGATCATTTGACAAAAATAAGCTTCCATGAGCAAAGCATGATTTAGCTTCTTCTTTTACTAAAGGGTAAAATAAAATTCTTCATACCTCAAGGTCGACGCCCTGAGCATGATTCAGCTTCTTCTTTTACTAAAGGGTAAAATAAACTTCTTCACGTTCAAGGTCTATTGCTCCCTGAATATGATTCAGTTTCTTCTTTTACTAAAGGGTAAAATAAACTTCTTCATACTTCAAGGTCGGCGCCTTGAATACGATTTAGTTTAAACCTCCCCGCTCTTCAAGATGAAAGGGCAATGGAAACCAGCTTCTCGACAGAGATGGCCATTCGTTGCTAGTCATGACGAAGATAAGATAACCTTTTCAGGCGAGAAATACCGCTTATTTGCAAGAGTAACAATGATAAGCTTCTCGAATGAGAATTGTAGAGGTTGTAAAATGTAATGTAAGGTTGTAATGTAATGAAGGTTGTAATAAAGGTTGTAATGAAGTGATAAGCTTCTTGTACGAGAGCTGTCGCATACCGATATTGTAAAGTGTAATGTAATGATGATAGGCTTCTCAGGTGAGAACGGTCGCATACTGTTGCACCCCAAAATTTGACCAACAATTATTTATCCATCTAGTGTTTGAAAATGGATACCTTCATCAGAAAGTTCAAGAGATCCTCAGAGGAAGTGGATTGAAACCAGGGTTGTGTGCTTCATAGCTTGAGAGTTGTGGGTGCCCCTCAGATGATTCTGAGACTTTGAGAATGAACTAGATGTTTTTAGAAAGCCTATGAGATGTCTTGATAGCCATCATGAAGCCCAGAGAAGTCACTATGCAAGAGTTCAGAAGATTCAACCATGAATGGTAGAATTAGGGTTTTGACTGGGTCAACCCTAGATTAACTGAAAATTTGGAGAAGGTTGAGACCTAATCCAAAGGCCATGAGATCATGGAATGATGCATAGAGATGTTACAAAGATGATTCCTAGACCAACTCATCATGATTGAGGAGTTTGAGAAGTTTTGAGTTAGGGTTTCCAAGGATTGTCAGTGAAAAACCCTAATTTGATCCCTATCTTCCAGGCAGTTTTAGCTCTAGATGTGATTGATATCTCATCTTCCCCACAACATGAATGTTGTAGAGCTTGTTCTTAGCTTTAATTTGAGTGGTGGAAGTCCTTGATAGGAGTTACAGAGCTCAAGTTATGGTTTTGACAAATTACAGGTCAGCAGAGGTATGTGAATCTGGGTCCTTGAAAGTCACCCAACTTGCAGACAACTTTTGCCCTAGTAGGATGATTCCTATGGTATCGTGGTCAACATGAATGTTGGAGGGCATCTTCTTAGCTTTAATTTTAGTGGTAGAAGTCCTTGATAGGATTTGTGGAACTCAACTTATGGTTTGAACAAGACAGGGGTATTTTGGTCATTTGTCAGTTATAGGTCATTTTTAAGCAAATGCCATATCTCCTATTTC
This sequence comes from Lathyrus sativus, assembly GCA_963859935.3. NCBI lineage: Eukaryota > Viridiplantae > Streptophyta > Magnoliopsida > Fabales > Fabaceae > Lathyrus > Lathyrus sativus. The sequence continues at coordinate 770,791,952 of OZ012735.1, forward strand.
CAAGCCTCAAATGGAAAAACTCAAAACATGAAAGTTGTTCAAAATGTGATTTTAAGTCTATAAAGAAGGTCATGAATTGTTGGAAAAGCTCATAGCATGGAGTTGCATGATTGGTCAAAAAATGAACTAAAAATGGCATATAAGTTTAAAAAGTTGAAATTGGAAATTGGTTTGGAGGGTCTAGAAATCCAAAATGGGTCATCCAATATATCATTTTGATTGGAAACATCATTTTAAAAACAATGGTTTAGCCACATTTTTGAGTATAGGCTTAAAAATTGGAGTTGCTTTGTAAAATTCTTTCTTGCATATTAAGGCAACTTTGGAAAACTTGAAATAAGTGAACACATTGGTTGTTTTAGCACCCTAATCACCTCTATAACTCATATGGGGAGATTTTGACTTGAAATTAAAGGGGGGTAAGGATTATATCATGAGATGTCATGAGATATGTGAGAAATCCATAAGTTCATGGCATGAAGCTTCTAGAAGGCTCTTAGAAGTTTCCAGCCACTCCTAGATGCTCCCATTATGGCCTATATATTGAGTAGAGATCATTCATGCCAGGGTTGGTGATTCCTCAAGCTTGCAAATACACTTTGATACCATAACTCCCTCATTGCATTTTGGTTTCAATCTCTCCCAAATCCCATTGTTAGTGTAATCTTTCATCATCATCATCATCATCCTCCATTGTTGAGGAGTGAAAAGCAAGAAGAAGGCTCAAGAATTCGTGGCTGTTGTGTGTGATTCAACTCATCACTCCCATTTGCGTAAAGGTTTGGATAGCATAATTCAAGAGGTTTGAGCACAAATTCTCTTCATCAGGATCATCACCATTATCCAAAGATCAGTTAGAGCAAGTGGCAAGAGCTGGAGAGAGAGATAACCACCATTGCCATCATCATTTGGTAAGCTTGCATGTTCCTTCGAATCACTGTATTTACTCATGGTTAGGGCCAGTTAGTGTGATATTCATGGTTAGAGACACTTAAGGAACAATTGTGAAGAGTTTAGGTTGAATTCATGAAGGTTCAGCATGCGTGTGTGATTCTTTGAAGATCAAGATAGTGTTTGTTAGGAGGTATAAATGTGCATGTAATGATTTAATGGACTCAGGGTGACAAGAGGAACAAGCTAGGGTCGTTAGAAGTTAGGTTTGTGAATGTTGCATGCAGTCCAATATGGTGGTACCCAAGGTTGTATGCATTCGGTTTGGGGTTTCCATGAAGAGTTAGTCAAAGATCTTGGCATGGCTGGATAGAGGGCAATGTGGGGAGCATTTTTGATGTTTGGGTCGAGACCATTGGTGGAGAGATGAGGGAGCTAGAGTGAATGGAAGGTTCGCGGGTGAAGGAGGTGTCTGGAAACCCTAGGTGACCCAAGGTAGGAGATATAATCTCTACCGTTGGTTTGTGCTGAAATGGTGGACTCTTTCTCTCGATCGCACGGCTCAGGTTCATTCAGATTTGGAGGGAGATTCAAACGGCCAAAACGCCGCGTTTCAGTTAGTGAAGGACGTTGGGCCTCGTCCAGCTTTCCTATCCGCACCCCACCCAATTTCTGGCCCATTGAAATGAACTGGCGCGTATTACTGTTTCCACCCCCCTCCCTTTTATATTGTTTTATCTTATTTTAAATTCTTTTAATATTTTTGCAATCTTAAAAAATTCATAAAAAATTGATAAATGGCTCTTTTTTGTTCATTCTTTTTTCTATGTTGAGATAATTTTGTGTAGAAAAATATAAAAATAAAAATGAAATTTTATTTTTAATGTAGAATTTATGGTGGTATTTTCTTGTAAATAAGACAATTATTTTCTTTTGGTTGATACCTTATTTTGCAAGAATTGTTTTAGGACCTTCCCTTAAGATTTTTAAGCCATTCTTTTTGGCATAGTTAGATATTGAACCCTAATTTCATGTAGGATTTATCCCTTGATTTTAGAATTTAAATTTGATGTAGTTTGATTGTTAGACATTTAGGTGCTCTAATTAGGGTTTTAAGTTGTATAGGTAGACTTGAACAAATTTGTTTTGGGGTTTATAGGCCAAATTAGTGTATGGGGAATATATGGGTTAAGGGTAAGTATGTATAGAATCCCCTAGAATTTATATTAGGAATTTGTATGGTATTTTAGTATTTTTCATTGATTTTTGAATGTATGGATAGTATGTGTGTTGCTTAAAGGCATAAGTTGTATTGTTGTGTTTTCTTTCCTTCTCTTTTGAGTGTGTGAGCTTTGAAGATTGAGTTGAAGACCTTGTGGATCATCATGGAAGCTTTGAAGACCTTGCAGAGGAGTTTAGCATAGCTTTTGTTTGTTTTGTTTATAGGTTGATAGGTGCATAGGCAGAGCCCTAGATAGAATACTTTGTTCAATAAACAAGGAGTGTCTTGTTCACCTCCTTTCTTCTCTGTGACATAGAGTCCCTTAAGGGTATTCACCTCTCTCCTTTGGAGGGATTAGTGACCTTGCCCCATAAGGTAGAACTTTGAGAGAGCCTTTCTTTTGATGTTAAGACCTCAATGGCATCCTTTGGAAGTCAGTGAGTACTGTAACATCCCCACCTCATCTTGGTAACTGAATTTTGTTTGCTGGAGCATTGGAGTCATTGAAGATAGAAGCTAAGGCCTTGAAGAGGATGATTCCTTGAAGATTGTTGAAGTCTGAAGACTTTGTGAAGATCAAATTGAGGCCTGAAGATTCCTGGAGATAGTAAAGCCTGAAGGTGGAGCTGGTCAAAGGAGCTGAAGCTCAAGGGAGAAGATGAGTTGATACTCATGCTGTAGGTTTGATACCTGGAAAGCAAGTGATCTCTGAAGTCTGAAGATTGGGTTGCTGCTGGAGGAGCTGAGGCTTTCTTCTGTTTTCTTTGATGTATTGTGTGTTTTGTTTGATTTGTCTGTTGCATTAGACTAAGCCCATTTAGAATAAGTTCAGTCTAAGAGCATGAGTGCATCTGATTGTATTGTTATTGCTTGGCTTTGCTTGCGGGTATTCGGTAGAGCCCAGCTCCCTTGCCCATGTGTTTATTTTGCTTGATAGCATGATTTCATTTTCTGTCTGTATGATTGCAGTTTACTGTTTCTTGCTTGATAGCATGTTGTTTATTTCAGTATGATTACTGTTATTTCATGACTGGCTTGAGGTTGAGACGAGCTTGTGGAGGCTGAAGCCCCACACACATTTCCTCCCTCACTTGCATTGCATGCATTTTACTGTTAAAGCTGATGCTTTTGTCTGTTTTGGTGTATCATTGATATGATCCCTTAGGACTCTCATTTCTTCTGATGAGGATTTGATGATAGACTTTTAGGTTGAAACCTATGCATGACAACATCTAGGAGTTCCCTGTTCAAATCTCAACCATAGGATGAATCCATGGCATGATAACAGTAGGACTTGATAGTCTCCCTCCTAGTTGGGCCTGTTCTCTTCTCATCTCGAAACAGTTTAAGATACAGTAATCATGAATGATTTCTTTCGTACGTTACGAGCCTTAAGCTATCTGAGAAAGGATTGTGGGAGAGTTTCTTTTCCACAGTCTGGATGTTTAGTATGGTACCCTTTGGGTGACATGCGACACATTCACTCTCAGGTCATAGTCTCTAGTGCGGTTGAAATCGCAAACACAATAAAAAACACTTCTTTTAGGAGATAACTCGTAGTTTCCCGAACTACGTTTGCTCTGATCTTTCATACCAGATGAAAGTACGTAGGCATAGGATGCGACATCCTAGCGAGCAACCTTCCCCACCTCCACCCGTAGTTAGCCGAACTACGTTGACTCTGATTTCTCATTCTCCGATGAGAATACGTAGGCATAAAGCGCGATGCTTTGCCGAGTCATTTTTCTTTTCTTTTTCAGCCAGCCTTGATAGGTAGATAGATTATAACCAACCCGTCCAAGTAAACAAACAAGCGAGGATCCCGTCGAGTACGACGGACGTGAGGGGTGCTAATACCTTCCCCTTGCGTAACCGACTCCCGAACCCAGACAATGGTTGCGACGACCTTGTCTTACCCTTATTCGTCAGGTTTTTCCGATCGTTTCCTTTCCCGCTCTGAGGGATAAATAACGAAAGGTGGTGACTCTTCTGTTTTGCCGGCACCTTATTTTCGCGCAAGCGACAGCTGGCGACTCTGCTGGGGACTCCAACGGTTCCCTGCGAGTCAATCCTATCGTTTGTATGTTTGCTTGTTGGGTTGCGTTTATTTACCGCATTTTTACTTCTCGCACTTTATTTCCCGCATTTTATGTTCCAGTATAATATGATTATTTGTGCTGTTGTGGGATGGGAGTTCTGATTGAGTGAGAAGCCAGACCCAGGCTTGAGTGCACCATAGACTTAGAGTGGAAATTAGTGGGCGCGTGCTTGCTTTGCAGGCACTAGTGTCTCATGAAATCCACGCTCAGACGAGGTTCATCCGGTTGGCTTCACTTTCAACCCTTTGGGTTGAGACGGTTGCTGGTTTGGTGGATTGTCGACTCTGGGGACCGATCATTTGTGATTCAGCTAAGTGAGGCCTCTTCAGGACTTGATGATGCCACTCCTTCTGGGAATCGTATCATCAGTTTTGAAAGTCTGTGACGCTGATGAACGCATAAGATGCCGTACCTTGAGTCAGTCTAGGTTCATACCTGTGAGTGGGACTGGGTTTATTGCAGGAAACTTAGACCTTCAGACTACCTGGTTTTCTTGACAGTGAATCAGTTATGTTGGGTTCTCAGTTGCAGACATGTTCTTGATAGAGCAAGAGGTTTTTGATCAGAGGATCTTGTCGCCGGGTGTTTGTCTGTTCTTGATAGAGCAGGCTTTGATCAGTATGTTATCATCGGTGGTTTGTTCTGGATGGAGCAGATTTTGAGTGAGGTCTGAAGACCTCATCGGCAGATGTTATTTGTTCTTGATAGGGCAGATTTTGAGTGAGGTCTGAAGATCTCATCAGCAGCTGTGTGTTTGTTCTTGATAGGGCAGATTTTGATTTGGGGTCTGAAGACTTCAACAGATGTTCCTTGATCTTGCGCCCGGGGTCCTTATTATCATGCACTTACTCTTGACATAGCAGAATTTTGATCTCGATCCTATCAGATGGTTATTCTCAGCAGATCAGATCAGTGGTTTACACCGGGGTTTCCTTCTCATCAGTGACCGTTGATACCGAATCTCCACAGCAGCCACCTAGATATATTATCGCATACTTGCATTCTGCATTAGTTTACGCATTCATCTGCATTCCATTAATGTGTGTCTGTGTTGCAGGTACAGTTTCCCCGATCCCGGATTTCTCGTCTTCTGCAGTTATTATGGCCTCTCTCAGGAAGACTGTTGCGTATAAGTTCCCGACCCCCGATGTGTCGAAGCTGACTGGTTTGATAGCCCTGGCAGGGAATTCTGTGAAGGATAGGTTCAGGAAGTCTTATGGCAGGTTGCTTAGTCTGGTTTGCAAACCTTCTACGTCCGAATTGAATGGGTTACATGCTCTTCTGCAGTTCTATGACCCTCCTCTGAGGTGTTTCACTTTTCATGACTTCGTTCTCGCGCCGACATTGGAAGAGTATGCTGATATGCTGGATGTGCCTATCAAAAGGCAGATGCCTTTTGTCCACATGGATGCTGAGCCTGATCTGGTTAGCTTGGCTTCCTCACTCCATTTGAGCGCTTCTGAGTTAGTGGTAACGAGTTGGAACAAGGTCCCAGGGTTCTCTCTGCAGTTTCTGATAGCTAAGGCTCAGCAGTGTGTCAAGGACAAATGTTGGGACGCCTTCAGCGCCATCCTTGCTTTATGCATATATGGCATCATCCTATTTCCCAGCATGCCTGATCTCGTAGATTTTGATGCATTCCATATCTTTGCCTCAGGGAATCCAGTCCCTACTTTGATCGGAGACGTTTACCATTCAGTGCATTACAAGAATGAGAACCGGAGAGGAAAGAATGTTTCATGCTGCGTACCGTTGTTGTACAAGTGGTTTGACAGTCATTTGCCCAAGAGGGGTTCTTCTGTCTTGTCTGCAGCCACGACTGAGTGGCCTGAGCGTCTAATGAGCTTGTCGGCAGAAGATATTGTTTGGTTCGTTGACAGAGGCAGGTTAGGCACCGAGATGATCTTTAGTTGTAATGGGTTTCCTAACGTACCTCTGATAGGTAGGAAGGGTTGCATCAACTACAACCCATCATTGCTAGTTCGTCAGTTTGCATATGCTTTGAGGACTCCACCGAAGGAAGAAGAGGTACGGGAATCTCTGTACCTCACGGGTATTCTAGAGGGGGATTTGTTGTCCAAGCTTCAGTATGCGTGGAACAATATCAGCACGAGAGGAAAGCCTTTGTTGGGGAAGAGCAACAACCAAGCTTACCTTCCTTATTCAGATTGGATCAGAGCCAGAGCCAGCACTATAGGGATGCCATTCCCTCATGTCAGACCAGAGAGTCCTCCACCAGTCGAAGAGCCTACCACTGTGTCCATTCATCAGCACAACCAGGTACTAGCCGAGCGGGATGAACTGAAGAGGGCAAATGCAGAATTGGAGAAGGAGTTATCTCAGCTTCGAGGTGAGAGGAACGAAGCCGTGCATGCTCTCAAAAAGCAAACAGAGTCGGTGAGCCAGATGGGTGCAGACTTGGCAAAGCAGATTGCTGATCGGGAACGCTTAGGTCAAGACTTCAGAGCTGCTAATGATGTGCTAGCTACGAAGAAGCAGCATTTGGAGGAAGCATACCGGAGAATATCTAAGTTCGACCAGCATTGGAAGACTTCCATGGCCGCCAGGAAGGAGCGAGAAGACAAGCTGATGCTGCAGATTTCTAAGCTAGAGACCAAAGTGAAGGACAGTGAGCGGAGGTTTGATGAAGAAACCGCCCGCAGGTACTCCGCTGAAGCCCGTCTCAACAAAGCCATTGCTAGCCTGAAGGAGCATAAGCTGATGTTTGAGTCTAAGAAGCGGAAGCTGGAGGATTGCTTTGGCGAGGGCGCTTGGGAGAGTTCAGTTCAGGGGCTTCAGCATACTATCAGGCAGAGGGAACTACTCGTCGAGGGGTTGCTCACTTCGCCAGATCATTCGGAGACAAAGGAGTTATTAGCAGAGTATCGTGCCCGTGGCCGTACTTGACTAGTTATATCCCTGTTGTTTTTGATCTTTGATGTATGCTGACCATCACCAGACTTGTTGGCTGAGGTCATGCTGTTGATTTGTACTCGCTGATACTGTGTACTGCCTCGACAGGCCTTTCCATATATATATGAGATTGATGTTTCCATGATTGGGCTCGGATTTCTTCTTCCTCTTATTATTATCAGCACCGTCACTAAGGCACTAGGATCGGGGGAAAATCTCCCACGCACACAGACACACGCATGCATCTGCATGAAGCATATTTGCATGGTGTATATCCTATTGCTTTTCCTAACCTTTATTCTTGACAGGTTTTTCAGGTTCCGAGCTGCTTTCGATCTCCAGGATTGATCAAAGACTCATCCACCGCTACTCAACTCGCGCTAATCAGACGAGAATCATGGACCAGGTGCAGTCAGATGTTCAAGAACTCCGTGAGCGGATGGATCGTTTTATGGAGCTGATGCAGGTGGTTGCGAATGGTCAAGATCAGCTTCGTACTCTGGTTCAACCTCTGATCTCCAGGGTTGACAGTAATGGCATACTTCATGGAGGGGCCGTGCCTACTCCTCCTCCAGGGGATACTCCACAGAACGTTGTTCCTGCTGCCGGGGGCAACGGCAGTGCTAACGGCAATCTGATGACTAATCTCGGACTCAACGCGGCTGGCGCCGTAAATGGTAGTTTGGGAGCCAATGTTAACATGGGGCCGGTCAACGGCAATGCTGGTGCAGGAAATCTGGTGGTGCCTCAACCGTGGCTGGAGGACCATCAGGATGATATATTCTCTCAGAGAGGTGTAGAGGCAGAGTTGAATGCCGAGGCTCGACTCAGGTTCAAGGCGCTGGAAGACAAGATGAGAAGTATAGAAAATCAGAACACATTGGGCGTTGACATGTCCAACCTCGGATTGATTGCTGACTTTAAAGTACCCCACAAGTTCAAGGTGCCCACCTTTGAGAAGTACAAGGGCACTACTTGCCCCCGGGTCCACCTTCGATCTTATTATAGAAAGATGTCCGCTTATTCTGACGATGAGAAGCTGCTGATGCACTTCTTTCAGGATAGTCTTTCTGGCCCATCGCTCGAATGGTATATGGGCTTGGAGCCCGCTACGGTGCGCACCTGGAAAGATCTTGCAGAAGCATTTGTTCTCCACTATCAATATAATAGCGACTTGGCTCCCAACCGAGTTCAGCTTCAGAATCTCTCATAGCGGAACAATGAAAGCTTCAAAGAGTACGCCCAGCGGTGGCGTGAATTGGCTGCTCGGGTTCAACCGCCGATGGTTGAGCGTGAGTTGGTACAAATGTTCGTGACTACCCTTCCCGGAATCTACTATGAAAAGCTGGTCAGTGGCATGTCTGGAACATTCTCGGCTCTCATCACTTTGGGCGAGCATGTTGAGAACGGTATAAAGATCGGAAAAATTCAGAGCGAATCATCCTCAGCTGGAGGAGGTAGCAAGAAACCTTATACTGGCAAGCGTCGAGAGGGAGATGCCAGTGCTGTCACTAATGCTAGGAGAAAGGGCAAGGGCCCTCAGCCTCAGATTGCTAGCATAAACATTCCAGCTGCTCCACCGCAGCCGCAGCAGCAGCAACCTCAGCAGCAGAATAATCAGGGGTACAAAAGATATCAGAATCGGGCTCCCCTGGCAAGCCGTCATTTTGATACTCCACCTATGTCATATGCACAGCTTCTGCAAACGCTGCTTCAGCTCCAATTAGTTCAGAAGAGGACGTTGGCTCCCTTAACAGGGGCACCACCACCGGGGTATGATGCCAATGCTACTTGTGAATTCCATACTGGGGCACCAGGCCATACGATTGAGAATTGTAAAGCTTTTAAGCACAAAGTCCAGGACCTGGTGGACGCCAAGGTTATCAACTTTTCTGACAACGTGCCCAACGTCACCAAAAATCCAATGCCTCATCATAAGGGGGGCGGAGTGAATGCTGTTATTACTGAGGAGAGTTCAGATTTGCTGACCGATGTCAAAGATTTGAAGACGCCGTTGAGTTTTGTCAAGGCTAAGTTGCTGAAGAAGGGCTTCTTTCCTGGATGCGGAGAGTTGTGTATGGCTTGTGCTACACTTCCTGATGGGTGTGAGCAGCTGATCGAAGGTATCCAAAGTCTGATGACCGAGGGTATTTTGCAATTCAGCCGGAGCGTCGAGAGTGCATCAGGGGAAGTTGTGCTAAAGCAGGCAGACGAAGTTGCTACCATTACCATTCCTCGCCACCCTATTACTATTTCTGCGCCTCGTCCGCCTACTATTACCATCACCAGGGCCGGACCAATCCCATTCGAGAGCACCAATGCCGTTCCATGGCATTATGGCGCCGAAGTTTATTGTAATGGTCGGAAGATAGAGCTTGAGCCGTTCGGGTCAACCATGCAGAATCTTACTGAAGTCAGTGGTATCACTAGGAGCGGAAGAGTGTTTGCGCCAACAGAGGTTGCAGCGGAGAAGGTGGTCCGGGCTGACACTGTGGATAAGGGTAAGGGTAAAGCTGTTGAGGAGGTCCCTGCAGGGGCAGAAAAAGACTTACTGGTTAAAGATGCTGAAGAGTTCATGCGACTAATCAAGAAAAGTGACTACAAAATTGTAGATCATCTTCATCAGACTCCGTCAAAGATCTCGATTCTTAACCTGTTGCTGTGCTCTGAGGCGCACCGCAACGTGTTACTGAAGGTGTTGAATGCTGCATACGTGCCGCAGGAGATATCAGTAAATCAGCTCGAGGAGGTGGTAGCCCATGTCAATGCTGGTAATGGGCTGGGATTTACAGATCTGGAGCTGACTCCTAAGGGAAGAGATCACAACAGCGCCTTGCACGTCTCGATAGAGTGCAGAGGCACGATTATGTCACATGTCCTGGTGGATACGGGTTCCTCGCTTAACGTGCTTCCGAAAAAGGCACTGATGAAGTTGGATACCCGTGGATTGCTGTGCACGCCCAGTGATCTGGTCGTGAAAGCCTTTGACGGAACCAAACGCCACGTCTTCGGAGAATTGACCCTGCCAATTCAAGTTGGTCCAGAGACGTTCAACACGGTTTTCTATATCATGGATATCATGCCCACCTACAGTTGCCTCTTAGGTCGGCCATGGATCCATTCTGCTGGTGTCGTGACGTCCACGCTGCATCAGAAGCTTAAATATGCTGTTAGGGGCAGCATAGTGACCGTCTGTGGTGAAGAGGACATCATGGTAAGCCACCTGTCGTCCTTTAAATACGTTGAAATGGATGGCGAGATCCATGAAACGCTCTGCCAAGCATTTGAAACCGTCAGGGTGAGGGAGGTGGCTCCCGTCGTCGCAGAGAAGCAGGAGATGAATCTTTCCTCGTTTAAGGAAGCTCGGGCTGTTGTCGAAGCTGGTTCCACCCCAGGCTGGGGGCATGTCTTGGATATACCAATCAAACAGGATAAGTTTGGATTGGGATATTCTCCGGAAGCTGAAGCTTCATCCTCTTCTGGCAACTCGTCTCGTGGGAAAGGGCCGATCCTATTCACCAAAGGGGGAGTAATTTTCGAGAGCATCAACGCTGCGTCGGAGGACAGCGGAGACAGTGATTGCGATCTTGACGCCTGGATTCAACCGAGCAAGCCAGGCGAGCGCCTCCACAATTGGACCATCAAGGAGATTATCAAGCTGACAAGTGAAGAGTAATGATTTGCTTTTTACAATCTTTGTACAGCCCTATGTCCTGCCCGGGGCATAGTGGTTTTACTGTCAGGGCCTTGTTGGATTATGTGAATGCATTTTGTTAATAAATAAAAGGCGTTTTCTTCGTAATCAAATATTGTGTTCTCTGTTATTCCTATTTTATGTTTATTTCGAAAAAACAGCAAAATGGCAACAAGGTTCGTGCTAACCTGCATATTCCTGCTTTAAACTTAACCCTTGTTATTGCAGGATCCACGTAACAGATGACATCGACTCTGGACCCTCTACGGCTCACTACGACTTTGATTGCCCGATCTATCAAGCCGAGGATGAGGTTGATGAAGACGAAGACCTTCCGGAAGAGTTGGCTCGCTTGTTGAGACAAGAGGAGAAGGTTATTCTGCCTCACGAGGAGGATATTGAGATTGTAAATTTGGGTTCTGAAGAGCTCGTCAGGAATGTCAGAGTAGGGGCTGCGCTGCAGAATGATGTCAAGCATAGACTGGTCGAGATGCTTCGAGAGTATAGTGACGTCTTTGCTTGGTCATACGAAGATATGCCCGGACTTAACACTGATATCGTGGTTCATCGCTTGCCGTTGCGGGAAGATTGCCCTCCAGTCAAGCAGAAGCTCAGGAGGACGAGACCAGACATGGCTGTAAAAATCAAAGAAGAGGTCCAGAAGCAGTTGGACGCAGGATTTCTAGCCGTTACCACTTACCCTCCGTGGGTCGCCAACATAGTGCCTGTACCGAAGAAGGACGGTAAGGTACGCATGTGCGTCGATTATCGGGATTTGAATAGGGCGAGCCCTAAGGATGATTTCCCGTTGCCTCATATCGATGTGTTGGTCGACAACACAGCCCAGTTTTTCGTGTTTTCGTTCATGGATGGCTTCTCCGGTTACAATCAGATTAAGATGGCACCGGAGGACATGGAGAAAACAACGTTTATCACCCCCTGGGGCACATTCTGCTACAAGGTAATGCCCTTCGGTCTGAAGAACGCAAGGGCCACTTACCAGCGGGCAATGGTAACTTTGTTTCATGATATGATTCATCATGAGATCGAGGTCTACGTTGATGACATGATTGCAAAGTCCCAAACGGAGGAAGAGCATCTGGTCAATTTGTTGAAGCTGTTTGAAAGGCTTAGGAAGTTCAGGCTGAGGCTGAATCCTAACAAGTGCACTTTCGGAGTGCGGTCCGGAAAGTTATTGGGGTTTATCGTTAGTGAACGAGGTATTGAAGTTGATCCTGCGAAAATAAAAGCTATTCAAGAAATGCCAGCGCCGAGAACAGAGAAAGAAGTTCGTGGTTTCTTGGGCCGAATAAACTACATTGCAAGGTTTATCTCTCAGCTCACGGCCACTTGTGAACCGATGTTCAAGCTTTTAAAGAAAGATCAGGCGATTACTTGGAATGAGGATTGCCAGAAGGCATTCGATAAGATAAAGCAGTACCTTCAAGAACCTCCAATCTTGATACCCCCAGTGGCTGGACGGCCATTAATCATGTACCTGACGGTTCTGGAGAACAGTATGGGGTGTGTTCTCGGTCAGCACGACGAGACGGGCAGAAAAGAGCATGCCATCTATTACTTGAGTAAAAAGTTCACTGAGTGTGAGTCTCGATACTCGATGCTGGAGAAGACGTGTTGTGCACTAGCTTGGGCTGCCAAACGTCTACGACAGTATATGCTCAGCCACACCACTATGCTGATTTCGAAGATGGATCCGATCAAGTACGTCTTCGAGAAGCAGGCTCTTTCGGGCAGGATTGCCAGGTGGCAGATGGTGTTAACGGAGTATGATATTCAATACGTCTCTCAGAAAGCCATTAAAGGAAGCGTATTGTCTGATTATCTTGCCGAACAGCCAATCGAAGACTACCAGCCGATGAAGTTCGAATTCCCCGACGAGGATATTATGTTTCTCAAAGCGAAGGATTGCGATGAGCCATTGCCCGACGAGGGACCAGATAGGAAGTCTCAGTGGAAGTTGATATTCGACGGAGCGGTTAATTCCTACGGAAGTGGTATCGGGGCTATCATCACGACTCCTCACGGATCCCACATCCCTTTTACTGCGAGACTGACGTTTCCAGTTACCAACAACGAAGCAGAGTATGAAGCATGTATTATGGGTCTAGAAGAGGCGATTGATTTGAGAATCAAGAATCTAGACATATATGGTGACTCAGCGCTTGTAATCAATTAGATTAAAGGGGAGTGGGAAACCCGCCAAGCGAATTTAGTGCCGTACATGAATTATGCCAGGAGGCTGCTCCCGTTCTTCGATCGAGTGGAACTTCATCATGTACCCAGGGCTGAAAATCAAATGGCTGATGCCTTAGCCACGCTGGCTTCAATGTATAAAGTCAATTATTGGAATGAGGCCCCAAGAATTGTGCTTTCGCGTCTTGATAGACCGGCATTTGTGTTTGCAATCGAGGATGCCAATGACGGCAAGCCATGGTTCCACGACATCCAGACCTTCCTCATGACTAAGGAGTATCCCGCGGGTGCGTCAACCCAGGATAAGAAGACTCTAAGGAGGCTATCTGGAAACTTTTATCTCAATCCTGACGGAGTGCTGTATAAGAGAAACCACGATCTCGTGCTGCTCAGATGTGTAGATGAGAAAGAGGCGAGTATGCTCATGGAAGAAGTCCATGAGGGCACATTTGGTACGCACGCCGGCGGGCATGCCATGACGAGAAAGATCCTGAGAGCAGGATATTACTGGCTGACTATGGAGTCGGATTGCTTCAGATTCGCGAAGAAATGTCACAAATGCCAGATTTATGCTGATAAAGTTCATGTGCCGTCGTGCCCATTGAATGTCATGTCCTCCCCTTGGCCGTTCTCCATGTGGGGCATCGACATGATAGGCAAGATCGAGCCCACTGCATCCAATGGTCATCGTTTCATTCTGGTAGCTATCGACTACTTCACCAAATGGGTGGAGGCAGCCTCGTACGCTAATGTGACCAAGCAGGTGGTGGCTAAGTTCATAAAGAGGGACATCATCTGTCGCTATGGAATTCCCGAGCGGATCATTACTGATAATGGTTCGAATTTGAACAACAAGATGATGAAGGAGCTGTGCCATAGCTTCAAGATTGAACACCACAACTCATCTCCTTACCGGCCGAAGATGAATGGCGCCGTTGAAGCGGCCAACAAGAACATCAAGAAGATTGTTCAGAAGATGGTTGTGACGTATAAAGATTGGCACGAGATGTTGCCGTTTGCCTTGCACGGTTATCGTACGACGGTGCGTACGTCGACCGGGGCAACTCCTTTCTCCTTGGTGTACGGTATGGAAGCTGTCCTACCGTTAGAAGTGGAGATTCCCTCTTTGCGAGTTTTGGTTGATGTGAAACTCGACGAGGCAGAATGGGTCGCGAATCGCTTGAACCAACTCAGCCTGATGGACGAGAAGAGGTTAGCATCGATTGCATTTGGTCGCCTGTACCAAAGCCGAATGAAGAAAGCTTATGACAAGAAGGTGCGTCCTAGAAGCTTTCAGACGGGTGATCTCGTCCTGAAGAAGATTCTTCCGCCACACTCCGATCACCGGGGCAAGTGGACTCCGAATTACGAAGGGCCGTATGTCGTCAGCAAGGTCTTCTCGGGAGGAGCTTTGTTGTTATCCACGATGGATGGTGAAGATTTTGCATCCCCGGTGAACGCGGACGCAGTTAAAAAATACTTTTCTTGAAAGAGACCCGCTGGACAAAAAAGAAAGAGTCCAGGCAAAAAAGGGGCATCCCGGCGAACCAAAAACAGAATAAAAGGTTCGGGCAAAAATTAGGGATATATTGAAAAATGTACACCCGCGAAGTCGAAAACCTACACTGGGCGGCTTCGGCAAAAAAGGGTATCCCGGTGAACTGAAAACCCGAAAGGGCGGTTCACGCAAAAGTTAGGGATTTGAATAAGCAAATGACTGCGTTCCGCGTGTGGACTTTCATTGTTTAGTGGTTCGGAAGACCTGAGGGCCGTTTATCTGAATCAATCTCTTCCAAAGCTGAAGCGTCGGAGAAGTATCAAAGTCGAGTGGGTCTTAGAGGGATCAACTCATGGTGTTCGTCTACGCCTCATTGCCAACATTTGTATATACTGATGTATATTTATGTTTTCTTTTTTTGTGCGGCTTCCTCATTCCAGGAGTTTGCCTCCGTTGTAAAACATTTTTGCCCATTCAGGGGTTCATCATCAATAAAATACACATTATTCAGCAATTCTACGTGTCTGTTTAGCATTTATCTGTTTTGTTTGCGAATGAAAACGCCGATGTTTTTGATAAAATGCGCATACATAAACTTACGGGCCTAGGCCCATTGATTGTTGAAACAATTAATTACCTGAAAATTGTCACGAGATAATAACCTTGATAGGCCCCCTTTAAGGAGGGTATCTTGTCTGTTTGTTTGTGTTGTTGCAGGTATAGCGCCTTCCAGAAGATGTGTCGGGCGCATCCCCGAAGCAGGGCGAGCCCTCCTTCTCCAGCAGAGTTCAGTAGTCTCTCCTCCGCAGAATCTGAACGCAAGATGGTGAGCATTGATATGTCTTCCCCAGGTAGAGACGATTCTCTTCCCCAAGCAGACGCTCTTTCCCCAGCACCGGGTCACAAGTGCAGATTTCATAGGAGTGTTCGGGTGTCGAAGCTCGTGTTCCCCCAGTAAAGTCTCCAGCGGGATTGAGATTCCCCACCAGAGTCATGCTCTCTCCCGAAGTCGGATGATTCCCTCTTCCCCAGTAGAGTGTCGGGACGGCTGATGTTGTATTCCCCTGCAGAGTTGTACTCTTCCCCGAAGTCAGATGATTCTTTCTTCCCCAGCAAAATTGAGACTCCTCATCAGAGTCGTACTCTCCAGTGAAGTAGAATGGTTTCTCTCCCCGGCTGAGTCCGCAGAAAAGCAGAATCCTTGGAAGCAGTTGGGACCATGAGTGGATTTTCCCTAGCAGATGTTGAACAGCTGATGCTGTATCTCCCAGAGTCGTACTCCCTTTGGCAAAGCAGAATGACTTCTCCTTCCTCAGCCGAGTTTGCAGATGTCCAGGAGAGCCGAGTCCTTGGAAGTTGATCAGATCATGATTGGTTTTTCCCCGGTGGAGTGTTGAGCAGCTGAAGTTGTTTCCCCACAGAGTTATCCCCCCCAGAAGAGTAGCCAAGACGGCCGCGCAGTTTATTCTCGCGATGGATACCCGCAGGTCCGAGTTCTCGTAGAGCTTCGTCCCCCCGCAGCAGATCAACTGAAGTTGTTTTCCTCGCAGCAGTCAATGGAAGATCATTTCCCCAGACAGAGCCTGATTAATATTGGCGTGTCCACGTTCGCCTCAGCAGGATGATTCCTCTACCTGAGTGGTTCTTCCTCCTTGACAAAAGGATTTCCTCCTCCCAGCATTTATTTTGCTGACGGGATCGCATCATTGTGCATGACTGCATAGCATTTAACACTGCATGGCATTTAACGTTGCATAGCATTATGCAGGATTGCATAGCATTTAGCATAAACGCATAGCATTCCCACCGCGTGGGGCATAGCGCAGAAGCATACGCATCATAAACATGATCTGGGTTACTATCATTCTTGCCTTACAGGTGTTTCAACCGAAAGACCAGTTGCTCAGGATGATTCCAGATATTCTCTCCAACGAGGTCGTTGCCTTAAGATGATTCTTAAAGACCCCGGTGTAATTCCCACAGTCGCTCACGCAAGATGATTTTTGAGATCCCCAGCGAAGTCTTCAGCTCAAGACGATTCTTGAATTCCTCAGCAGAGCCGTTTGCTTAAGATGACTCTTAAGACCTCTGCGCAGCTTCCCGAGTTGTTTGCTCAGGATGATTCTCGAGCTCCCCAGTAGCGTACCCAGCAAGAGTTGCCCAGGAAGATTCCTGGAATACCCAGCAGAATGAAGTCTCCGGAAAGGTTATCAGTTCAGGATGATTCTTGAAGATGCCCGACGGATCTGTTTGTTCAAGATGATTCTTGAAGTCCTCAGCAGCGTGATATGTCTGCTCCAACAGTGATGCCTAATCTGAAGATTGACTTTGTAAACACCTGAAGGCGGTATCAAAACGTCCCTGTGGATTCAGGTTTCCGGGCTGATGAATCAGCGCTTGCCTGAAGACAGAGTTCAGAAGTTGGTAAGTCCAATCTTTGTATGCAAGATGATCCGTGTTGGCCTGAGGACCAAGTCAGTTGTCCTGAGGTGATGATTGATCGCGATCTAGTGAATAGTGCTTCTTCTGACTGAAGTCGAAGATGTTTCTCCAGCTGAAGCGGAGTTTTGCCTGAAGGCAAAGTGTTTGAATCCCCGTAGAGTCATGAATGGCTCAGGATACCATTTCTTTGACTGAAGTCGCAGATTTCCTAAGCTGAAGCGAAGGTGCCTAAGGGCAGGGTTATCCCCAAGGTCATGAATGACCAAGGATTCGTTTTTCGGACTGAAGGCCGAAGTATATCCCTGACTGAAGTCACGGATACTCTATAGCAGAGGCGGAGTTGCCTGAAGGCATATCCATGTATCCTTGAGGGCCAAGGACCATTTATTCAGACTAAAGTCGAAGATACCTTCTGCAGAGTTGCCGACGGGCAAAGTTTACATCCTTGAAGGCCAAGGATGTTCTTTCTAGCTGAAGCTGGAAGGGCCGGGGGCCAGGGTTTCATTCATATTCAGAAATACTTGAAGATCTTTTCTAGCTGAAGCTGGAAGTGGCCAGGGGCCAGGGTTTCATATGTCTTTAATGTTGAAGTTCTACAGTGGGCAGGGTGCAGCAGTATTCCGATGTTCGTTATGGTTCTGAGGGTGAACCCCAGATCAGAGACTGTTCGGTTAAGTCTCTCGTTCCCAGCGGAGTAGTTTCAAATACGCAAGTGTACCTTTTTGTTCCATTTACCAGGGGTGAACCCGGGTCAGATGATGTTTGTTCGACGGTGAGGTTGAATGTTTGGATTTGACGGCGATGTCAGATTATGTTTTTCCGACGGCGAGGTTGGATGTTTGTTCGACGGCGAGGTTGAATGTTTGGATTTGACGGCGATGTCAGATTATGTTTTTCCGACGGCGAGGTTGGATGTTTGTTCGACGGCGAGGTTGAATGTTTGGATTTGACGGCGATGTCAGATTATGTTTTTCCGACGGCGAGGTTGGATGTTTGTTCGGCGGCGACGCGGAATATTTTGGATTTGACGGCGAGGTCAGATTATGTTCGTTCCCGACGGTGAGGTTGGATGTTTGTTCGACGGCGAGGTTGAATGTTTGGTTGACGGCGAAGTCAGGTTCTTTAAATCCCCAGCAGAGATGATGTTTGTACGACGGCGATGTCTAGTGTCTCTAAGAGGATGTTTGTTTCCGACGGCGATGTCTAGTGTCTCTAAGAGGATGTTTGTTTCCGACGGCGATGGCAGATTCAGTTTTCCAGCGGCGATGTTGGGCGTGTCAAGGTGATCCAGTCTTCCGACGGCGATGTTAGGTGATACAGATCCTTTATTTTCTCCAGCGGCGATGCGGGGTACTTTGTTCGGAGATGTATTTTCTCCAGCGGCGATGCGGGGTATTTTGTGCATTATTGTATTTTCTCAGCGGCGATGTTGGGTAATTTGGTGATTCAGGTTTAGGTCTCCGGCGGCGATGTTGGACGCTTATTTCCCCGAGTTACGGTTGTTCTCGACGGCGATGTCAGGTGATTTAGTCTTCCAGCGGCGATGTTGGATGTTGCGGTTGTCTGAAGGCAATGTCAGAAGAAGTTGATGTGGATAACTGGCGGCGATGTCAGATCAGTATCTCTCCAGCTAGCGGCCGTGCAGCTAGCATTGCAATATTCGAAGATTTGTTCCCCGCAGAGTACCGTGTGCTCGTGCAGTTGGCAAATTTTCGGGTTTACCGGTATTCAATCGTCTCGCACCTTGATTGGGTGAGAGCCGTTCGCTTCTCACCCAGTCAGGTTCAAGCCGTTTGAATAGGGGCAGCTGTTGCACCCCAAAATTTGACCAACAATTATTTATCCATCTAGTGTTTGAAAATGGATACCTTCATCAGAAAGTTCAAGAGATCCTCAGAGGAAGTGGATTGAAACCAGGGTTGTGTGCTTCATAGCTTGAGAGTTGTGGGTGCCCCTCAGATGATTCTGAGACTTTGAGAATGAACTAGATGTTTTGATAAAGCCTATGAGATGTCTTGATAGCCATCATGAAGCCCAGAGAAGTCACTATGCAAGAGTTCAGAAGATTCAACCATGAATGGTAGAATTAGGGTTTTGACTGGGTCAACCCTAGATTAACTGAAAATTTGGAGAAGGTTGAGACCTAATCCAAAGGCCATGAGATCATGGAATGATGCATAGAGATGTTACAAAGATGATTCCTAGACCAACTCATCATGATTGAGGAGTTTGAGAAGTTTTGAGTTAGGGTTTCCAAGGATTGTCAGTGAAAAACCCTAATTTGATCCCTATCTTCCAGGCAGTTTTAGCTCTAGATGTGATTGATATCTCATCTTCCCCATAACATGAATGTTGTAGAGCTTGTTCTTAGCTTTAATTTTAGTGGTGGAAGTCCTTGATAGGAGTTACAGAGCTCAAGTTATGGTTTTGACAAATTACAGGTCAGCAGAGGTATGTGAATCTGGGTCCTTGAAAGTCACCCAACTTGCAGACAACTTTTGCCCTAGTAGGATGATTCCTATGGTCTCTTGGTCAACATGAATGTTGGAGGGCATCTTCTTAGCTTTAATTTGAGTGGTATAAGTCCTTGATAGGATTTGTGGAACTCAACTTATGGTTTGAACAAGACAGGGGTATTTTGGTCATTTGTCAGTTATAGGTCATTTTTAAGCAAATGCCATATCTCCTATTTCCAAGCCTCAAATGGAAAAACTCAAAACATGAAAGTTGTTCAAAATGTGATTTTAAGTCTATAAAGAAGGTCATGAATTGTTGGAAAAGCTCATAGCATGGAGTTGCATGATTGGTCAAAAAATGAACTAAAAATGGCATATAAGTTTAAAAAGTTGAAATTGGAAATTGGTTTGGAGGGTCTAGAAATCCAAAATGGGTCATCCAATATATCATTTTGATTGGAAACATCATTTTAAAAACAATGGTTTAGCCACATTTTTGAGTATAGGCTTAAAAATTGGAGTTGCTTTGTAAAATTCTTTCTTGCATATTAAGGCAACTTTGGAAAACTTGAAATAAGTGAACACATTGGTTGTTTTAGCACCCTAATCACCTCTATAACTCATATGGGGAGATTTTGACTTGAAATTAAAGGGGGGTAAGGATTATATCATGAGATGTCATGAGATATGTGAGAAATCCATAAGTTCATGGCATGAAGCTTCTAGAAGGCTCTTAGAAGTTTCCAGCCACTCCTAGATGCTCCCATTATGGCCTATATATTGAGTAGAGATCATTCATGCCAGGGTTGGTGATTCCTCAAGCTTGCAAATACACTTTGATACCATAACTCCCTCATTGCATTTTGGTTTCAATCTCTCCCAAATCCCATTGTTAGTGTAATCTTTCATCATCATCATCATCCTCCATTGTTGAGGAGTGAAAAGCAAGAAGAAGGCTCAAGAATTCGTGGCTGTTGTGTGTGATTCAACTCATCACTCCCATTTGCGTAAAGGTTTGGATAGCATAATTCAAGAGGTTTGAGCACAAATTCTCTTCATCAGGATCATCACCATTATCCAAAGATCAGTTAGAGCAAGTGGCAAGAGCTGGAGAGAGAGATAACCACCATTGCCATCATCATTTGGTAAGCTTGCATGTTCCTTCGAATCGCTGTATTTACTCATGGTTAGGGCCAGTTAGTGTGATATTCATGGTTAGAGACACTTAAGGAACAATTGTGAAGAGTTTAGGTTGAATTCATGAAGGTTCAGCATGCGTGTGTGATTCTTTGAAGATCAAGATAGTGTTTGTTAGGAGGTATAAATGTGCATGTAATGATTTAATGGACTCAGGGTGACAAGAGGAACAAGCTAGGGTCGTTAGAAGTTAGGTTTGTGAATGTTGCATGCAGTCCAATATGGTGGTACCCAAGGTTGTATGCATTCGGTTTGGGGTTTCCATGAAGAGTTAGTCAAAGATCTTGGCATGGCTGGATAGAGGGCAATGTGGGGAGCATTTTTGATGTTTGGGTCGAGACCATTGGTGGAGAGATGAGGGAGCTAGAGTGAATGGAAGGTTCGCGGGTGAAGGAGGTGTCTGGAAACCCTAGGTGACCCAAGGTAGGAGATATAATCTCTACCGTTGGTTTGTGCTGAAATGGTGGACTCTTTCTCTCGATCGCACGGCTCAGGTTCATTCAGATTTGGAGGGAGATTCAAACGGCCAAAACGCCGCGTTTCAGTTAGTGAAGGACGTTGGGCCTCGTCCAGCTTTCCTATCCGCACCCCACCCAATTTTTGGCCCATTGAAATGAACTGGCGCGTATTACTGTTTCCACCCCCCTCCCTTTTATATTGTTTTATCTTATTTTAAATTCTTTTAATATTTTTGCAATCTTAAAAAATTCATAAAAAATTGATAAATGGCTCTTTTTTGTTCATTCTTTTTTCTATATTGAGATAATTTTGTGTAGAAAAATATAAAAATAAAAATGAAATTTTATTTTTAATGTAGAATTTATGGTGGTATTTTCTTGTAAATAAGACAATTATTTTCTTTTGGTTGATACCTTATTTTGCAAGAATTGTTTTAGGACCTTCCCTTAGGATTTTTAAGCCATTCTTTTTGGCATAGTTAGATATTGAACCCTAGTTTCATGTAGGATTTATCCCTTGATTTTAGAATTTAAATTTGATGTAGTTTGATTGTTAGACATTTAGGTGCTCTAATTAGGGTTTTAAGTTGTATAGGTAGACTTGAACAAATTTGTTTTGGGGTTTATAGGCCAAATTAGTGTATGGGGAATATATGGGTTAAGGGTAAGTATGTATAGAATCCCCTAGAATTTATATTAGGAATTTGTATGGTATTTTAGTATTTTTCATTGATTTTTGAATGTATGGATAGTATGTGTGTTGCTTAAAGGCATAAGTTGTATTGTTGTGTTTTCTTTCCTTCTCTTTTGAGTGTGTGAGCTTTGAAGATTGAGTTGAAGACCTTGTGGATCATCATGGAAGCTTTGAAGACCTTGCAGAGGAGTTTAGCATAGCTTTTGTTTGTTTTGTTTATAGGTTGATAGGTGCATAGGCAGAGCCCTAGATAGAATACTTTGTTCAATAAACAAGGAGTGTCTTGTTCACCTCCTTTCTTCTCTGTGACATAGAGTCCCTTAAGGGTATTCACCTCTCTCCTTTGGAGGGATTAGTGACCTTGCCCCATAAGGTAGAACTTTGAGAGAGCCTTTCTTTTGATGTTAAGACCTCAATGGCATCCTTTGGAAGTCAGTGAGTACTGTAACATCCCCACCTCATCTTGGTAACTGAATTTTGTTTGCTGGAGCATTGGAGTCATTGAAGATAGAAGCTAAGGCCTTGAAGAGGATGATTCCTTGAAGATTGTTGAAGTCTGAAGACTTTGTGAAGATCAAATTGAGGCCTGAAGATTCCTGGAGATAGTAAAGCCTGAAGGTGGAGCTGGTCAAAGGAGCTGAAGCTCAAGGGAGAAGATGAGTTGATACTCATGCTGTAGGTTTGATACCTGGAAAGCAAGTGATCTCTGAAGTCTGAAGATTGGGTTGCTGCTGGAGGAGCTGAGGCTTTCTTCTGTTTTCTTTGATGTATTGTGTGTTTTGTTTGATTTGTCTGTTGCATTAGACTAAGCCCATTTAGAATAAGTTCAGTCTAAGAGCATGAGTGCATCTGATTGTATTGTTATTACTTGGCTTTGCTTGCGGGTATTCGGTAGAGCCCAGCTCCCTTGCCCATGTGTTTATTTTGCTTGATAGCATGATTTCATTTTCTGTCTGTATGATTGCAGTTTACTGTTTCTTGCTTGATAGCATGTTGTTTATTTCAGTATGATTACTGTTATTTCATGACTGGCTTGAGGTTGAGACGAGCTTGTGGAGGCTGAAGCCCCACACACATTTCCTCCCTCACTTGCATTGCATGCATTTTACTGTTAAAGCTGATGCTTTTGTCTGTTTTGGTGTATCATTGATATGATCCCTTAGGACTCTCATTTCTTCTGATGAGGATTTGATGATAGACTTTTAGGTTGAAACCTATGCATGACAACATCTAGGAGTTCCCTGTTCAAATCTCAACCATAGGATGAATCCATGGCATGATAACAGTAGGACTTGATAGTCTCCCTCCTAGTTGGGCCTGTTCTCTTCTCATCTCGAAACAGTTTAAGATACAGTAATCATGAATGATTTCTTTCGTACGTTACGAGCCTTAAGCTATCTGAGAAAGGATTGTGGGAGAGTTTCTTTTCCACAGTCTGGATGTTTAGTATGGTACCCTTTGGGTGACATGCGACACATTCACTCTCAGGTCATAGTCTCTAGTGCGGTTGAAATCGCAAACACAATAAAAAACACTTCTTTTAGGAGATAACTCGTAGTTTCCCGAACTACGTTTGCTCTGATCTTTCATACCAGATGAAAGTACGTAGGCATAGGATGCGACATCCTAGCGAGCAACCTTCCCCACCTCCACCCGTAGTTAGCCGAACTACGTTGACTCTGATTTCTCATTCTCCGATGAGAATACGTAGGCATAAAGCGTGATGCTTTGCCGAGTCATTTTTCTTTTCTTTTTCAGCCAGCCTTGATAGGTAGATAGATTATAACCAACCCGTCCAAGTAAACAAACAAGCGAGGATCCCGTCGAGTACGACGGACGTGAGGGGTGCTAATACCTTCCCCTTGCGTAACCGACTCCCGAACCCAGACAATGGTTGCGACGACCTTGTCTTACCCTTATTCGTCAGGTTTTTCCGATCGTTTCCTTTCCCGCTCTGAGGGATAAATAACGAAAGGTGGCGACTCTTCTGTTTTGCCGGCACCTTATTTTCGCGCAAGCGACACATACTACTGTTTGTAATATTTGTAATGTAATGATAAGATTCTCAAATAAATAGAACGATCGTTTACTATGTAAAGTGTATGATAGGCTTTCTCGGGTGAGAACTGTTGCGCATTGTTGTAGAATGTAATGTCGATAGGCTTCTCAGCTGAGAACAGTCACTTACCTGTGTTGTAAAAAGGTAATGATAAGCTTCTCGGACGAGAACTGCCGCTTATCGGTTGTAAAATGTACTGATATAATGATAGGCTCTTCTTGAAAGATGGTGCAAAATAAATGCATGTCCAGGTAGGTTCAACGACCGACAGAACTGAGGTTCACTCTAGACTTGAGCTAGAAATGATATGTCAAACAGGACTCCCATGAGGGAATGAACTCGAATGGGGATTATCTTATCCTGGTGCGGAAAGATAACTGAAATAACCATCGTCCACGAGGGTTGAACTCTATGGGGAAACTGGAAAAGAGTAGGTATTTTATGCTTAGGGCTGACGATCTACATGGATAGCAAACATGCAGATGTTAATGCGTGTGTTAATGTGTATGGTACTGTGTATGAAAATGAGTATGTAATGCTTGTGCTTATGCTAACAAAATAGACGAGGAGAAAACATGAGATGAAATAAACGTCTCGACGGGGATACCTGGTGACCTCTGCAACGGTACATCTATCGAAGGATAGGAAAAGTTGATGGCGGAACCAAAGCTTGGTTCAGAGCTCCAAGTTCTCTAGGGAGAAACTGATCCACTTGGGTATACCATATCGTGACTTCCTCATGGGGATACGATCTCATGACTTTACTGGAGAGTATGACTTCACTGGAGAGTACGATATCATGACTTCACTAGAGGGATTGCTATCATGAATCATAATCAGCCAAAGAAAGTCTTAGGATTAGAGACTTTCGGGGATAAAATAAATATCCGCTTCATGGGGAAGATGAGGAGCTAGGCAGCTTCATGGAGAAAGCTTAGCGACTTCCAGGGAATAATACATCAACTTCCTAGGAGAAAGGTACATCCAACTTCCCTAGGGATAAACTATATCAGACTTCCCTGGGGCGAGTTCATCAGACTTACTGGGGAGAATTCACTAGACATCCCTAGGGAAAGTGTCTTGACTTCTTGGGAGAATGTGGCAGTCTCCTGGGGAAAATTTCCTGAGGAAAGCATGGAAGCTTTGGTGAGGAAAAGATGGTTCCACTAGGAGTGAGTCCTCAAAAAAAATGTAAATTGGAAGATACTGGTATGATCTATGCAGTCTTGAAAGTCACTGGAGATTACCGGGTTAATCCAAAGTGTTGTCAGCTTAAAGTCTCGTTGGGGACTTGTGCTGAGGAAAGTGAGGCAATTTCACTGAGGAACAGGTGATTCCATTGAGAGGGTCTTCAAGAACATGTATCATTTGGAAGATACTTGGGGATATCTCTACAGTCTTGAGAGTCACTGGGGATTTGTCTGATAGATCCCCAAAAGGGTTGTCAGCTTAAAGTCTCGCAAGGGACTGTGATGAAGCAATGGTTTAGCAGTATTTCTACAACGACGAGATTTACTGGGGAATAAAGACCTCCCGGAGTAAGATTCATCGGATGCATGAAGAATGTTGTGAAAACACATTAGTTTTGATCTAGAGGGACTTTGTAGTAGTCGCCATTTGGAAAACGTAATGCCCCAGAGTACCTGGTTTAGGAGAGGAGATTTATCTCGAGAGGATTTTACAGAGAACATGGAATCCAATTGCCCCCCTGTTTTCAAACTCTTGGAGAGATTTGGTCGGATCTCAACGTAATTGGAACAGAATGACAGTGTTATGACTGAATCTTTAAGAAGTAGTCTCTTACGAACGTCAACCTAGCGTCAGTAAGCAATTTGGAAACCTTCTGCCCCTATTTAGCAGGATTTTCAAGCTCTATTTATTATGTCTATATGCAAGTTTCTAAGATGTCAAGCAAAATCAACACGCATGAAATGCTAATCCTGAAATTGTTAATGCACATATGTATTTGTCTTGAAGTTTTTTTTTGAAAAAGATATCGCAATAACTTGTGACCGAAATCACTAATTAGGATATGAAATTAATTTATAACGCCAACATTAAATTGAGCATAGCTCATAGGAGTCAGGAAACAAGATCTCGTCGAGTATGCTTTCAGAATGAACCCTACTTCAATTAGGTCTTTTAAAGCTTGTATTGTGGCTTGGTTCACGGTTTAAGAAACAAAGGATAAAGGCTCAAATTTATTTGTACCCACCCCTTCTTCGTGATGTTCTCCAATCCTATATTCAGTTAACTGTATATGAGCACTCATCTCTCAATCGGATTTGATATGGTCGAGAATTCATCCAGGCTTTGGACATGGCAGTCACTCACCTGTTTTCTTGTGGTGTTTGAATCACATGACTTTGTTCTTTATTGGGGATTCTTTATTGTAATCCCTTGTTTTTTGGTTTTTCGCATTTTTGTTCCCTAACTTTTTCCTGGACGGCCTCTTTTGGATTTTGACTTTGGAGTCCAGCGGGATGCCCCAGTTTTGCCTAAATCTCCTTCATAGGTTTTGACTTAGCGAGCTTTTCCTTTTTTATTCATTATGTTTTTGCACAAGTCGTGTGACTCTTTTGAAAGGCTTGTGACTTCCCCTACCCTTTAAGTAGTAGAGGGATAATCATTGTGTTTTTTGACTTCTACTCTCCTAATATGTTAGGGATAGGTAAAATGGGTTCTCGAAGCTTTGCTCCTCCTTTTTTAGAGTTTGAAAGTTCGATGAGTTTAACTGAAGAACTACCCTGCCCCGGGTTAAAATTGAGGGTTTTTATTTAGAAAAGAAACTCCTACTTCAAGGCTCAAAGGGGTTAAAGAGGGATTATCATCCTTATATCTCAAGTGTTTAGGATTTGAAACAATGTCTTACATCATCAGCAGGTTTCAATCGAAATCATACAATAAGAGATCTAATGTTTTGGTTCATCATCCTCCTCCCAATTCTCTATCAAAGCAAGAGATTGGGTAAAGTTGGCATTTATAGATTATGAAAAATAATTTTGTGTGAGTGAATACGAATGGATTTCTTCAAGACAAACATGCATTGCATTAATTATTCAAAATGAACAAGTTCGTACATCCTAATTATGCTTTATCAAAGAAACAAAATACATATAAATAAACGAAATGAATTGTCTAAAGGAGTTTATGAAGTCTTCGTATTCAAGACCGGCATGGTAGTAGTGGTTTCCTCTGGCGGAGCCTCACTAGAATAGGGAGTGTAGATACGCTCACTGCGAGTCGTCTTGCTTGCCCCAACTGTGTCCGTCACTGCTTCATTATCAGTCACGTTATCTTAAGGATCACTGAAAAGAAGTGGATTAGGCTTCTGGACAATTAACGGCTTCAGATTATTCGTTGTAGGAGTAGACATGTTAAAAACAGGCTTTGCAGAGCTTGATCTTGGCAAATGGAAAACCCTTAGAGGAGTCCTGATCTGAGAAGTATCAGATATATCATCAATAGCACTAACAGCCCTATGATTTGGTAGAGGGTTATTCCTGACATTCGACTGAGGATCATCAAAAGATAGTATCTTCCTTTCCATTAATTTCCCGACAATGGACTTGAGAGCGTAACAGTCTTCTAAATCATGGTTAGGCGCACCCTATTGAAATAAACAATGAGCGGCGGCATTGTAATTGGCAGGCAAAGGATTACAAGGTGGACCCAAAGCTCGGGTGGTAATCAGACCTCGTTGCACTAATGCAGGGTACAACTCAGTGAAAGTCATCGGAATCGGAGGACAAGGCTTGTACTGCCCCTTAATCAGACCATTCTGACGAGGTTCTTGATTCTTCGGTTGTTGATGAGTAGGGGCGTTGGGCGCTCGTTGAAAGTTGACAGGAGTTTGTGCAGGCTGATAACCAGGAGGTTGTTGATAAACTGGAGCTTGATAGATCGGAGCCGGTTGCACAGGCTGATATGTAGGAAATTGCTGATTAAAGGGAGGTGCAACAGTAGCTACATAGGGTTGTTGAACGGGATAACCTTGAACATAATTAGGCTGACATCGCCACAGTTGATGAGCAGCCATTTTACGGTTATACCTGCTCGAGGGACTCCTCAGGCGTGTAGCTCTTTTATGATGGTTGACGCTCAGAGCTTTGCGCTACAGAGGACTGACTTGTTGAACTGGTTGAGCAATAGGAGGAGGCACCAAACAGGGTTGACGACCATAAGGAGGTAAGTTCGCCATGGTAACAGCTGGTTGAGGACCTACAACAATATTGGTAAGCTCAGAGACAATAGTGGGCTGAGTATCCACCTTCGTATTAAGAGCTTGCAGCATCTCCATAACCTGCCTCACACTTCCTCGAAGGTCTTCGAGCTCATTGTTGATACAATCCACCTCTTGAATTTGTTCTTCCATCCTTTTTCGAGCTTGGGCTCTGGTGTTATACCGATGCAGAGAACTCAGGGTAACGGAACTGGAAGGCGAGAGAACCGAGAATGAGAAACCGGGAGACAAATGCAATGCAAAAACACGATGCTAAAATGCAGAATGCAAATGAAAGACTTTCATGGAATTCAAATATTTACGAACATCGCGGGATACCAAAGAAACTTTATTTATTATTTTTTTGAAAATGGATTACAAATAAATATTCTTAAAAGAAAGTATTAACAAGAATAGCTAAATAAAAGTTACTAAAGTCCTAAGGAAACATTGTCCACAACTTCAAAGAGTAGATTGAGAGTAGGAGGAAAATAAATCCTCGTAGACTTTTCTCTTCTTGTAGGAAAGAGATTCTTCATTCTCCGCCTGAAGTTGCTTCTGAAGTTCGGCATTCTCACTAATGACAACCTGATATTTATTCTTCCATGCTTATGCCTTATGTTTTGCTTTTCTCAAAGCGATCTTCAACTCTTCAGCTTCGGACATGAACACCAGAACAGGTTCCCTTTTCGGAGGTAAAGGATCTTGGTGAGGATAAGGCATCTTCAGCTTGATTGCTCTTTCTCTGGCCCAATGAAGATATGGCTCTATAGACCCACAATTAGGCTTTCCCAGACTTTCTCTACCTTTCTTATGCAAGTGACGCCAAGCAGACACAATCATATCTTGAAGTTCTTTTTTATCTTTGAAGAAGATTTTCTCCATATGAACACTTTTAGGTGGTTCTTTCAACGGATATCCTAGCTGTCGGCGAGCTAGAACTAGATTGTAGTTTATTCCTCCATTAAAACCAAGTAAGGGTATGTTGGCAAAGTCTCCAAAACCATCAATGATTAATGTCCCATCATAGACACGGTTATACCAATCAATGCCCGAGTGAGTTAGAGCCATAATCCTTTGTGACCAGCGTCCTTTATCGAGATCCCAAAAAGGACCAGACTTGGGCAAGTGCAAAATAAACCACTTGTATAATAAAGGCACACAACAGGTGATCATCCCTCCACCATGGAAGTTTCGGAGATGCACGGAATGGTAAGTGTTAGCCAATAAAGTCGGTACTGGATTATTCTTCATGAAAATCTTGATCGCGTTGAGATCAACAAAACCTTCGAAACTTGGGAAAAGTAGTACTCCATAAATAAGTAAGGCGAGGATTGCCTCAAATGTATTCATGCTCATATGATTGGCATGGTATTGGGCTTTCTTGATTAAGAAATTTGTAGGTAACCCAAAAGTTCCGCCTTTGGTGATCATATTGCCCTTGATGTCGGATACCTTCAAACATATGACTCTAGCAATGTCTTGCTCTTTTGGGTTCCCCTCCAAGAAAGGGAAAGGAGATTGACCCAGAATAGGTAAACCAACCAAATGAGAGTATTCTTCTAAGGTAGGAAATAGCTGATAATCTGGGAATGTGAAGCAGTGATAATCCGGATCATAGAACTGTAGCAAAACATAAAGAAGTTTGTCGTCCACTTGAAGCCCCAACAAAGATAACAACCTTCCATACTTGTTTCTGAATCCTTCTTGATCTTGAACTAAAGCTCCTAGCTTCCTTAGGTCATCCAACTTAAGACTCTTAAAAGAATATTTTAAAGTATTTTTCCTATTGTAATCCATGGTATCCTGCAATGTTCATAAGTAAGGATGAATTCCATGAAATCTAATGCAATATGATGCTTTATGGATGCAATGCACACATACACACAAAAAGTCCTAGGTTAGAGGTATATGAGCGGAGTCAAGGTCTACACATCCCAAAAAGTATGTACTAAAGGTTAGTTGTACCTGCAGAACAAGGGTTCTAGAGAAGTTCCCAAAGTCATCAGTCCATCTTTCAGATATTATCAATTTCCCGATTGACTCAGTGGTTAATAATATTCGCAAGAGAACCTCTTTTGAGTGTAGTATCGCGTAGCAACTATTTTGGGACTACTCCCTCATAGTCATCGCACTATGTCCTAATAAAGGCCAAAGTGGTGTCAAGGTACTACGGTCCCCAGTATCACGGACTCCTAGTCGAAAATAGTAAGGGTTTTCACGACTATAGACGTTCAACCAAACTAAATTTCAGAAGGGTCTCAACTGAGCGGTGATTCTCAAGTAATCTTGGTCGGGACTCACTCCCTATAAGCCTCGTCGAATATATCACCTTCCTATAATAATGTCACTCAAGTCCGGGTGTAGGACTTATCTCACAACAAGGATACCCCAAGTAGGGTACAAGATATATATACAAGCAAGCAAATAATGAAGCAAATAGTAATAATAATAACAAGGTAGGGGTAACCCTTAAAAGTTAGGACTATCCCCATTGAAGTCGCCATTTTCTATTGCGGTGATAATAGGATATAAAATTATTAATTAATTTGAATCACAATCTTTGATTCACAACCGGTCTTTGATTTATCTGAAGGAAAGGTTAAAGAAGGAAAAACCTAATTTTGCATCGTAAACACAATGCGAGGAGAGATCTAGGTAAGGGGTTGGTTAAGCTTAAGGAAGGTATTAACACCCTAAACTTCTGTAGTACTCTAAAGAAACCTTTTGTTTATGTTTGCTATTTTGCTTGATTATTTGCTTAAGGGTATATGCTAAGGGTTAAAGGTGCAGAAAGACCTAAGGGTTAGTCCTAAGTTTACTCGCCAAGACTCGCATTCTATGCCTACGTATCCGAGGTAAGGGATGGAATCAGAGTAATCATAGTTTCCCTTAAAATGGAGGAAGAGAAACTTCTTGACTATGGTCAAGGTTTCAATGAAGAATAATCGTTCTTAAGGAAACGCTTACGTGGAGTGCGGCGACTCCTATTTCTACGTTAAAATTGAATTGAATTTAAAAGGGGTAAACTAGGTATTCCACGACGGGAAACCTAATATGGAGTACGACGACTCCTTATCCTAAAGCTAGGGTAAAGGATAATTTGGTCCAAGGCGGGACGCCTATGCAATTAGGGTTTTGGAAAATGAAAGGGTCAAAGGTGAGGACTATTGACACGGCGGTCAAACGGCTAGACCTATTCCTTCGGAAGAGAATTGCGGTAAATCATGCAAATGAAAAAAAAATAATTAAGCAACGGGATTGAAATAGGGGAAAATGCAAGAGTAAAAGCGACGATTGCCTCACGTAAATTACAACCGTGAAAAAATAAAATGCAAATAATAAAGGTTTAATAAACTATACAACTGAGAAATACAAAAGGGGTGGCACAAAAATTAGACGAAAATGCACAGGGCAATAACCAGGGCCAAGTTCAATTCGAAACTGAAAGCGAAGAAGTGTTTGAAAGTTTGGTGGAACAGGTTTTAAGAAATAGTTTTAAAAATTAATGGTTTTTATGTCTTTAGAAAATGTTTGGAATTAAAAATTTTAATGCTAATTAAACAAAGAGTTCCGATTCTAAAATTAAATTTTAAAAGCTTATTTTGGAGAGTTTTAGTATGTTTGAATTTTTTTAGAAAAAGAAAGAGTTTTTATTTTACAAATTAGGTTCTTTAATTATTTTTGAGGTTAGACATTAATATTATAAAAAATTAATCTTTAATTATAAAAAATTTAGTCTTTTTAATAAAGAAATTAACTTTTTAAATTAATGTTTTAAATTATGTTTTAAGTTAGTAAATAAATAAGTATTAACTATGATTTTTAAAAGAGTTTTAAGTTAAAAATATAATTACATTTTATATTTACATAATTATTAAACTCAACTAAAGAAAAATAAGAAATAAAAGGAAATAGGAAGAAATAAAAGGGGGGGATTAGTCATTTGGTATTGCTGAACAAAATTAGGGTTTGTTGTCCCCTTTCCTCTTCTCCGCTGCGGCGACGCCTCCATGTGTGTTCTTTGAAGCTTTTTCTTTCCATTTCTTTGCTCCGTCCCGTCCCTTCATCTGCTTGCGATACCTGCGAAATGAAAAAGGAACGAAAAAACCGTTAGATGGTTGGTCACCTTCTGTGAAGGTTTGAAGCGACTTGTCTTGCGGTGGCTATGGTGTTCATTGATGATGAACGATGATGCTGAGACGCAACTAGATCACGTCTCTCTGAGTTCTTTGTGATGATTTGAACTTCTTGGCCGGAAACGATGATGATGATTCGCGTTGAGCTTCTTCTGTTATTTTCTGTGATGAACTCGTGGTCTTGTTCTTCCCTTTCCTGATGAACTTGTGACCTCCTTCTCTTCGTGACCCCCCTCCCCCGCCTTAGTTTATGATAATGGCTCATTTTATACTGATGGCTTTGATTTGCTGGGCCTGTGCGATTTCACTTTGTTGTTACGATTTTGTTGCTTATGTTGCGTGATTCATGGTCGTTTTTGTGGCTGTGAATTTAGTTTGTTTGTTGTTGCGACATTTGTTGCTAGCTGTTGCGTTTTTTTGAGGATTTTATGGACTTGTTGGCTTTTGGTTGTTTGATCCGTTGTGGTTTAGAATCTTTGGGAAAATATGTTTATGCCCTGTTTGGAAAAAACCATTTTTAGAATAAGTACTTTTTCCAAAAGCACTTATTTTCAAAATCACTTTTCTTAAAAATCAATTTCTATCTCTCCTGGACTAAAATGGAACAGATGCTGCTAGACTTGTGTCGAGGTCGAAATTGAAAGTCAGGAGCTTGCGGCGGAATATTCTGTTACCCTCCTGACGTGCCCGATGATGAATTTAACTGAGGGTATCAGATCACAAATAAAAACCCATTTCCGATTAATTCTAACACTTAATGATTGTTTTCATTTGTGGTCAGTATTTTTGTCGGTTTGTCAAAAGTCGAAGAATCGGACGCGGAAACAAGTCTTAGAAAAATTAGGCATTTTAGGATTTAGGAATTAATTTTGTAATTGTAATTATCCTTGAAATAAAAAAATAGAATTTACATAAATAAATTCAATTTTCTTAATTTATTTCTCCGATCAAATTCCTCCAAATAAACTCAACCAATTAAACTCACCCGACTAAATTTATTGGATTAAATTTATTTGATTAAGTTCCTCCAAGTAAATCCGTCCAATTAAGTTCATCTGCTTAAATTCATACAAATAAATTACTCGACTCATTTCCTCCGACTAAATTCAACTGACTAAATTTAGCGTTCAACATCCAAGTTCAACAGCTAATCACTTTGCATAATACCTGGAATTAAATTTCATCCGACATAACTCCTAAGTTCAAACAAACTCCCTTTGCCAATTAATTCGTACCCGATAATAAAACTGGTGAATACGGCCTTGAACGGATAAGTAGAGAAATCCGATTAAACAGTGAAACGAACCGTACTCCGCATTGAAAAATTCCCATCGTATCTCGAATGACTTAACTCGGTAACCTAAATCGGCTCGACTAGTAATCATTATCAACCCACAGATGTTCATTATAAATTCAACACGAACCGAAATTCCACTATTTTCTTTAAAATCGACCGTTGACTAACAGAAAGCAGGGAAACATGCGTCTGTTAAAATAAGTTCTGCAAAGCAAATTCTCACACCGATTTAACCCGAATCTCCTGATATCTCAACACATTCAGCTCTATATGGTTTAGGAATCAAACAACATTTCTGAAATCCAACTGGCGACAAAATCTCAGCTCTTGAATAAAATGTATTGTGTCACGAGAAATCTGACGTCACAAACTGTCGTAAAATTTAACCCTTCCTCAAATAGGTCACATGACTCGAAGATGGAAACCCTAATCGCTCGAGGGACCCCTGCGGACGACTCAGCTTCATAAATTGTCAGTGAGCTGCAAATTAATGACCATTTTGCCATGCATAAGCTAAAGTGCGCAAGCGTGATTTTTTCTGCAAAACCAACAGACTGAGCAAACTGGTTAGCAGTTAGTTTACAATGCAATGGAAAATAAGATGAAATGCGAAATGAACTGACTAATCTAAGGGTAAAATTTGAGGTATTACATTCCCCTCTAAGTGAAGGTACCTCAATGGAACACATACATCAGAATTCACCATACCCAAAGAACGAGTTGCTCTTGGAGGAATTTTTTATGAGAATGGTAATCTTGGTTGCTTTCTTCTCATGCATATATCACATGATTTCTCTAGTGCCATATTCTTAGGAATTCTATGTGCCTAATTCTTTGAACTCAAACGCCTTAAGCTTTTGTAGTTTTGATGGCCCAATCTCTTATGCCATAACTCACTTTCCCCTTCAATACTTCTTGCACTGAGGCATTGATTATCTGATGTTGAATCGTTCACTTTGAGTTTTATGTCTCTTTCCATTTCATACTGCATAATCAGCTTCTGATTACATTCATACAACTTCAAGAAATTTCCCTTCATGGTAACTGGAAAGCCTTTTTCAATCAGCTAACCTACACTCATCAAATTGTTATTCATACAAGAAACATGCCATACGTCCTTGATCAATACACTTTTTACATTGTTCAACTTAACTCTAACATTTCTCATTCCTTTAGCATTCAGATACTTATCATCAACACATTTGATCTTGGTCTTTTTACCAGAGTCAAAATCAACCAGTCATTGCTTGTTTCCTGTTAGGTGATTTGAGCAGCCAATGTCTATATACCATTAGTCTGTCATTGATCCACCTACATTTTCAAATGCCACCCATAGCACAGGTTTATCATCAGAATCTATTATAGCTATGTTAGCTTCTTCACCCTTTCTTACCTTGTTTGACTAGCAATCAGCAGCAAAATGGCCAAACTTGTTGCAACTATAGCGTTGAACCTTCCTCTTGTCAAAATTCTCATATCCTTTCTGAAATTTCTCATATTTCTTATCATAATTGGAGAGTTCTGGCATATAAACACCGCTATCATACTTCTTCTTGTTCTCTAGTCATGCTTTCTTTTGGTTCTTCTTACCAGACGAAGCTTTTAGAGTTTGAGCTTCTGGAATCTTGTCTAACTCTTGTTCAGAGTTTCTTTCAATCAAACGCAACTCTTGTGCCTCTAAACTACTCTGAAGCTCTTCAATTCTCATGGTTATAGTATCTTTAGAGTGTTCTATGATTACAACTATGTAATCAAATTGAGGAGTAAGTGATCTCAGTACCTTTTCAATGAATATTTGTTCAGGGAGCATTTCTCTACAAGACTTCATCTCATTAGAGACCACAATCACTCTAGAGTTGTAATCAAACACCTTCTCATTGTTCTTCATGCTGAGATTTTAATATTGCTTGCATAGGGACTAGAACTTGACCTTCTTCACTGATGTGTCACCGCCATAGCATCGTATCAGTGTATCCCAAGTCGCCTTCGTCGTTGTCGAATCAATAATTTTCTCAAGCACATTTGTATCCACACACTGGTGGATATGGAATAACGCCTTCTTATCCTTCTTCCTCGTTTCACATTACACATTTCTTTGCGTTTCTATTGCATTTTCTATAAAATGGCGTGTAACATTCATTGACGAGATCAGAAACATCTTGAGCTTCAAAGAACACACACATCATAATCGGCCTCTAATTCTAGTTCTTTCAGTCGAATATTTTAAGCTTTGTGTTCAAGATATTATTTTTGCCATTCATCTTCGTTCTTGTGCAAATCACTCAGTTCTCACCAACACTCATGTTTCCCAAACCCAGAGAATTAAGATATGTGATTATCCTTGATTTTGAACTTCAATTTAACCTGAATTTCATAAACAAAATCAATCACACACCTCATTACGCCCGTGTTTCTCTGTGAATCAAACTGGAACTCTAGATACCAATTATTGAAGCTCAACAATAAACCTCCATTAACAGTGCACAAGAATTGAGAAGATGAAGATGAAGATGAATAATGAGGAGAGAGAGAGAGAGAGAGAGAGAGAGAGAGAGAGAGAGAGAGAGAGAGAGAAATGCATTTTTAACTAACTTGTTTCTCAAAATGAAAGAACTGAATTTTGTTACAAATGCAATTACATTTGGGTTTAAATAAACACCCAAATTCAACACAAATTCAAATGCAAATGTAACTCAAATACGAATGAAATTAAAAACTAAACTAACTTGAATTACATTCAACAAGTAGTCTATGTGGGAAATTCACCCTTTAAAGGTAAACAAATAAGATGTCGCAAGTTCAAACCCACGCCCTTACATATGATGTCACTGCATAGCTATCAAATGAGTTGAGTTAATGAGATTAATATATGATATCAATGGAAATAATCTCTCCATTATATGGTCCATCATAAGAAATATGTGAGATTTTGGATCAAACTCTAGCTCTATCGAGGAATAGCTTTCATGTATTTCAACAGGAGACAAGCATGAAGTCAAACATGGGTCGTATGTTGTGGTCGAAGAATACATATCGTAGTCCAAGTATGTTATAATATGTATTGTCAAAATGTTTTTCAAATTGGGCCTTGTGTTAGGGATCCAATTGTTTAGTTAACTTGGGGTGCAAGTTATCTAGTTAGTCTATATATAGGCTAGTTCACTCAGTTTGTTAAGTGTCGTAAGATTGTGTTATTGATTTGTAATCTTTTCTAATATTGAGAAAGTGAATAGTATAGCAATTTTCCCTAATTATTCTTCTTCTTTCTTCTTTATCCTTTCTTCTTCTTCTTTCTTCTTTATCCTTTCTTCTTCTTCTTTCTTCTTTATCCTTTCTTTTTTCTCCCTTTGTTCTAACCGTTTTTCATTGTTCACCCAAGAACTTCGTTTTTCAATCTTTATTTGTTGAAAGGTATAATTTGTGATCACAATAAACTGGTGTGATAAGCGTGAAGAAGATGTCGTCAACAAAGTTTGAAATTAAGAAGTTCCCCGAAGTTAATGATTTCGACTTATGGCGTTTGAAGATGTGAGCCCTTCTTGTTCAACAGGGTTTGCTAGAAGCGTTAAAGGCAGGAGATGCCATGGATTTTACATTGACGGGGAAGGAAAAGACAACGATGATCGAGAAAGCCCACAACGTGATTGTTTTGAATCTTGGTGATAAGGTTCTCAGGCAGGTTTCGAAGGAGACAACGGCAACTGGTGTTTGGCTTAAACTCGAAGGATTGTATATGACAAAGTCCTTGGTGAATCATTTGTACTTGAAGAAAACTTTGTATTCATTCAAGGTGAATAAAGATAAAGCATTGATGGAACAGCTGGATACATTCAGCAAGATGATTCTTGACCTTGAAAATATTGATGTTTATAAATATCAAGTGTTGTAAGTCTCATGCTCACTTCAAAGAAAACCTCTTGTATGGAAGAGAGTCTCTGACCTTTGAAGAAGTTCAAGTAGCCTTGTATTCGAAGGATTTGAACGAAAGAAAAAAGCAAAAACCATCATCATCAGTTGGCGAAGGGTTTTCCGTGAGGGGGAAATCGTTGAAGAGAGATGGTAGGTTTGAGAATAAGAAAGGTAAAACTCAGCAGAAGTCTTATGGTGGTGATATTTCTGGAATTAAGTGTTATTACTGTAAGAAGGAGGGTCACACAAAAAAGATGTGCCTTGAGTGCCTGAATAATCATGGAGGTAAAGACAATGGCAATACAGCTATTGTGCAAGATGATTATGAATCATCTGGTGTCCTTGTAGTGTCGAGCAACAACTCTTATAAAGAGATGATTAAGGATTCTAGATGTACTTGGCATATGAATCCAAACAAGAATTTGTTTGATGAATTATGTGATCAAGATGGTGGATCAGTGTTGCTGGAAAAAAATAAAGCTTGCAAGGTTGCAGGTATTGGATCTGTAAGATTCAAGTTCCATGATGAGTCAATAAGGTTATTGATTGGGGTTAGGTATGTACTTGACCTTAATAGAAATTTTATTTCTCTTGGTGAATTCGACAAGAAAGAATATGTCTTCAAAGGAGAGCAAGGTATCCTAAAAGTCGTGAAGGGATCGAAGGAAGCCTTTAGAAGCGTGAAGAAAAAAGGCTTGTATACCCTTGAGGCTGAGGTTGTAAGTAGTTCGACAAATGTTGCATCCACGAAACGTGTGTCAAAGACAGAATTATGGCACATGAGATTGGGCCATGTCAGTGAAAGAGGCCTGGTTGAATTGGGGAAATAGAACCTGCTAGGTGGTGACAAAGTCGAAAAGTTGGAGTTTTGTGAATCTTGTTTATTTGGTAAATCTTGTAAGGTGAATTTTAACAAAGGTAAACAAAGAACACATGGATCCCTTGATTATATTCATGCTGATCTTTGGGGGCCTACAAGGAATCCTTCATACTCAGGTACAAGGTATTTTCTATCCATCGTTGATGACTATTCTAGAAAATGATGGGTATTCATTCAGAAGACGAAGGATGAAAATTTTGAGAATTTCAAAAGTTGGAAGGTTCTGGTAGAAACTCAAATTGGCAGAAAGGTTAAGAAGTTGAGAACCGACAATGGCCTTTAGTTCTACAACAAAGCGTTCGACAGTTACTGTGTTGAGTTTGGGACTACAATGCATAAGACTATAGCAGGTACTCCTCAACAAAATGGCTTAGCTGAGAAATTCAATCGAACAATCCTTGAAAGGGTTAGATGCATGTTGGTTAGTGTTGGATTGAAGAAGGTGTTTTGGGCGGAGGCTGTTTCGACAACAACTTATCTGATAAAAAGATGTCCATCGACTGCCTTGGGAATGAAGACACCTGAAGAAGTTTGGCCAGGTCAACCACCAGATCTCGAAAAACTGAGAGTATTTGGTTGTTTAGCCTATACTCACATTATACAAGACAAGGTCGAACCTAGAGCTCTGAGATGCATGTTCCTTGGATATCTTGAGGGAGTCAAAGGTTATAGGTTGTGGTGCCTAGAACCAGGTCATAGAAGATGTATCACAAGTCATGATATAGTTTTTAATAAAGTCAAAATGGCGTTCAAGAAAACTGGTGATGCTGGCCGAAGTGCAGAAAAATATGAAGATGAGCTGGAACAGGTACAGATCCATGTTGAGGTGGAGCATAGTGATGCTGAAGTGTATAACCCAAATGAAGTTGAAGAAGAAGAGCAAGATGCTGAAGAGACTGAGGAAACTATCGATGACTACCTACTGGCAAGAGATAGGTTGAGAAGAGTCATCAAGCCACCTTAGAGACTTGGTTATGCAGATCTTATATCTTTTGCCTTAATCTCTGCTAGTGAGGTACTTGAGGAAGAACCTAGAGATTACAAGGAAGCTATGAGGAGTCGAAATAAGACTGAATGGTGAAAATTCATGGATGACAAGATGAAATCTCTTCATGATAATAATACTTGAGAGTTGATTGAGAAACCTGCAGGGGCCAGGTTAGTCAGTTGTAAGTGGATTTTCAAGGTCAAGGAAGGAATCAAATGAGTGATGTCGAAGCGTTTTAAGGAAAGATTGGTTGCTAGGGGGTTCACTCAGAAAGAAGGTGTCGACTTCAATGATCTGTTCTCACCTGTTGTAAAGCATAGATCCATTAGAATATTGTTGGTCATGATGGCGAAGTTCGACTTGAAACTTGAGCAAATGGATGTGAAAACAACATTTCTGCATGGTGACCTAGACGAAATGATCCTGATGCGTCAACCTGAAGGGTATGTAGAAAACGATAAGGAAGATTATGTGTACAGGCTGAATAGGTCTTTGTATGACCTAAAACAATCTCCTAGATAGTGAAACAGGAGATTCGACAAGTTCATGGCACACATTGGTTTCACTAGGAGTCAGTTCGACCGTTGTGTTTACTTCATATTTCGACATGGAAACTCATTTGTTATTTTGTTGTTTTATGTGGATGATATCCCCATAGGTAGCAACAGTGTCGAGGATGTAATGGAGGTGAAGGCTGGACTCAGCAAGGAGTTCGAAATGAAGGATCTGGGAGTTGCCACCAGGATTCTTGGGATTGACATCCGGAGAGATAGAAAGCAATCGAAGTTGTGCTTATCTCAAGAGACATACCTACGTAAACTTCTCGACAAGTTTGGTATGTCGAATTCAAAGTTTGTTGTGAATCCGATAAATCCTCAGTTTAAGCTTAGTACTACTCAAAATCTGAGTGTATTGAAGCTAAAAGAATCTATATGAGTAGCATTACATATGCTAGTGTAGTAGATTCTTTGATGTATGTTATGGTATGTACGAGGTGTTAGACTATGGCACGGATCTAGAAGGGGGGGTTGAATAGATCCCCAATTAAAATTTGATTCGGCGCTACCAATTTAAAATTGGTTTTAAAAATGTTTTAAGTGCGGAAGCGACCGAGGAAAAATATAGTCTAAAACGAACGGTTATTGGAAAACCGGATATACGTAAGCCTATGGATTAATGACAATTCGGAAAAATAGAATCACAACACAAACTACACTTATCAATTATTTCCTTCAGTTGTAAGGATTCCTAGTTGCAATGATTCAAAATCAAACCAAAACTAGATACACAAGTAAGATAATTTTGGTTCAAGCAATATGTCAAACACTTGGTGTGCAAAAACACTCCAAGTGATGTTTATGTTGAGTAAGTGATTTCAATCAGCCTAGTACAATGTATTGTTGTACTTTAGAGTTAAAAACAAAGTTTTAATATCTTCCTCAATTGATATCACAATTTTGACAATAGAGCTTACACAAAAATTACTTATTTGAGCTGTAACATAAATGCTGAAAATAGAGAAGACAAGTAATTTGGTGAGGCAGTTCCCCCGTCGTCCTCGCTTCGGGGTACGTCTGCCCTCAATTCTAAAACTAGAATTGAGATATATTGAATAGATATCACCTGTTTGAATGAACAGTTTATACAAGGATTGAACAACAAATATACAACAAAAATCTCAATGTGTTGAATGTTGCCTTCACTCCTTGCCCCCTGATTCAAGCTGAACCAAGTTCTTCGATTTGTGTTGATGGACCTCCGACTACAGCCACCTTATTGAAGAACACTTTGTTGTTCAAACCTTTGGCTCCGGCTGATCTCAACAGTACCAAATCAAACCCGAGATCTTCCCTTCAAAATCACGGAATCCACTACTAGACTTGTGAAGACCACCTCTTCACAATCACCTTCGCTCGATTGATTGTTGATGAAGAATCTCGTCCAAAAACCCCCAAAATTCGAACCAATCTTGGAGGGCAAAACCCCAATGGTTTTATTCAAGAAAGAACCTGTCGCAATCTTCAACCCGAGCTTGATTCTCCAATCTAAGCCTCGAACCTTATCACCTTGAATCTCTCACAAATGCATTTCAAAAATGATTGTGTGTAATTGAAATGTTGTGAGATGTTGAGGATGAAGATGATGAATCTTGGACACCTATTTCACTCTTTCTTGTTTTTGAACACATGAATCAAAAGAATATCAAATGTTAGTAGACACAAGTGTTTAAGCAAGTATATATAGTGCCAACATGTATATAACTAAAACACCAAATATGCAATGTATACACACAAGTATACACAAAGCTCCCCCTTTCTTTTGTACTCTAAGGCTGTAGAACAAACAACCATCACATGTTGTTAATATCCTGAACTGTGAATATTCTGACGGACTTGGCTTTGGTTTGGTGTTTGCTTGCTACACTGTCTTCTCCCCCTTTGACACCATCAAAAAGAGAAGAAGAACGCGTCAATTAACAGAGAACATACAATAGGTGATAGTTAATTACCAAACTTCACACACAAGCATGATAATGAACAAAAATATCTTGAATTAATAGATAATGGCGAAAACATGTAATGAAAGTTCAGGCACACATAATATAAACAAAGTGAAAATTACACAGACAAAAACATATAAGCAAATATGAAATATGCAGCTATGAATCTAATAACCACGACCCCGTCCTCGTCCTCTCCCTCGGTATGCAGCATCTGGATTGTGGTAAGGATCCGAGAAGTCCAGAAAGGCTTCTATGGACATGTTGAGGTGACTCAGAGAGTTGGTGATTTCCCAATCTTGTCGCTCATGTGATTCAACCAGAGATTCAATACGGGTGTCCATGCGAGTAGAAAAAGAATTGAACCTTTCATTTTGAGCACGGAGCTCAGCTCTAATTTGCTCCATTTGAGTGTCTTGACGCCTCATGAAGTTTTGTTGATCTAACTGCATTGACTGCATCATAATGATGACTTCAGAGTTGTCCGAAGGTGGAGGAGGAGATGAGTGCTCAGGAGGTTGATAGTCTTGAGGGTAGCCGTGATATGGGTCATAGAATCTACCCAGGGTAGACCAGCCCGTATATTGCCAATCGCCCCAGCCTTGATTTGTAGAGTCGCCTTCTTGTTTTTCTGATGGATATGAATATTGAACCCAATCGGTATTTGCAGCCGTATCATGGATTGGAGATTGATGATAATCTTAAGTCTCACGAATAGGTTCTTGTATCTCTGCATCTGTATCGTCTTCCTCATTGTCTTCTCCACCTTCCTCTTCAATTTCTTCTTCACCTTGTTCTTCACTTTCTTCTTCACCCTGCTTTTCACTTTCTTCTTCATCAGAATCATTACTAGGTGTTGCACCCCAAAATTTGACCAACCGGGTCTCGCATTTGGCTCGATGTTTCGACGCATAACCGCATTCGCATCTGCGTATTGCATACATTGCATTTTTCATTTGTATTGATTTTATCAGGGATCACAGCTCCCGTCTCGTGTTTCAGGTGTTTTTGATCAGTAGAATCGATTTTTGGGATATTTCGGTGCCCGTTTACTTTTACCGATTATTTTTGTGTCGTTCGGTGCTTATTTTATCCCTCTGGGAATTATTGTGATTTTTCTGGATTTTATAGGATTTTTTAGGATTTAAATAGTCTTTAAATCATTTTTTAGGATTTAATAGAATTTTTGATATTTTTAATTCTCTTTAAATCAATTTTTAGCATCTTATAGAAACAACTAGCTTTTTAATCATTTTAGAATATAAATAGGATAATATAGATTGTCTTTTAAATAATATAGGGTAATATAGTTTTAGAATATTAATAGAATTTAATGGCATTTTTAGAGCATATTAGGTGGAGTTTAATATTTTTAAATAATATAGAGTAATGTAGAAATTAATAGATTTTAAATAGTTTTAATATTCATTTTTAGAATAATAAATAGATTTTTTCATTTTTATTTTCTGTAACAGTCTTTTTTAGAATTTATTAGAGATTTTTTAGAGTTTTAATTAGGAATTAATTAGAGTTTTTAATTAGTTCAATTGGGTTTAGTTTAGTAATTGGGCTGTTCCATTTGGTCTTTTTTCTGAGTTTTTTGTAGTGATTTTCGTTGGGCTTCATTTGTTAGTTCGCAGGCCCAAATTCAGCATTCAGCAAAAGTCCAGAGAAAATATCAGAAATGTCCAGCGTATTCCACAATTTTCCAGCATTCTCTGGAAGATTCCAGAAAGCGCCAGCGAAGCATCAGCTTTAAATAGCTTCAGCAAGCCACGTGTTGTACAGCAGAGGACCCCACCTTTCTCCACCCATGAACGCCACGTAGCCCCCAGACTACCCCTCTCTCAGCCACGCTACACACCACGCGTCACCCATGCATCATCACCACCCACTTCTGCAACCACGTGTAAGCCTCACAGAACCTCGCCTGAAAGCCACCGCCGGCCGGCCTGCATGGCCGGCGGCCACCGTGCAACCCTCACCGGCGAACTCCAATCCCAGAATCCGGTCATCGATCTCCTCCCTTCATCTTCTTCCTCCCTTCATCATCTTCTCCAGTCCTCATCATCAACAAACCACCATCCATAACCGTCAAGGACCATCGTTCAACCACCAATAAA
The DNA here is from genome assembly GCA_963859935.3 of Lathyrus sativus. Taxonomy (NCBI): domain Eukaryota; kingdom Viridiplantae; phylum Streptophyta; class Magnoliopsida; order Fabales; family Fabaceae; genus Lathyrus; species Lathyrus sativus. The sequence goes on from OZ012735.1 coordinate 770,835,847, forward strand.
CTCCAGAAATTCATCAAGCCACGATGAACATTCATCGTCAACTTCATCCACCATCGAAAAAACCCATAAAAACATCCAGAAACCACCATGAGATCCTTCAACCAAGATCCAGAAAACCTATGATCTTCATCTTCCTCTCTTCATCACCTTCTCCAGAACGCCACCCTTCACCGATCATCATCAATAATCATCCAATCTTTATCAAGATCCAGGCGTTTTCCCCAGAACTGATGCAACCTTCATCTGGATTTTCATAGGATTTCCAGATCCACAAGTGATCCTCAGATTCACCCCGAAGATGATGAAGATTCTTCAAACTCGTCCAGGTTCATCAAGATCCAACAGCGCATGCATCGTTCATATCACCGTCTCCAGAAGAACGTCAGCAAGAACCTCCTCAAGCCATTTCCAGATGTTGCCTTCGATTACCACAAACAAATAATCACCAAAACTTCATCAGATCTAGGTCTAAAATCTTCATCAAAAACGAACGAGATCCACAAGTTCTTCACAATTCATCAGCGTTCATGGAACTTCAACCATTTTTTGGACGTCTTCAGTTCGTTTGTCAAGAACACCCAAGAATCTTCAACTGTCTTTCCAAGAGTTCGTACAAATGCTAATCTTCAGCAATATTGGTGAGGTTTTCGGTGTGAAGAAAGTGGAGAGGAGACTGAAATGGATTTCAGCCGGTGAGGAGTGGAGTTGAGTACGGCGGCGCAGTGAGAATAGGGAGAAAGAAGACTAGGGTTTTCAGACCCTGAGAATGGAGAGAGGAGGGAAGAAGATCGGGCCAGGCCCAATCACAATTTTTTTGACACCTCCCTCACGTTTTTTTGGACAAGGTCTGGGCTTTGGCCCCAATTTTTCTGGCATACCCCCAGAGTACCAACACACCCCCCTGCGTTTGTGAAGAGAATTGGGCTGGGCCCTAGCAATTCAGTTTTTTTTATTTTATTTCATGTTAAACACTCCCTTGTAATAGTATAACCCCCCAGCCCCTTTTATTTTCTTTATTCTTTTTAATTTTTACTTGTTACACAAAAAAGAAAAAGAAGTGAAAAGAAAATATTGTGAAAAAAATAGAAAAAGAAATAAAGAAATATATTTGAAATGAAAAAAAAAAGAGATGAAAAGAAAATATCATAAGAAAAATATTAAGAGAAATGAGAAAAGAAAAGGAGAAAATATTCATGAGAAAATATTGTGAAAAATAGAGAAATATTGTGAGGAAAAATAAAGAAAAATATGTTGAAAAGAGAGGAAAAGGAAAAAATATTAAAGTGCCAATTTAACATTTTTAAAGTCCATTTTCTTTTAGGGATATTTTCATAGACTTTATTGTTCCGGCTTTTAGGATAGAATTAGAGGCCCATTTGTTAGGGGGGCTATTTTCATTCGATTTTTCCAAGATAGAATAGGATAGCGTTTCCTAGGAGATTTATTTCAGTATGCACCCATTGTAATCATTTTTCAGAGATGAATAAAACGAGATTTGAGCTGTGGTCCGATAGTAGCCGAACTACAACTGCTCTGATTCTTCGTACCAGACGAAGATATGTAGGCATAGGATGCGATATCCTAGCGAGCACATTAACGACTAACCTTTTGTTCTCTCGCGGCTGTGCGATCGAGACTTTCCCGCTGACGACTAATTGAGTACCCCTTTTCTCTCTTGCCCAAGTGCATTTGAGACCAAGCCATAGTTTTGACCATAGGTTCCCGACCCTGTGAAGCCAGTTGTTTTTCTCACTGCTGTGTGAGAATGTTTGTTTAGCCGTAGTTAGTCTGAACTACGTATAGCTCTGATCTTCCATCCAGTGGAAGTACGTAGGCACAAGACGCGAGGTCTTGGCGAGCCATTTTTCCCCGTAGTCCCGAACTACGTTGACTCTGACTTTCTCTCTTGAGAATACGTAGGCATAGAGTGCGATACTCTATCGAGTCAATTCCCTCCCGTTTAGATTTAGCAGCCGTAGATAAGATTGTTTTGCATCCAGTAGACAACCCAAGCAAGCGTGGATCCCGTCGAGTACGACGGACGTGAGGGGTGCTAATACCTTCCCCTTGCGTAACCGACTCCCGAACCCAGGCTATGGTTGCGATGACCATACCTTTTCCCCGTTTTTTGCGAGGTTTACTTCGAGCGTTTCCTTTCCCGCTCTGAGGGATAAATAACGCACGGTGGCGACTCTTCTGTCAGCCGGCGCCGATTTTCGCAGTAGCGACAGCTGGCGACTCTGCTGGGGACTGCGATAGTTTCCTAGGGATCCAACGTCCCGAAAGCGAGTCAATTTTGGGGATCCAACGTCCCCTAAGAGAGAGTCAATCCTAGCGCTTGTTTGCTTGTCTATTTGGAGCTTATTTATCGATATTATCTGTTGTTGTTGGGCTGTTACGGGTATTCTATGATTGAGATAAGCCGGACCTGGGCTCGAGTATGAGTATACACCTAGATATAGTTGCGGAGAAGTAGTAGACGAACCTGTCTGCTGAGCAGGCACAGTTCCCTACGAAAATTCGCGCTCGGACGAGGTTCTCGCAGAGGTGCTCCTTTCCGGTCCTGAGGATCTGAGGGGAGTCCAGACGTGAGGATTGTCGACTCTGGGAACCGATCAATTGGAAGTTAGCTAAGTGAGGCCTCTTCATGAGATGACGATGCCACTCCTTCTGGGAATCGTATCATTCCTCATGAAAGTCTGTGACGCTGACGACCGCATAGGATGCCGTACCTTGTCAGATATAGGTCCATACCTGTGAGTGGGGGGTTTTTTGTGCAGGAAACTTGACTTCCAACCTACCCGTTATTCTGGTCTTCTTTTCAGAGAACGTCTCCGTCAGCAGCGCAGCAGTATTCAGATTTTGTGTGGGGGCTGTGGTCCCATTGTTTGCTGCATTTTGCATATCATATGCATATCAGTGTTGCATTGCATATCATCCTCCAGCTAGCCAGAGTTCTGATCCAGCCGTTGTTTCCTGAAGGTGATTACCCGGAGTTTGGATTGAGCAGCTGTTGATTGTCAGAAGACCTACCCAGGGGTTGAGTAGATTTGAGCAGAATCCAGTGTCGAAGTCAGCTGAAGATTATTGGTAGCCATGTCTGAAGGCAATTTCCAGTCTCCTAACACCCTGACGGGGTTCACTATGGCGTCCAACCCTCTGTATGATTCTATGGAAGACTTCCCGCAAGTAAACAACGTTGCTGCAGACCAAGTTGTACAGCCTTCTGTTGAGAACCGAGATCGGCATGAGCAGTTTGTTGCCCAGAATGAGCGTCCTCCCCCTGTCAACAATCAAGGTGTTGCTTTCCCTGTGATGAATTACCGAAGAGATATTCCAGCAGCTGGGATGGTAGATCCAAGAGCCCTTGACGATGGTAGAAGAGTCCGAGTGTTGGAAGAGCAAATGAAAGCTTTGAAAGCCAAAGATGCTGTCAACCTGGATGTTGTAGGCATGTGTTTGGTTCCTGACCTGGTGTTGCCGTACAAGTTCAAAGTGCCGAAATTTGAGAAGTACACGGGAGATAGCTGTCCAAAGCTGCATTTGATGATGTTCTGTCGAAGAATGACTGCATTTGCGCGAGATGATAAGTTGATGATCCATTGCTTTCAAGATAGTCTGACTGGGGCATCTTTGAGGTGGTATATGCAGTTAGAAAGGAATCAAATTCAGTCATGGATGGATTTAGCCAGAGCTTTTCTGAAGCAGTATGATTACAACCTAGACATTGCTCCTTATCGCATGCATTTGCAAGAGTTGTCTCAAGAGATCAATGAACCTATCAGGAGGTATGCTCAGAGATGGAGAGAATTTGCTGCTAGAGTGCGTCCCCCGCTGTTAGACCAAGAGCTGGCAAGCATGTTTGTAGATTCCCTACAATATCCGTACTTCAAAAGATTGCTCGGAATTCCGGCAAGTTTCTCTGACGTGGTAGCATTAGGAGAACGCCTTGAGTACTCCATAAGAATGGGGAAAATTCAGATTACTTCATATGATCAAGCTGGTGAAACTGAATACCCGTGTGACTATCAGAGTGAAGAAGAAGTTGTGATCAACTCAGTCATGCCAAAGATTGAATATCCTCGAAGCGAATCAGTGAATTTTGTTGGTTCATCATCTTATCAGAGATCAGTACCTCCCGTGGCTTGTTATACTGAACAGATAGCCGTGCCTGGGGCACCATATCAGGAATCTTATGTCGCTTCCATTGCAAATCAGCGAACTCGTGGCCGAGGTTATCAGAATCAGCGTCAGAATCAGAATCGACCTTGTAATAACTTGGAACGAAGGAATGCTCCTTTTCACCCAGTGCCTATGCCGTATAGCCAGTTGCTACCCTCTTTGATCCAGAGTTCTTTGGTGGAGCCTAAAGCTCTTAAGCCAGTTCCAGAACCGTACCCTCCTGGGTACAATCCCCACGTTCAGTGTGGTTATCATGGTGGCTCTCCGGGGCATTCAACCGAAGATTGTAAAGCATTTCAGGCGAAGGTACAGCAGTTGATTGATCAGGATCGCATTTCCTTTCGAGAAGGATTTCTGTTAGTTCACCCCTAACCGCTCAGCTGTCTAAGCTCGTGACTCGGAAGGTGTTCCCCAGCAAAAGCCAGTGGTTCAGACAGGCAGGCGCCTCAGCATTGGCAGTTCTCAAGCTTTTATATCATTTGCATTTGTAGTTTCTTTTCTGTTAGTTACTACCTGCTTTTTAACATTGTATGTTTTGAATGGTGATAATAATACAGTGACTATGCATTTTTTTGAATTAGTCATGTCGCTGTCGCTCATTTATTGCATTGCACTGACACTTGCATTTTTATTCACTCCATTTTTTCGCTGTGACTAGCAAAGTTAGGAGGGAGGATGACGAAACTGAAACTCATAACCAATGATTGTATGCTTTCAGATAAGACCGTACCGATGACGTACAAGGCATTGTTTCAAATTCCCCAAACACTGGAGATATAAGGAGTTAGTCCCTTGTTAACCACTTCGAGCCAGGAAGTAGAAGTTTTTCGGACTGTTAAAACCCTCACATCTTAATCCGGGGCAGGGTAGTTGTCAGTTAGCTTGACCAAGCATTCAAGTCTTACAGAGGAGTGTTGTCTTTCAAGGACCAATCAGTTTATACCTTTCAAAAGGTCAAATATCACCAATCAGGAGTGAGACAGTTACAATCCTTTCGGAGCAATCAAGACAACCAGTGTCGCACGACTTTGTTCCAAAAGAAAGAAATAAGAAAGCCCGCTAAGTAAAAAGATGGGAGAGCTAATACTTAGGCAAAAATTAGGGCGTCCCGCTGGACTTCAAAAGAAATCGAAAAAATCGAAAAGAACTCAAAATGAGTCAGTCCAGGCAAAAATTAGGGAATCAAAAGAATGAAAAAGAGGGTTAAAAAGAAATTTTCCCCAGCAAATCACAAAGTCGTGTACACGGACACCGAAAGCGAAGAAGGAGTAGCTATCACTCTAGAAGAAAAGCTTGTGAATTCCTTAACTGTGGTTCTTACCATTCAACATACTACTCAAAGAGGCGAGCGCTTGTGCCAGGTTAACTGAACCTTAGGATCGGAGATCATCACGTAGACGGGGTGGGTACAAATCAAAATTTGAGCCAAATATCCTTTGTTTCACGAACCGTGAACCCGACCACGATACAACCCTCAAAAGACCTAATTGAGGTAGGGTTAGTTTGAAGCGCATTACGATAAGGTTGAGTAACCTGACTCCTTCTTGACTTGCTAGTCACATCCTTGATGTATTTTCACTGACCATGTAAGCACTGCGTTTGAACTTTGGTTCATTCGTCACTCACAATCATTATGCATGTAAATGGGTGACAGCTCAAATTTTTTCAAAATCTGCATAACCACTGCATTAAGATTACCATTCGTGAACAGACAATTCTAATTGCAGGTTAGTAGTTGACATGAAAGAAATTCCGAGGAATAATCGAGCAGGACTGAGTGATTCAGCAGTCTGAACCAGAATGGTGAATGTTGTGAAGCCCAATGAATCAGGGGCATTATCTTCCAGTAAGTTCAGTATCAGTCAGTCTGAGGACAAAGTCCCGAAGTTCCAGTTGAGCAGGGGCAGTGTGTTTGAGAAGCAGTTGATCAGAAGGAGTCTTCTCAAGATCCAATCAGGGGCAATTATGCAGAGCGCTGAGATTTGAAAGCAGATGCTTCCAATGGATAATCAGATCGGGTTGAGTCGCTAGAACGCTCATTCAGGGGCAAGTCATCGCAGAGAATGTTGAAATCAACTGGGTTGTTAGGTGTTTTGGAGATTGAATTCTTTTGTCGTGCAGATGTCGGGGCAAGTATTCTCGAAATCTTCTCGTAGCAAGCTGTTCAGAGCAAGTATTCCCAAGAGATAAGTGTTCTTGTTTGTACTGGGGCAAGTTGTGCACGCCAGTCTTTTATCCCCCAGCTGAGTGTACCAGGGGCAAGTCATTCAAACCAGCTTGTTTATCCCCAGCCAGAGTTGAGTATCGGGGAATCATGTCAATACCCTTATCGAAAACCTTTCAAATAAGAAGATCTTGTTGTCGTTGGATCATTATCCTGCAGTTTAAACCTGTTGCGTGTCAGTAACCAGTCATTTCCAAAGTCCAGTTCTCGCCTGGCAAATCGGTAACCAGTTCTCGTCTGGCCCACCATCTGTAAGCATCAGTTCCCGTCCTGGTGCAGTTTATTGTAAGCAGCAGTTCCCGTCCTGGTGCAGTTTATTGGTAACCAATTCTCGTTTGGTCACCGTTTCTTCAAGTGTTGTATCAGTTCTCGCCTGGTACATGTCATCGAGTAATCAGTTCTCGTGTGTTTTAACCCGAGTGTTATACCAGTTCTCGCCTGGTGTACGTTAGCTTTCAGCCAGTTCTCGCCTGGTTGTCTATACCTCAGTCTGTTATCTAGTCAGCCCGTCTGATGTTCCAAAAACAAAAATCAATTTTCCTAACCTATTTCCCTATCAGTTCTCGCATGGTAGTCTACCTTTGAATGCTAGTTCTCGTCTAGTATTTCCCATACTTCCACTGTGTACATAATCCATGTTTATTCTAAACCAGAAACGAAAAAAACCTAAAAGAGATCTGACACAATATTTCCCAATGACTCGCATGTCGTCATGATCCCCGATACGAAGCTCGACGGATGCCAGCGTTTCGAATAAATGTTTGAATTCCTTGCGGATGTTGTTAAATCAGAATTGCCACTCTTCAGCAGATGAAAGTTGCTTATTATCCCCGGAAGAGTCGAGATTGTCTTTTACCCCGTATCAGAGTAGGATCAGGAGTATCTTCAGCAGATTAAGCTCGATATCCTTGATAGTAGGAGCATTTCCAGCAGTGTGCTGCGTTCGATCAACCTCAGTTTGGGTCAATCCCCCGCAGAGCGCAATCAGTTGCCAATGGTTTGAAGAAAGCATCCCCGAGCAGAGTTGTTCTCTTTCCCCAGTAAAGTTGCCAAGCAGGGTTGCCTTTTCATTTCTCCAGCAGGGCAGTTATCCCCAGCGGATTTGATTTCTCGTTTCCAGCATTTATTTTGCTGAGATGGTTCTGTGACTTCAGGTCATCCCCAGTAGAGTTGACGTTTCCTTCGGCATTTATTTTGCCAAGTGGTTTTCAGACCTGGTGTTCTCTGGCAGCAAGAGCCTGCATTAGCATTTGCATATACAGCCATTGCAGTTATACAAGCATATAGCATATCCATGCCGTCTGGGCATCGCATTTTCAAATAAAACGCATAGCATATTCATATCATATAGGACATTGCATCATTTCAAGCATACGCATGTCGAAACATAGACCAGGGTGGTTACCTATTGGATTTTGCATTTGTTCACCTGCAGAGTTGTGTGGCTCAGCTTCTTGTCTTCCCCAGCGGAGTGATTCTTCATATTTGTTTGTTACGTCAGCATCGGAAAAAAACAACAACAACAACAACAACAACAAAGATTGACATATATCAGATTTCTGAAGCTGCCCCCTTTGTCAAAACAGGTGCCAGGCAGTTCCATTCAGAATTCCCCAGGAGAATTGTCCTCAAGTTCGCATTGAACTGTGAGTCGACCAGATTTGATCCCACGAGAGAGATGGGAATCAAGGTGTTTGCTTTATGAAGCATTATTTCAATACTTGTGGCGTCACACAGGTGTTGAAAAGGAGAAGAAAATTTATCAGAAAATGACCAGATGTTGCCGTGATAACCAAACCTCAGTTATTGGAAGCTATTCCTCAAGCAGTTTTGCAGTATATTCTTGCGGTTGGCAAATTTCAGGGTTCCATTTGTATTCAACCGTCATCTACCTTGAATGTCTGAAGGCTGAGCGCTCTTCACCCATTCAGGTCGAAGTCGCTTGAATAGGGGCAGCTGTTGCACCCCAAAATTTGACCAACCGGGTCTCGCATTTGGCTCGATGTTTCGACGCATAACCGCATTCGCATCTGCGTATTGCATACATTGCATTTTTCATTTGTATTGATTTTATCAGGGATCACAGCTCCCGTCTCGTGTTTCAGGTGTTTTTGATCAGTAGAATCGATTTTTGGGATATTTCGGTGCCCGTTTACTTTTACCGATTATTTTTGTGTCGTTCGGTGCTTATTTTATCCCTCTGGGAATTATTGTGATTTTTCTGGATTTTATAGGATTTTTTAGGATTTAAATAGTCTTTAAATCATTTTTTAGGATTTAATAGAATTTTTGATATTTTTAATTCTCTTTAAATCAATTTTTAGCATCTTATAGAAACAACTAGCTTTTTAATCATTTTAGAATATAAATAGGATAATATAGATTGTCTTTTAAATAATATAGGGTAATATAGTTTTAGAATATTAATAGAATTTAATGGCATTTTTAGAGCATATTAGGTGGAGTTTAATATTTTTAAATAATATAGAGTAATGTAGAAATTAATAGATTTTAAATAGTTTTAATATTCATTTTTAGAATAATAAATAGATTTTTTCATTTTTATTTTCTGTAACAGTCTTTTTTAGAATTTATTAGAGATTTTTTAGAGTTTTAATTAGGAATTAATTAGAGTTTTTAATTAGTTCAATTGGGTTTAGTTTAGTAATTGGGCTGTTCCATTTGGTCTTTTTTCTGAGTTTTTTGTAGTGATTTTCGTTGGGCTTCATTTGTTAGTTCGCAGGCCCAAATTCAGCATTCAGCAAAAGTCCAGAGAAAATATCAGAAATGTCCAGCGTATTCCACAATTTTCCAGCATTCTCTGGAAGATTCCAGAAAGCGCCAGCGAAGCATCAGCTTTAAATAGCTTCAGCAAGCCACGTGTTGTACAACAGAGGACCCCACCTTTCTCCACCCATGAACGCCACGTAGCCCCCAGACTACCCCTCTCTCAGCCACGCTACACACCACGCGTCACCCATGCATCATCACCACCCACTTCTGCAACCACGTGTAAGCCTCACAGAACCTCGCCTGAAAGCCACCGCCGGCCGGCCTGCATGGCCGGCGGCCACCGTGCAACCCTCACCGGCGAACTCCAATCCCAGAATCCGGTCATCGATCTCCTCCCTTCATCTTCTTCCTCCCTTCATCATCTTCTCCAGTCCTCATCATCAACAAACCACCATCCATAACCGTCAAGGACCATCGTTCAACCACCAATAAACTCCAGAAATTCATCAAGCCACGATGAACATTCATCGTCAACTTCATCCACCATCGAAAAAACCCATAAAAACATCCAGAAACCACCATGAGATCCTTCAACCAAGATCCAGAAAACCTATGATCTTCATCTTCCTCTCTTCATCACCTTCTCCAGAACGCCACCCTTCACCGATCATCATCAATAATCATCCAATCTTTATCAAGATCCAGGCGTTTTCCCCAGAACTGATGCAACCTTCATCTGGATTTTCATAGGATTTCCAGATCCACAAGTGATCCTCAGATTCACCCCGAAGATGATGAAGATTCTTCAAACTCGTCCAGGTTCATCAAGATCCAACAGCGCATGCATCGTTCATATCACCGTCTCCAGAAGAACGTCAGCAAGAACCTCCTCAAGCCATTTCCAGATGTTGCCTTCGATTACCACAAACAAATAATCACCAAAACTTCATCAGATCTAGGTCTAAAATCTTCATCAAAAACGAACGAGATCCACAAGTTCTTCACAATTCATCAGCGTTCATGGAACTTCAACCATTTTTTGGACGTCTTCAGTTCGTTTGTCAAGAACACCCAAGAATCTTCAACTGTCTTTCCAAGAGTTCGTACAAATGCTAATCTTCAGCAATATTGGTGAGGTTTTCGGTGTGAAGAAAGTGGAGAGGAGACTGAAATGGATTTCAGCCGGTGAGGAGTGGAGTTGAGTACGGCGGCGCAGTGAGAATAGGGAGAAAGAAGACTAGGGTTTTCAGACCCTGAGAATGGAGAGAGGAGGGAAGAAGATCGGGCCAGGCCCAATCACAATTTTTTTGACACCTCCCTCACGTTTTTTTGGACAAGGTCTGGGCTTTGGCCCCAATTTTTCTGGCATACCCCCAGAGTACCAACACACCCCCCTGCGTTTGTGAAGAGAATTGGGCTGGGCCCTAGCAATTCAGTTTTTTTTATTTTATTTCATGTTAAACACTCCCTTGTAATAGTATAACCCCCCAGCCCCTTTTATTTTCTTTATTCTTTTTAATTTTTACTTGTTACACAAAAAAGAAAAAGAAGTGAAAAGAAAATATTGTGAAAAAAATAGAAAAAGAAATAAAGAAATATATTTGAAATGAAAAAAAAAAGAGATGAAAAGAAAATATCATAAGAAAAATATTAAGAGAAATGAGAAAAGAAAAGGAGAAAATATTCATGAGAAAATATTGTGAAAAATAGAGAAATATTGTGAGGAAAAATAAAGAAAAATATGTTGAAAAGAGAGGAAAAGGAAAAAATATTAAAGTGCCAATTTAACATTTTTAAAGTCCATTTTCTTTTAGGGATATTTTCATAGACTTTATTGTTCCGGCTTTTAGGATAGAATTAGAGGCCCATTTGTTAGGGGGGCTATTTTCATTCGATTTTTCCAAGATAGAATAGGATAGCGTTTCCTAGGAGATTTATTTCAGTATGCACCCATTGTAATCATTTTTCAGAGATGAATAAAACGAGATTTGAGCTGTGGTCCGATAGTAGCCGAACTACAGCTGCTCTGATTCTTCGTACCAGACGAAGATATGTAGGCATAGGATGCGATATCCTAGCGAGCACATTAACGACTAACCTTTTGTTCTCTCGCGGCTGTGCGATCGAGACTTTCCCGCTGACGACTAATTGAGTACCCCTTTTCTCTCTTGCCCAAGTGCATTTGAGACCAAGCCATAGTTTTGACCATAGGTTCCCGACCCTGTGAAGCCAGTTGTTTTTCTCACTGCTGTGTGAGAATGTTTGTTTAGCCGTAGTTAGTCTGAACTACGTATAGCTCTGATCTTCCATCCAGTGGAAGTACGTAGGCACAAGACGCGAGGTCTTGGCGAGCCATTTTTCCCCGTAGTCCCGAACTACGTTGACTCTGACTTTCTCTCTTGAGAATACGTAGGCATAGAGTGCGATACTCTATCGAGTCAATTCCCTCCCGTTTAGATTTAGCAGCCGTAGATAAGATTGTTTTGCATCCAGTAGACAACCCAAGCAAGCGTGGATCCCGTCGAGTACGACGGACGTGAGGGGTGCTAATACCTTCCCCTTGCGTAACCGACTCCCGAACCCAGGCTATGGTTGCGATGACCATACCTTTTCCCCGTTTTTTGCGAGGTTTACTTCGAGCGTTTCCTTTCCCGCTCTGAGGGATAAATAACGCACGGTGGCGACTCTTCTGTCAGCCGGCGCCGATTTTCGCAGTAGCGACACTAGGCACCGGAGGAATATTGGCCCGTCGGACAAATCTGTATGAACATCGTTCAGCACACCAAAAATACCCCATCATTGCAAGGGTTTTGGTGCTAAATTCTTTATCCGAGGAAACTAATACACATGGAAATATTGGATACACAACATTCGCAGCAGCAAGAATTTCCGAGATGAACGACCCATAGGCTAAAGCAGTGCCTCTACTTGAGTCTCTCAGAGCAAACATCCTGCTAGCAATATAGTAAGGCCAGTTTATTTTGATCCTGTTTTGCAGAATGTAGATAAGATGTACCTCAGCTTATTCGACACGCGACATGCCACCCTTTTTCGGTCGTAGTATACGAGCGACGATCCACTGAAGGATGCGCTCCCCTGTATTGAGTTTTCCGGCTGTGACTGATCGAGGAAAAGCATCGCTGTTGACGATTGCCTCTGGATAGGGTCGTTTAAGCATTCCATTCAGAGCCCTCTTATATTCATAACCCGACACCGTACGATTGTCAGTTACCTCATGAAGAGGTGGTGCATCAGCATCAACAGTCATATCAAAATATTTGTTCCATACTTCAGAATTGATATTAACCAGTCTATTTCCTACAGAGGTGTGAAAGTGTTGATCTTGAAAGTTACCTCGCATATTTGTGTAAAACACTCTGACCAAATCTTCACTGTACTTTGTATTACATTCCAGGAAATTGACGAACCCTTGAAAGTCCAACAGGGATAGAAGCCGAGTGAGATGCAAGCGCTCACTTGTTGCATGGTAGAAGGCATGTTGTGGAACTATGGCCCTTTTGCTGAGACTGTTGTTGAAGTTTTCAACAGTAGGAGGATGAACAAGAGAAACAACAGTAACTGGAACTGAAGCAGAGGATGAAGAAGCTCTTGATCTCTTACCGGTAGTTTTGCAGAGAGAGGAAGCCATTGATGATGAGTTTTGGAGGAGTTTGAGGATGAACTTTGAAGAGAATGATTTGGGAATAATGTTGGAGAAGAAGAATACTTAGGTCTTTAATAGAGGGAGGTGTTAGGGTTTTTGGGAAGAGAGAGGACACAAGGAGACATAGTAGGTGTCTAGATGCAATTTACAAGATGAATGTCATATCAAAACATCATAAAGGTTGTCTGCACATTTAATGTAGGGGTGAGGGAATTTGGAACGTTTTTCAAAAGAAGAAAATTTCTGGGTTTTCAAGCGAGCCGTCGACCATAGCCCTGCACGCGTCGACGCATACTGTACAGTTTTTTATCATTTTAAAAATTTACAGCATGCGTCGACCATTGTCCTATTTAGGTCGACTCAAACCTTCAAAAAACTCAAAATTTTCAATTTTATGAGATGCAGAATGTCACACTAGCCTATTTATCATGCCTATTCTTCTTTTCACAATATGACATGCATTCAACACACATAGTATCAACCAGCAACAGTCATATACATATAGAGGTACCATGATTGTAGAACGATATAGTCATTTTCAAGTCATGAATGCTAAGAGAGAGATAAGAAAAAGAAGGAGAAAGGAGCAATATCACCTCTATACCGACCACTCTTGTTAATCACAGATTTGCACTTGCAACAAACTCAAAACAATTGTTAGTGGTACAAACACATAGTTGTAAGTATATTAAATTTGAAGGTAGAAATTGTTAAACCGGATCAGAAATATCGAGAATACCAAGTTCTCGACGGATATGAAAGAAGGGCTCATTTGCTAGCGGCTTTGTGAAAATGTCCGCTAGTTGGTTTTTAGTATCGACGTGTTCAAAGACAACATCACCCTTCTCTACATGGTCCCTAAGAAAATGGTGTCGAATTTCTATGTGTTTGGTATGCGAGTGTAACACCGGATTCTTGGTAAGATATATAGCACTGGTGTTGTCACAAAATATTGGAATACGTTCTAGTTTCAAATTGAAGTCCAATAGTTGTTGTTTAAGCCATAAGACTTGCGCACTACAACTACCGGCGACTACATATTCTGCTTCGGTGGTTGACAGAGCAACAAACACTTGTTTCTTATTGTGCCAACTAACCAAGGAGTTTGAAAATAAGTGACATGTACCACTGGTGCTTTTCCTATCCAATTTACAACCGGCAAAATCAGAATCGGAGAAGCCTACCAATGAACAATCATTACCCTTAGAATACCACAATCCATACTTCGGAGTACCAGATAGGTATCGAAGTATGCGTTTGACAGATTTTAGGTGGGATTCCTTAGGACATGATTGGTATCTGGCGCACATACACACGCTAAACATAATGTCGGTGTTGCACCCTAAAATTTGCCCAACCTTATTCACTTGGTCTATGTTTCATTATCATTAGCATTTGCATATAGAGTCATGTACATAGACTAACCATCTGCATAGCATAAGCATAGCAAGTTATACAACAGGGGGACCAATCATTATTCTCATCTCTAGAAGCCTATCAAGAGGTTATTATCCCAATTCAATCTCATTCAAGTCATCAGGAAAGAATTTGAAAGCAAAGAGTTCAGCAGATCAAGCCTTGAGTCCATCTCCTAGCTGAGGGTGTCTGAGGGTCAACCAGAGGGTTGTGAGCTGTGAGTTGAAGGCATGGAGAGTATCTAGACATCTTGGAGGACTTAGAAAGTCATTTTAAGAAGGAGACAAGTCATTGATGAGAGCACAAGAGCTATAGCTGAGGGCAGTCAACTAGGGTTTCATCTGGGTCAACCCTAGGTCAACCCTAGGTCAATTGACTGATTTAAGGGGCATTCAAGTCTAGTGGAGAGATGTGGGGTTCATCATTGGACATATAAAAGAAGGATATGGAGATATGCCAAGAGGAATTCAAGAGAAATCAAGGAGAAGAGGAGTTTCTAAATTAGGGTTTCTGTGTAAAATCCCCTAGTTTAGGTCAAATTTCCAAGCAAGATAAGTCAAAATGCTAGCTTCAAATGGCTTCTTGGCCAACATGAAACTTGTAGAGGATCTCAAGACCTTTAATTTTAGTGGTGGAAGACATCAAGGAGATTTATAGAACTCAAGTTATGGTCCTTGCAAGTTACAGGTCATCTGAGGTATCTGAAATTTTGTCTGTGAAAGTGACTTGACTTCCAAGCAATTTTTACCCCTCAAGGAGATTTCAAATGAATTTCTGGTCAACATAAGAATTGTTCCTCATTGTCTTAGCTTTCTAGAATGGTATAGCATGCCCTCATATGATGTGTGGAACTCAACTTATGGCCTTGGCAAGCAAAGGGTATTTTGGGTATTTGTGAATTACAGGTCATTTTAACCTATGTCCAAAACTCATACAAGGAGGCCTCAAATGGAAAAACTTACAACATCAAACTTGCTCCAAATGTGATTTTGAGTCTATAAAGAAGGTCACTAGTTGTTGGAAAAGCTCATAACATGAAGTTGCATGATTGGTCCAAATTTGAACTAAAATGGCTTATAATTTGAATAAAGTCAAAATGAAAAATGGTTTGGGAGATTTATAAGTCCAAATGGAGACTTCCAATATATGATTTTGAATGGAAAAGACATTCTAAAGACAATGGTTCAAGCACTTTTTTGAGTTTAGTGGAAGATTTCAAAGTTATCCTTGGTTACTTGTATTTTAAGAAACATAGCCAAAATGAATCAAAGTTGGAAGGCAAGGGAATGTGTAAGAGGGATCTAGAAGTTACCATTGAACACTATATATTCATGAAATGAAGATTGATCAAGGGTTGGCTTCATTTTTCACCAAGAATTTCCCAAATTCTCTCATTCTTTCTCATTGTATTTTCACTTCAATTCCTCAAATTCTTCACCAATTACCATCAAAATCAACTTCATCATACTGATTCATCATCATAGATCAGAATTCAACCAAGAACAAGGTGTGATCAATCCATTTTCGAGCACCATAATCATCAACATCAAAATTGCAATTTCAAGTGGATAGCACAATTCAAGTCAAGAATCATCTAGGTGTTGCATACAGAATCGAGCATTGAGTTTGTAGATCAAGATCCAAGCCTCAAAAGCCTCAGATCCACAAGTTTCATCATCATCCACAAGATTTCACACCAGGTGCATTTTCTCTGCCACAGCTTGATTCAGTTAGTTTAGCATAGATTTGTTAGTTTAGATATGATGTAGGATGTTAGTAGAGCAATTAGGATGAGTTTGGAGTGGTTTGGTGATGATTGTTAGCAGGTGTACCAAACTGTTAGGACCTAGAACTCTTAGGTTAGTGCATTATAATGTTAGGTTGTTAGCGCAGGATGATCACCATTATGCATAGAGTAGATTAGTCTAGGTTTGATAGAGAATTGTGTTGGTGAGTTGCAGAGTGTTTCCATGGTGACCAGAACTTGTCTCGATCGGGTTTGTTGGTTTGTTGAGTTTCAAAGCAATCAGAGACCATAGGCGTATAGAGGGAGGAATTTAGAGTGATTTTCATGTTTATAGCGTGGCGTTTCATGGATTGTAGAGTGAGAACAGATTGGTAGAGGTTGGTGCGTGCATGAGGTTTCATGGTGGAAACCCTAGCTCATATGATCCATTGGAGAAGACGAAATCTGGACTGTCCAATTCATGCAAGACTTTTGACTCAGAAGCCCATCGTGTGGCTGAGATTTGATTCTGAATTTGAAGGGAAGTGAGTTGGTGCCCTAAACGCACCGTTTCATTAATTGAAACGGGCGGGCCTAAGTGAGTGATATCCCCACCCCCCAGCTATCAGGCCCAATCAAGTTGAACATGAATCTGTTTCTGAATGCACCCCCTGCGCCTTTTTATTTTTTCATTGTTGCTGAGTGGTTCTGGGCCTAATTCAAATTCGCTAACCACACCCCCGGCTGCCTGGCCCATCCAATTATTAACTGAGCGCGTTTGCTTGTTGAACCCCCCCTGGCTATTTCTCTATTCTTTTTTATTATTTTCTTTTCATGTTTTTTCATTCATTTTTAAAAATTCATAATAAATACATAAAAAATCATTTTCAATTCATTCTTCTTACATCATTTTCATTAAGATGTGTAGAAAATTGTCATTAAATAAAATTGCATTTTTATTTTTATTCCATATTTTTTCCATATTTTCTAAATAAATGTCATTTTAAATAGCTTCATTTCATGCATGATTTTAATAATTTTTGTTCTACTAAATGCTTTAATATTTTTTGTTCATTCTTTTTATGTTGCTTAGATTAGATATTGAACTTGTAGAAACAATTTAGTTCCCATTTTCAGGAATTAATTTTAGGTGCTTAATGTAGGCTTGAACAGCATGAACAAATTAGGGTTTTTAGGTGATGACTTAAGAAGTTTGATTCTTTCCCTTAGGACTTAGGATTTAACTAGATTAGTTATGGGACTATAGGGGCTATGGGTAGCTATTAGATCCCTTAGAAAAAGTCAGGATTCCCCTACTGCTATTAATACTGTTTGTATATCTGATTGACTGGTGTGGTGTGCCCTCTGGGGATTATTGCTTGCTTGTTTGGGTATTGGGTTTGTCTGGAGACTTGGGAGAGTTGAAGACTTGAGGAGATGAAAGCCATTGGGGATCCAGAGATTGAAGTTCAACTTCCAGAGTTGAAGAGAAGATTCTTGCTAGCAGCTGCTGAGGAGACTAGGGTTTAGGAGCTAGGCAGAGCTCTAGGTTAGAAAATTTGTTTCTCAAACATGGATTGCCTTGTCTGCATCCATTCTTCTCTGTGATTCAGAGTCTCTCTAAGACACTCACCCCCTTCCTTTGGAAGGCTTGGTGATAGGGTCTATGAGATAGAACTCTTGAGAGAAAATGCCTTTTGTGTTAGAAGCAGTCTGTTCACCACCCTTGGTAGTCAACTGATTGCTTAACACCCAATTCACTCTTGTGATTGATTCCTCATCTGGGAGGTTTGAGCATGAAGAAAAGCCATTGCAGATGGAAGATAGATGATCAAAGCCCTTATCTGAAGGTCATGAAGATGGATATTGATGCTTGTTGAAGCCTGTAGCTGATTGGAGATTGCTTGAAGCCAGATGTTGAGTCAGAGCTGCTGATGCTGTTTTGCTGTATTTCATTGTTGATGTATTGATTGGTTTTCCGGACTGTATTGTTTGCTGTTTACCCTGCTGGGTTGAAAGTGAAGTCTGTTCACTTTTGCCTATTGTTTTCTAGGTTCGAGGTTGAGTGGGACTCCCTTGCCTCGCTTGTGCTGTTGCATCCATGCATTTTACTGTTTTACTGTATATATCTGATATTGTTTCTGTTTCTGCCTATCCCGTAGGATCTCTGTTTCTCTCTGTGCAAGAGAGGAGCATGATAGACACTAGGTCTTAACCCATGCATGATAACATTAGGTTAGTTTGATTCCCTTCGCAACCGTAGGTTAGAGTTCTGTCTCTTTCTTTCTCAAAACAAACAGAAAAACATAATAAAGATTTCAAACACAATAAAAGACACTTCTTTCGTAAAAGAATGTGAACTCATCAAAACGTCATTTTTGTCCGCCGGGACTTTTAATCAGGAAAACCTTTTTCAGAAGGAATAAAATCAACCAAGACAGACTTGTGTCGTACGTGGCCCGAACTACGTTTGCTCTGATCTTTCATGCCGTGTGAAAGTACGTAGGCATAGGATGCGATATCCTAGCGAGCAACCTTCCCCTCCTTTCCCGTAGGTAGGCGAACTACGTTGACTCTGATTTCTCGTTCCAGGCGAGAATACGTAGGCATAAAGTGCGATACTTTGCCGAGTCATTTTTATTTTCATTTTATTTTCTTTTTAACCCTTGACCTATAGTTTAGATAGAATAATAATCCATACCCGAAAACAAGCGTGGATCCCGTCGAGTACGACGGACGTGAGGGGTGCTAATACCTTCCCCTTGCGTAACCGACTCCCGAATCCAGGTTTTGGTTGCGACGACCATACCTTTCCCGTGTTGTGCGAGGTTTACTTCGAGCGTTTCCTTTCCCGCTCTGAGGGATAAATAACGCACGGTGGCGACTCTTCTGTTCAGCCGGCGCCGATTTTCGCAGTAGCGACAGCTGGCGACTCTGCTGGGGATCCAACGTCCCCTGGCCGCTAAGGACTGCGATAGTTCTTATGCATTTGGGATCCAACGTCCCTTGAGAGAGTCAATCCTAACGCTTGTTTTCCCGTCGAGGATTTTGTATGGAGTTATTGTATATTTCTAACCTTGTATTTTCAGCTTTATATATTGATTATTGTTGCTGTATCTGGGGTGTGACGGGTGTTCTGATATTGAGTGAGAAGTCGGACCTGGGCTTGAGTGCACCTAGAATTAGAGTAGAAATTAGTGGGCGCCCGCTTGCTTTGCTTGCTTTGGTGTCCCATGAAATCTACACTCAGACGAGGTTCCTCTGGTTGGCCTCCTGCCCCTTCCTTTGGTTGGCGTGGGTTGCTGGTTAGTTGGATTGTCGACTCTGGGGACCGATCATTTGGAAGTTGGCTAAGTGAGGCCTCTTCAGGAATTGATGATGCCACTCCTTCTGGGAATCGTATCATCAACCCTGAAAGTCTGTAACGCCGACGACCGCATAGGATGCCGTACCTTGTGCCAGTTATAGGGCCACCCACCTGTGAGGGGATTTGGGGTTATGCAGGTAACCAGACCTTCAGACTACCGGTTTGTTCTCGCTCAGAGATCCTGGGTATTTATGGAGAGTTATGAGGTCTGTCAGAGACCATTTGGAGATGTGTTCTGAGGTCTGTCAGAGACCATTTGGAGATGTGTTCTGAGGTCTGTCAGAGACCGTTTGGAGATGTGTTCTGAGGTCTATCAGAGACCAATTAGAGATGTGATTTGAGGTCTATCAGAGACCAGTTGGAGTTATGGTTTGAGGTCTGTCAGAGACCAGTGTTGGAGTTTTATTTTAGGTCTATCTGAGACCAGGGCTTGATGACTTCTGGATGGTCTATCCGAGACCTTTCTTGATTGGGTTCAGGCTATTCAGCTACAGCTTTGGTCCCTGTTGCATGTTACTTGCATTGCATTGCCTGCATATCCATTACCATTTGCATTTCACTAATGTGTGTCTGTGCTGCAGGTGCATTTGCATTTCCCTAGTTCTAGTGCCCAGACTTCTGAGTGTTTGATCATGACTAGCTTAAGGAGAACAGTTGCTTACAAATTGCCTACTCCTGATATTGTTCCTTTGCTGGGGTTGATCTCTCTTGCTGATGAGGGTGTTCGTAGGAGCTTCCGGATGAGCTATGGTAGACTACTGAGATTGGTGTGCAAACCTACAGAGGTAGAGTTAGATGGGCTGTATGCTTTGATGCAATTCTACGACCCTGCTTTGAGGTGCTTTACGTTCTCTGACTTTATTATGGGACCGACCCTGGAGGAATACGCTGAGTATGTTGAGCTGCCCGTGCAGAACCAGGTTCCATTCATTCATTATGACGCCAAGCCCAAGCCGGAGGATTTGGCAAAAGCCTTGCATGTTGATGCTTCTGAACTTGTGACTACTATTTCCCGTGGAGTTCCAGGCTTCTCATTTCAGTTCTTAGTTGGTAAAGCCCAAGAGTACGCCAAGAGCGGGTGCTGGGTTGCTTTCAATGCTGTGTTGGCCTTGTGCATTTATGGCATAGTACTGTTCCCCAATATACCGGATTTTGTGGACTTTGATGCTTTCTACCTGTTTGCCGTTGGTAATCCTGTACCTACCTTACTCGGAGATCTCTACCACTCACTGCATTACAAGAATGAGAAGGGCAGAGGGAAGAATGTTCATCTTTGTGTACCCTTGTTGAGTATGTGGTTTGAGAGTCACCTTCCTAAGAGAGGATCTGTTGCAGAGACTACAGTCCCAGTTGGTTGGCCGGAGCGCCTGATGAGGCTATCGTCGGAAGATATGGAGTGGTTTGATCGAGACCTGTTGGGATCCGAGCTCATCTTCAGTTGTTCTGGGTACCCTAATGTGCCGCTGATAGGAAGAAAAGGGTGTATCAATTACAACCCTCCTCTATTCATTCGTCAGTTCGGATATGCGCTGAAGAATCCACCGCAGGAGGAAGAAGTACAGGAATCTCTGTACTTCACCGGAGACGTGAAGGGGGAGTTATTAGCCAAGTTGCAACATGCCTGGACACGTATTAACCGCAAAGGGAAGCCACTGTTAGGTAAGAACGATTGCCAGGCCTATGCATCTTATAGAGTTTGGATCCAGGAACGAGCAAGTCAGTTATTAATGCCATTCCCCGATGTACCAATTCTTGTTCCCGTTCCGGTAGCAGAGCCAACTACTGTTTCTAGGGAAGTCTATGAACAAGTTGTGAGAGAAAAAGAAGCCTTAATGAAGATTAATGAAGGGTTAGAGCAAGAGTTAGCCCAAGTACGCAGCGAGAAAAACAAGGCCGTATATGCTTTCCAACAACAGATCGAGCTATTAAACAGGTTAGGGGCTGAGTTGACTGAGGAGAAGAAAAAGCGCGAACGTCTGGGGCAAGAGTTCAGAAGCTCCCATGACATGCTGGAAGCCAGAAAGAAAGCGCTCGACGCAGCACACCGAGAAATCTCCTCTTGCAATAAGACTTGGAATGCCACACTCACTAACAACAAGAAGAGGGAAGATAAGCTGAAGCAGCACATTTCCGACCTCGAAGAGAAGTTGAAGTCTAGCATCAAGAAGTGTGAGGAAGAAGTGATGACCCGGTATAGTGTCCAGCATGCACTGAACAAGGCAATCAAATCCAGAGATGAAGCAGTGTCCCAGAAGCGAAAGTTAGAAGATTGCTTCAGAGAAGCAACATGGGAAGAAACTGCTGAAGACGTACGCCGTGTCCTTAAGAGGAGAAACCAGCTTGTTGAAGGGCTGCTTGATCGACCAAGCCATCCGGAGACCAAGAAGTTGATAGAGGAGTACCAGACTTTTGGGAGGATTTGATCATTTCATGTAGTAACTTGTATGCTTTATTTGCATAGTGCTGACCATCACCAGGATTGTTGGTTGAGGTCATGCCTTCTTTGTATTCTCAGCAATATTGTACCCTGGGCTTATTGGTTCTCCCTGCAATATATGAGGCTTTCTATGATTCAGCTCCGATATTCCTATTGTCAGCACTGTCACTGCACCGGCACCTTCGCACTAGAACTGGGGGAATGAACTTCCCTAATGCACAGACACATTGCATTGCATTCATATTCATATTGCATTACAGGTAATCTTTGGATGGTGTCTTATTTCTTGCTCTGTACCAGGTACTTAACAGGATTCCAGATCAACATCCGCACCGCTATTCTACACGCTCCAACTGTCGAAAAATCATGGACCAAATGCAGAACGAGATGCAAGATGTGCGCGAGAAGCTCGCTCTCTTCATGCAGACCATGGAAGCTATAGCAAAAGGGCAAGAGAATTTGCAGGCCATGGTCCAGCCCCTGTTGGCTCGAAACGCTGGTCATGGTAATGAAGATCATCAGTCTGTCCGGGTTGATACTGCTCATGGAGACGGCACTCCCACGCCAGTGGCTCCGCCTGTGGTCAATATGCCTGCTGCTAATGTCAACAACGCTACCGCTGCTGTGAATGGTAACGTCGGAGTGGGGAATGAAACTGCTGTCCATAATGCTGGGCTGGGTGATGTCAATTTGGGAGATAATCTAGGAGGCAATGGCTTTGTCAATACGGGATTCGGATTCAACGATCAGGGATTCGACAACACTGGGAAGTATGGCTTTAATGCTCAAGGCTTTGGGCAAGATGGTTATGGTATGGTCAATCAGGGTTACGGAGGCTTTGGAAATGGCAATGGTACTGGATTTATGGCTTTTGGTCCTGCTGGAGGTGTTCAAGGGTACGGCAACAGAGGCCGAGGTCCGGGGATGAATCAGATCAGAGCTGGGCGTAATAATGCATATGATGGGTACGGGGCTGGAAACGGTCTGTGGCAAGATGATCAGCAGGAAGACGCCTTCTCCGGAGGAGGTTTTGAGGGGCCGATGGATGATTCCCAAAAGATTAGAATGCTGGAAGAGCAGATGAAGGGAGTCCTAAATCAAAGTGCTGTGGGTTTGGACATGGCAACAATGGGCTTGGTACCTGGCTTGAGGGTGCCCATTAAATTCAAAGCTCCTGCGTTCGACAAGTACAAAGGAGACACATGTCCGAAAGTGCATGTGCGAGCTTATTACAGAAAGATGTCTGCATACTCAACTGATGAAAGAATGCTAATGCATTTCTTTCAGGATAGTCTGTCGGGCCCTTCCCTAGAGTGGTACATGGGGTTGGAGCCAACTGATATCAAGACGTGGAAGCAATTAGCAGAGGCATTTGTAGCCCATTACAAGTATAATAGCGACCTGGCACCCAATCGGGTCCAGTTGGCCGGGCTGTCGCAGAAGAAGGGGGAGAGTTTTAAAGAGTACGCGCAAAGGTGGCGCGATATGGCTGCCAGGGTCCGTCCTCCGGTGGAAGATAAGGAAATGAATGATATGTTTGTCGGCACATTCACCGGGCTGTTTCATGATATGCTGTTTCATACGTCTCTGGCCAGTTTTTCAGACCTGATTCTGATGGGGGAAAAGATTGAGCGTAATATTAAGCAAGGAAAGTTCCAAGTCGAGGAATCAACTGCATCTGGCAGTAATAGGAAAGCTTATGGTGGGCGCCGTCAGGGCGAGGCAAGCGCGGTATTTGGAGGCCGAGGCCGAGGCCGAGGCCGAGGCAGGGGACGAGGTCAATATCGTCAGTCGCAGCAGGTGTCGAGTGTTACTATTCCCTATCAGCAACAACCACTCCAGCAACAACAACCGGTTCAGCAACAGCCAATGCCACAGCAGCAGCAGCCTCAGCAGGGGGCACAGCAAGCTCAGCGAAGATTCCAGGGTAGTAAACCGAGAAGGGTATTTGAGAAACCTCCCTCAACCTATGATGATTTATTGCAGACATTGTTGGGATTGAATCTGGTAGAGAAAAGAACTCTGGCGCCGATAACGGGAGCTCCCCCGTTCGGCTACGATGCAAGCAGGCACTGTGAGTTTCATTCTGGGGCCCCGGGTCATGATATAGAAGGTTGCCATGCTTTTAAGCACGTTGTGCAGGATCTTTTAGACAACAAGACTATCAACTTCGGAACGGCAGGTCCGAATATAGTCCAGAAACCCATGCCTAATCATGGGGCTAACGCCATTCTGACTGAGGAGGGTCTGAATCTTATCATGAATGTTGAGGATTTAAAGACACCGCTGAGCGAGATAAAGAGCCGACTGTTGCAAGGAGGTGTTTACCCAGGATGTAACGAGTATTGCTTAGATTGTTGGACCCTAGCTGGGGGGTGTGAGGATTTGAAGAAAGGCATTCAGGCTTTAATTGATGAGGGCATATTGCAGTTTGATCGAGCGGCAACGGACGAGCCGGCAGGGGCAGTAGTGGATAATCGGAGTGATGTGGCCACTGTGACGATTCCTCGGAAGACGATCACTATTGCAGCGCCAGTTCAGCGACCACCGATTACCATAATTAAGGTCGGGCCAACCCCGTACGAGAACACGAAAGCAGTCCCATGGTCATATGGGTTAGAGGTGTATTGTGACGGGATAAAGATTGATGTTAACAAGCAGTCAGCGGAGATTGTGGATAATGTTGTTGGCTCAGGAGGCATGACAAGGAGCGGCAGGATCTTTATATCTCCTGAAGTGGAGGCAGAGAGACTAGCGAAAGGAAAAGGGAAAGTGGTTGAAAATGTTCCGGTACAAGCGAGTGAAAAAGAAGCGGCATCGAAAGATGTAGAAGAGTTCATGCGCTTGATTCGAAAAAGTGATTATAAGATTGTGGAGCATCTGCAGCAGACGCCGTCCAAAATATCTATCCTGTCATTGCTGTTGTGTTCGGAAGCCCACAGAAATGCGTTGCTGAAAGTCCTGGATACTTCTTTTGTACCCCAAGACGTCTCCGTGAATCAGCTGGAAGGAGTGTTGGCACATGTGAATGCAGGCCACAGCTTGGGCTTTACTGATTTTGACTTGACCCCGAAAGGAAGAGATCATAATATGGCGCTGCACGTATCTGTCGAGTGTAGAGGATCAGTAATGTCACACGTATTGGTTGACACCGGGTCGTCTTTGAATGTGCTGCCCAAGAAGGCGATGATGAAGCTGGATGTCAGAGGAATCTTGTGTACACCCAGCGATTTGGTAGTCAGAGCGTTTGACGGCACGCGGAGAACAGTCTTCGGATCGATTACCTTGCCTCTGCAAGTGGGGCCGGAAGTGTTCGCAACTGAGTTTTATATCATGGATATACAGCCTGCGTACAGCTGCTTGCTTGGAAGACCCTGGATTCATGGGGCAGGGGCTGTCACGTCTACCCTGCATCAGAAGTTAAAATATATGGTCGGAGACAGTGTAGTCACCGTGTGCGGAGAAGAAGACATCCTGGTCAGCCACTTATCTTCATTTAAATATGTGGAAGTCGACGGGGAGATCCACGAGACACCATGCCAGGCATTCGAAGGTTTGCGCATCAAGGACAAAGGTCCCGGGCCGAGCAAAGTGCCAGAGATAGCTGTCTCATCATATAAGGAAGCTCAAGCTCTAGTAGAAGCAGGAGAAGCAAAGGGCTGGGGCAAAGTGCTGGACATTCCTGTAAAGATGGACCGGTTCGGACTGGGGTACCGACCGTCGTCATCAACTCCTTCCGTGGGGGCCCCCCATTTCAGAAAGTCAATTACCATCTCTGCCAGTGGAGTATGTCATGAAACTGTCAATGTTGCTTCAGAGTCTGATGAAGGGGACAGCGACTGTGATATGGATGCCTGGATTCAGCCAAGCACGCCAGGACAAGGACTGTGCAACGGGTCTATTCAGGAGCTTGTTCCTGTGACTTTTAAACAGTAATGCTTTGCTTTATTAATTGTTGAATAATCTGATGTCTTGCCCGGGGCATCAGGATTTGCTTAGGGCTGTGTTGTTATAAACATTGCATGTTAATCATTAAATAAATGGCGTTTTTCATGTGCAAATACCGTAATCCCTGTCTTTCTTGTTTTATATTTTTCAATAAGATGGCAATGTGGTTATTCGCTTTATACGCATTTTGAAGCACTTAACCATTCCTTTTGCAGGATAACATTTTCAGATGACATCCTTGAACCACCTATGACTCGTCCCGACTTTGAGTACCCCGTGCTTCAGGCTGAAGAAGAGGTTGTCGAAGATAGCGACGTTCCTGAAGAACTGTCTCGGTTAGTAAAGCAAGAGGAAAGAGCCATTCTGCCTCACGACGAGGTCATCGAAATTATCAATTTGGGGTCGGAAGGGGTTGAGAAAATATTCGTATCGGAGCCGCACTGCAGAGTGATATCAAGCGAAGACTGGTTGAAATGCTCCAAGAGTATAGTGATGTATTCGCTTGGTCATATGAAGATATGCCAGGGCTCGATACAGATATGGTTGTGCATCGCCTGCCACTGAAAGAAGATTGCCCGCCGGTCAAACAAAAACTTCGCAGAACACGACCAGATATGGCAATGAAGATCAAGGAGGAAGTGCAGAAACAGTGGGACGCTGGTTTCCTGGCTGTGACGAAGTATCCTTCTTGGGTTGCCAACATCGTACCAGTGCCAAAGAAAGATGGCAAGGTTCGAATGTGCGTGGATTATAGAGATTTGAATAAAGCAAGCCCAAAAGACGATTTTCCACTTCCTCACATTGACGTGTTAGTTGATAATACTGCTCAATATTCCGTATTCTCCTTCATGGATGGCTTTTCAGGCTATAATCAAATTAAAATGGCGCCAGAGGATATGGAGAAGACTACTTTCATAACGCCGTGGGGAACATTTTGCTACAAAGTGATGCCCTTTGGTTTGAAAAATGCTGGGGCAACATATCAGCGTGCGATGACGACTCTTTTTCATGACATGATGCATAAAGAGATCGAAGTTTATGTTGACGATATGATTGCCAAATCCCAGACGGAGGAAGAGCATCTGGTGAATCTGCTGAAGTTGTTTAAAAGACTTAGGAAGTTCAGGCTGAGGCTGAACCCTAATAAATGCACCTTCGGGGTGAGATCGGGTAAACTGCTGGGGTTTATCGTAAGCGAAAGAGGAATAGAGGTCGATCCTGCTAAAATAAAAGCGATTCAAGAAATGCCGACGCCTAAAACAGAGAAAGAGGTGCGCGGGTTTTTAGGGAGGTTGAACTACATCGCTCGGTTCATATCTCACCTAACGGCCACGTGTGAACCATTATTCAAGCTCTTGAAGAAAGATCAAGCTGTAACGTGGAACGAAAATTGTCAAAAGGCGTTCGATAAAATAAAGAAGTATCTGCAGGAACCTCCTATTTTGATACCCCCAGTGGCAGGGAGACCCTTGATAATGTATTTGACGGTTCTTGAGGGAAGCATGGGTTGTGTTCTCGGTCAACACGACGAGACGGGGAGAAAAGAGCATGCGATCTATTACCTGAGTAAGAAATTTACAGACTGTGAATCTCGATACTCAATGCTGGAGAAAACTTGTTGCGCGCTAGCCTGGGCCGCCAAGCGTTTGAGGCAGTACATGCTGAATCATACAACCATGCTCATCTCGAAGATGGATCCTATCAAATATGTATTCGAAAAGCAGGCGTTGTCAGGTAGAATTGCCCGTTGGCAGATGGTCTTGACTGAATATGACATTCAATACGTCTCGCAAAAGGCTATAAAGGGGAGTGTGCTGTCTGAGTATCTGGCGGAGCAGCCTATTGAAGAGTACCAATCGATGAGATTTGATTTTCCTGACGAGGATATCATGTACTTAAAGATGAAGGATTGTGAAGAGCCATTGCCAGACGAAGGACCAGAGTTGGGGTCCCAGTGGAAAATGATTTTTGACGGAGCTGTGAATGCTTACGGTAGCGGAATAGGGGCAATCATCACTACGCCGCACGGGTCGCACATCCCGTTTACTGCCCGATTGACCTTTGCCGTCACCAACAATGAGGCCGAATACGAAGCTTGTATAATGGGGCTTGAAGAAGCCATTGATTTGCGAATCAAACATCTAGACGTATACGGAGACTCAACTCTGGTGGTGAATCAGATCAAAGGGGAATGGGAGACACGTCAGCCCAATTTGATACATTATATGAATTATGCAAGGAGATTGTTGCCTTTCTTCGACAAGGTTGAATTGCATCACGTACCGCGGGCAGAAAATCAAATGGCTGACGCCCTTGCCACTTTGTCTTCCATGTACAAAGTCAATTTCTGGAACGAAGCTCCCCAAATCACTATCTCTCGGTTGGACAGGCCAGCTTATGTATTTGCTATTGATGAAGCATCGGATGACAAACCGTGGTATTTTGATATCCTTAATTTCCTGAAGAATAAAGAGTATCCGGCTGGGGCATCCAGTCAAGATCAGAAGACTCTCAGGAGATTAGCGGGTAATTTCTATTTGAACCCGGATGGCGTCTTGTACAGAAGAAACCACGATTTGGTGTTGTTGCGTTGTGTAGACGAGAAAGAGGCAAAGCTTCTCATGGAGGAAATTCACGAAGGTACCTTTGGTACGCATGCTGGTGGGCATGCCATGACGAGAAAGCTGCTGCGGGCAGGTTATTTTTGGCTGACGATGGAAACTGATTGTTTCAAGTTCGCGAGGAAGTGCCACAAGTGCCAAATCCATGCTGACAAAATACACGTGCCTCCGAGTCCTTTAAATGTGATGTCATCTCCATGGCCATTCTCGATGTGGGGAATCGATATGATCGGAAAGATCGAGTCGACGGCTTCTAACGGGCATCGGTTCATCCTAGTAGCGATCGATTATTTCACCAAATGGGTGGAAGCGGCGTCTTACGCGAATGTAACGAAGCAAGTGGTGGCCAGATTCATCAAGAGAGATATCATTTGCCGATATGGGATTCCCGAGCGGATAATCACGGATAATGGTTCAAACCTGAACAACAAAATGATGAAGGAGCTCTGTCAGAATTTCAAGATCGAACATCACAACTCCTCCCCTTACCGACCCAAGATGAATGGCGCTGTCGAAGCGGCCAATAAGAATATCAAGAAAATCGTTCAGAAAATGGTAGTGACCTATAAGGATTGGCATGAAATGCTACCTTTTGCTTTGCACGGTTATCGTACGACGGTACGCACATCAACCGGGGCAACTCCGTTCTCGTTGGTATACGGAATGGAAGCAGTACTACCATTGGAAGTGGAGATCCCTTCTCTGAGGGTATTGTGAGACGTTCAGCTGGACGAGGCAGAATGGGTAACGAATAGATTGAATCAACTGAGCTTGATGGATGAGAAGAGGCTAGCTTCTCTGGCATACGGTCGTTTGTACCAAAGACGAATGAAGAAAGCGTACGACAAGAAGATACTTCCGCGAAGCTTTCAGACGGGTGACCTTGTGCTGAAAAGGATTCTCCCGCCGCAAGCAGATCACAGGGGCAAGTGAACCCCCAACTACGAAGGGCCATACGTTGTCAGAAAAGTCTTTTCAGGAGGAGCTTTATTGTTGTCCACCATGGACGGAGAAGACTTCACGTCACCTGTGAATTCGGACGCAGTTAAAAAATACTTTGCTTAAAATAGACCCGCTGGACAGAAAAAAGAGAGTCCAGGCAAAAATGGGGCATCCTGGCGAACCAAAAACAGAATGAAAGGTTCGGGCAAAAGTTAGGGATAAAATTGAAAAATGTACACCCGCGAAGTTGAAAACCTACACTGGGCGGCTTCGGCAAAAAAGGGTATCCCGGTGAACTGAAAACCCGTAAAGGGCGGTTCACGCAAAAGTTAGGGATTTGAAAAGCAAATGACTGCGGTCCGAATTTGATATTACAATGAGCATCAAGGCGGGAGAATACATTTGAGGAGTCAGTTATCGGATACAATCTCTTCAGAAATGGATACCGGGAAAGCATTAGAGTCGGACGAGTCATGGGAGGATCATTTCGTGGTGTTCATCTGCATCCAGTTGCCAACATGTGTACAAAATTTAATTTGTCAAAATATTCATGCTTCTTGTGCATACTTATGTATTTGCTTTGCGTAGCTTCCTCTTTTCAGGAGTTACATCCCGTGTACAAAAAAAAAAAAAAAACTCCGCCCATTCAGGGGCCCAATCAATGAAAACATGTTATTCAGTACTTGATGCTGGTTCTTTACTGTTTTGTGCATGATAAAACGCCTAAGTTTATTGAAGCTAGCATGAGTATAACATCGCTGGCCCTTGCCAACAATCATTAAAGCTTCGAATTAACTGAGTGTAACGTCACTAACCTGAATTGATTTGATTGCATAGGCTTGTCGTGTCTTGTTTGTGTTGTTGCAGGTTTCATAACCATACGAGGA
Organism: Lathyrus sativus; assembly: GCA_963859935.3. NCBI lineage: Eukaryota > Viridiplantae > Streptophyta > Magnoliopsida > Fabales > Fabaceae > Lathyrus > Lathyrus sativus. The sequence goes on from OZ012735.1 coordinate 770,865,994, forward strand.
GGATGATCAAAAGATTGCAATAACGAAAGACTCAGTCTCCACGCAGATCATGTATGTTCTTCCTGAAGAAGGATAGAGTTCCCCAGCTAGCCGTAGCTTATCCTAAGGACGTGCTCCAGAAAAGTTATTCGTCCGCAGCAGAGTTTGGCGATTCTAAGATCATAAGGCTGTATTCAGACAGGTTCATCTTTCCCCGCAGGGTCATGCACTCTCCCCCAGCGGAGTCAGTTAATTTTCCCCAAGAGAATCATCCCATCCCCAGCGGAATTCTCTTTGCAAGTGTTTTCATTCCTTCCAGTGGAACTCGAAGATCAAGACTCTCCCCAGCAGAGTTGGTGGTGGTTCCTGTCATTTAGTTTATCAGAGATACTGTGTGATATCGGTTCACGTTCCAGCATAAAGTCCGATCATACTTTGCACATCTGCTATTCCCCAGCAAAGTTATATTCCCCAGCAGGGGTTTACCTCAACAAGTTGCTCGGCTTAAGTTCCCAATTTCCCAGCAGGGATGACTTCACCCTTCCAGCATTTATTTTGCTGGAATAATTCTGTAGCATCTGGCTATCCCCGGCGGAGTCGGCATTATCTTTAGCATTTATTTTGCTGAAGCAGTTTCGGTCCTCTAGCAGTTCAGGTGGAGAGAATTTTTACTCAAATGAATTACCAAACACTCAAGATCTCGGCATGAGATATTCAATGATAATGTCAATTTCGGCAGTATTTCCCCGCCAGAGTTGCCAGAATAAGTTTCTCTTTGTTCCCAGGCAGAATCAGTTGTCATCAGGGGTTCCATGAGTCAGAATTTCAGAGGCCACCGCCGGTTATCCGAGCAGGCGTCCGATAGTTGGTTTCCAGACATCCCCAGTAGAGTTCATCTCAAGGTCGCTGTCACGATAGTGCTGAGGAGTTTGTGGGGGAGGATCATTGGAGAACTAAGTCCTGACGCGGACAATTTACTCGTAGATTGACGGGATTTCTTCAGAAGTGGGCGTCCTAACGTGGACCGGTTTATTCCCCTGGATTGGTGAGGTGTGTTAGTCCTATCGTGGGCAGATTCGGTTTCTCGAAATTAGTGGAATGGGAGGTCATGACGTTGACAAAAGTAATTACTCGTTGTGTTGGTGTCCTGACGCGGACAGATCAGACCAGTGTGTGAGTCCTTACGTGGATAAGTCTTATTTCCTCAGCGGGTCGAAGACGCCTGAGCCCTAACGTGGACCAATCAAGAATGAGATAGATTCCTTACGTGGAAGAGTTTAGTCCTTGCATGGACAAATCAAAGGAATTATTATTCCTAACGTGGAGAAGTGGGTCCTAACGTGGACGATGTAGTCCTTACGCGGACGTATCAGAAGAGGATTCCTTACGTGGAAAGAGTGGAGTCCTTACGTGGACAGATCAAGATGGCATTCCTTACGTGGAAAATGTAGTCCTGACGCGGACAAATCGGAAAGAAGTTGGAATTCCTTACGTGGAAAGATCAGAGTCCTTACGTGGACATATCAAGAGCATCCCTCACGTGGAAGAAAAATAGTTTCCTTACGTGGAAAAAGATGGAGATTCCTTACGTGGAAAGACGAGTTTATTCCTGACGTGGAAAGATGAGATTCCTTACGTGGAAAAGAATGGGTTTCCTTACGTGGAAAGATTGAGTCCTCACGCGGACATATCAAGATTGATTCCTGACGTGGAAAGAAGTGGATTATTCCTGACGTGGAAGAGTTTAGTCCTGACGCGGACAGATCAAAGAAGATATTCCTAACGTGGAAGAAGAAGATTTACTCCTTACGTGGAAAAATTGGGGTCCTTACGCGGATAGATTCAAGATTCCTGACGTGGAAGAATGATGTACTCTTTATGTGGAAAGTTGAGTCCTGACGTGGACAGGTTCAGAACCAAAGTTGAATTCTTTACGAGGAAAGATTGGAGTCCTGACGCGGACATGTCAAGTGGTATTGGAGTCCTTACGTGGACAGATTGATATAATTCTCCTTATGTGGAAAGAAGATTGCTTCCTGACGTGGAAAGATGAAAGGTTTAGTCCTGACGTGGACAGATACAGAAGAAATGATTCCTAACGTGGACAGGTGTTACTCCTAACGTGGAAGAGTATTATTCCTAACGCGGGCGATTCAGTTTATGGAAATGCAGACGAATTATCCCCAGCGGAGTTGCCGAGATTTTTCTGGGTTAACAGCAAGTGGAGTCCTAACGTGGACAGGTTTTAGTTGAGATTTCTTCGATGACAGACAGAGTCCTGACGTGGACAAGCAAGCAATCTGTTATGACAGAATCTTCTTCAGAACGATGAAGACAATCCCCAGCACGGTCGCATGAGATCAGTGGGTTTCCGTAACAGTTAAATGCAGCTGATGAATGTCGTTCCTCAAGCATGAGCGCAATTTAGTTCTGTGGTTGGCAAATTTCTGGTTTCACTAGTATTCAACCGTCTCGTACCGCGAATGTCTGAAGGCTCCGGGCTCTTCACCCAATCGGGTCCAAGTCGCTTGAATAGGGGCAGCTGTTGCACCCTAAAATTTGCCCAACCTTATTCACTTGGTCTATGTTTCATTATCATTAGCATTTGCATATAGAGTCATGTACATAGACTAACCATCTGCATAGCATAAGCATAGCAAGTTATACAACAGGGGGACCAATCATTATTCTCATCTCTAGAAGCCTATCAAGAGGTTATTATCCCAATTCAATCTCATTCAAGTCATCAGGAAAGAATTTGAAAGCAAAGAGTTCAGCAGATCAAGCCTTGAGTCCATCTCCTAGCTGAGGGTGTCTGAGGGTCAACCAGAGGGTTGTGAGCTGTGAGTTGAAGGCATGGAGAGTATCTAGACATCTTGGAGGACTTAGAAAGTCATTTGAAGAAGGAGACAAGTCATTGATGAGAGCACAAGAGCTATAGCTGAGGGCAGTCAACTAGGGTTTCATCTGGGTCAACCCTAGGTCAACCCTAGGTCAATTGACTGATTTAAGGGGCATTCAAGTCTAGTGGAGAGATGTGGGGTTCATCATTGGACATATAAAAGAAGGATATGGAGATATGCCAAGAGGAATTCAAGAGAAATCAAGGAGAAGAGGAGTTTCTAAATTAGGGTTTCTGTGTAAAATCCCCTAGTTTAGGTCAAATTTCCAAGCAAGATAAGTCAAAATGCTAGCTTCAAATGGCTTCTTGGCCAACATGAAACTTGTAGAGGATCTCAAGACCTTTAATTTGAGTGGTGGAAGACATCAAGGAGATTTATAGAACTCAAGTTATGGTCCTTGCAAGTTACAGGTCATCTGAGGTATCTGAAATTTTGTCTGTGAAAGTGACTTGACTTCCAAGCAATTTTTACCCCTCAAGGAGATTTCAAATGAATTTCTGGTCAACATAAGAATTGTTCCTAATTGTCTTAGCTTTCTAGAATGGTATAGCATGCCCTCATATGATGTGTGGAACTCAACTTATGGCCTTGGCAAGCAAAGGGTATTTTGGGTATTTGTGAATTACAGGTCATTTTAACCTATGTCCAAAACTCATACAAGGAGGCCTCAAATGGAAAAACTTACAACATCAAACTTGCTCCAAATGTGATTTTGAGTCTATAAAGAAGGTCACTAGTTGTTGGAAAAGCTCATAACATGAAGTTGCATGATTGGTCCAAATTTGAACTAAAATGGCTTATAATTTGAATAAAGTCAAAATGAAAAATGGTTTGGGAGATTTATAAGTCCAAATGGAGACTTCCAATATATGATTTTGAATGGAAAAGACATTCTAAAGACAATGGTTCAAGCACTTTTTTGAGTTTAGTGGAAGATTTCAAAGTTATCCTTGGTTACTTGTATTTTAAGAAACATAGCCAAAATGAATCAAAGTTGGAAGGCAAGGGAATGTGTAAGAGGGATCTAGAAGTTACCATTGAACACTATATATTCATGAAATGAAGATTGATCAAGGGTTGGCTTCATTTTTCACCAAGAATTTCCCAAATTCTCTCATTCTTTCTCATTGTATTTTCACTTCAATTCCTCAAATTCTTCACCAATTACCATCAAAATCAACTTCATCATACTGATTCATCATCATAGATCAGAATTCAACCAAGAACAAGGTGTGATCAATCCATTTTCGAGCACCATAATCATCAACATCAAAATTGCAATTTCAAGTGGATAGCACAATTCAAGTCAAGAATCATCTAGGTGTTGCATACAGAATCGAGCATTGAGTTTGTAGATCAAGATCCAAGCCTCAAAAGCCTCAGATCCACAAGTTTCATCATCATCCACAAGATTTCACACCAGGTGCATTTTCTCTGCCACAGCTTGATTCAGTTAGTTTAGCATAGATTTGTTAGTTTAGATATGATGTAGGATGTTAGTAGAGCAATTAGGATGAGTTTGGAGTGGTTTGGTGATGATTGTTAGCAGGTGTACCAAACTGTTAGGACCTAGAACTCTTAGGTTAGTGCATTATAATGTTAGGTTGTTAGCGCAGGATGATCACCATTATGCATAGAGTAGATTAGTCTAGGTTTGATAGAGAATTGTGTTGGTGAGTTGCAGAGTGTTTCCATGGTGACCAGAACTTGTCTCGATCGGGTTTGTTGGTTTGTTGAGTTTCAAAGCAATCAGAGACCATAGGCGTATAGAGGGAGGAATTTAGAGTGATTTTCATGTTTATAGCGTGGCGTTTCATGGATTGTAGAGTGAGAACAGATTGGTAGAGGTTGGTGCGTGCATGAGGTTTCATGGTGGAAACCCTAGCTCATATGATCCATTGGAGAAGACGAAATCTGGACTGTCCAATTCATGCAAGACTTTTGACTCAGAAGCCCATCGTGTGGCTGAGATTTGATTCTGAATTTGGAGGGAAGTGAGTTGGTGCCCTAAACGCACCGTTTCATTAATTGAAACGGGCGGGCCTAAGTGAGTGATATCCCCACCCCCCAGCTATCAGGCCCAATCAAGTTGAACATGAATCTGTTTCTGAATGCACCCCCTGCGCCTTTTTATTTTTTCATTGTTGCTGAGTGGTTCTGGGCCTAATTCAAATTCGCTAACCACACCCCCGGCTGCCTGGCCCATCCAATTATTAACTGAGCGCGTTTGCTTGTTGAACCCCCCCTGGCTATTTCTCTATTCTTTTTTATTATTTTCTTTTCATGTTTTTTCATTCATTTTTAAAAATTCATAATAAATACATAAAAAATCATTTTCAATTCATTCTTTTTACATCATTTTCATTAAGATGTGTAGAAAATTGTCATTAAATAAAATTGCATTTTTATTTTTATTCCATATTTTTTCCATATTTTCTAAATAAATGTCATTTTAAATAGCTTCATTTCATGCATGATTTTAATAATTTTTGTTCTACTAAATGCTTTAATATTTTTTGTTCATTCTTTTTATGTTGCTTAGATTAGATATTGAACTTGTAGAAACAATTTAGTTCCCATTTTCAGGAATTAATTTTAGGTGCTTAATGTAGGCTTGAACAGCATGAACAAATTAGGGTTTTTAGGTGATGACTTAAGAAGTTTGATTCTTTCCCTTAGGACTTAGGATTTAACTAGATTAGTTATGGGACTATAGGGGCTATGGGTAGTTATTAGATCCCTTAGAAAAAGTCAGGATTCCCCTACTGCTATTAATACTGTTTGTATATCTGATTGACTGGTGTGGTGTGCCCTCTGGGGATTATTGCTTGCTTGTTTGGGTATTGGGTTTGTCTGGAGACTTGGGAGAGTTGAAGACTTGAGGAGATGAAAGCCATTGGGGATCCAGAGATTGAAGTTCAACTTCCAGAGTTGAAGAGAAGATTCTTGCTAGCAGCTGCTGAGGAGACTAGGGTTTAGGAGCTAGGCAGAGCTCTAGGTTAGAAAATTTGTTTCTCAAACATGGATTGCCTTGTCTGCATCCATTCTTCTCTGTGATTCAGAGTCTCTCTAAGACACTCACCCCCTTCCTTTGGAAGGCTTGGTGATAGGGTCTATGAGATAGAACTCTTGAGAGAAAATGCCTTTTGTGTTAGAAGCAGTCTGTTCACCACCCTTGGTAGTCAACTGATTGCTTAACACCCAATTCACTCTTGTGATTGATTCCTCATCTGGGAGGTTTGAGCATGAAGAAAAGCCATTGCAGATGGAAGATAGATGATCAAAGCCCTTATCTGAAGGTCATGAAGATGGATATTGATGCTTGTTGAAGCCTGTAGCTGATTGGAGATTGCTTGAAGCCAGATGTTGAGTCAGAGCTGCTGATGCTGTTTTGCTGTATTTCATTGTTGATGTATTGATTGGTTTTCCGGACTGTATTGTTTGCTGTTTACCCTGCTGGGTTGAAAGTGAAGTCTGTTCACTTTTGCCTATTGTTTTCTAGGTTCGAGGTTGAGTGGGACTCCCTTGCCTCGCTTGTGCTGTTGCATCCATGCATTTTACTGTTTTACTGTATATATCTGATATTGTTTCTGTTTCTACCTATCCCGTAGGATCTCTGTTTCTCTCTGTGCAAGAGAGGAGCATGATAGACACTAGGTCTTAACCCATGCATGATAACATTAGGTTAGTTTGATTCCCTTCGCAACCGTAGGTTAGAGTTCTGTCTCTTTCTTTCTCAAAACAAACAGAAAAACATAATAAAGATTTCAAACACAATAAAAGACACTTCTTTCGTAAAAGAATGTGAACTCATCAAAACGTCATTTTTGTCCGCCGGGACTTTTAATCAGGAAAACCTTTTTCAGAAGGAATAAAATCAACCAAGACAGACTTGTGTCGTACGTGGCCCGAACTACGTTTGCTCTGATCTTTCATGCCGTGTGAAAGTACGTAGGCATAGGATGCGATATCCTAGCGAGCAACCTTCCCCTCCTTTCCCGTAGGTAGGCGAACTACGTTGACTCTGATTTCTCGTTCCAGGCGAGAATACGTAGGCATAAAGTGCGATACTTTGCCGAGTCATTTTTATTTTCATTTTATTTTCTTTTTAACCCTTGACCTATAGTTTAGATAGAATAATAATCCATACCCGAAAACAAGCGTGGATCCCGTCGAGTACGACGGACGTGAGGGGTGCTAATACCTTCCCCTTGCGTAACCGACTCCCGAATCCAGGTTTTGGTTGCGACGACCATACCTTTCCCGTGTTGTGCGAGGTTTACTTCGAGCGTTTCCTTTCCCGCTCTGAGGGATAAATAACGCACGGTGGCGACTCTTCTGTTCAGCCGGCGCCGATTTTCGCAGTAGCGACAGTCGGGACGCGAAACAGTAAGATAGAGAAGCGAGCCAATCATACCTTTGTACCTTTTTACCTCAACATCTTTGCCACTTTCATCTTTACTCATATTTGCACATGTTGGCATAGGGGTGTCTATGGCTTTTGCATTTGCCATGTCAAATCTCTTGAGAAGATCCAAACAATATTTTGTTTGGCTCACGAAAGTTCCTTCCTTCAGTTGCTTGATTTGTAACCCGAGAAAGTATGTGAGTTCACCCATCATACTCATCTCGAATTCACCCTGCATAAGCTTAGCAAACTCTCTTACGAGATTCATGTTAGTGGATCCAAATATGATATCATCAACATAAATTTGTACAAGAATTAAGTGTTTTCCTTGACGTTTAATGAAGAGCGTAGTATCAACCTTTCCTCTTGAGTAGCCTTGATCAAGTAAGAATTTGCTTAGTCTCTCATACCAAGCTCTAGGAGCTTGTTTGAGACCGTACAAAGCTCTTTTCAGTTTATAGACATGATCAGGATACTCATGAGACTCAAAACCAGGTGGTTGAGCAACATAGACTTCTTCATTTATAAACCCGTTAAGGAACGCACTTTTGACGTCCATTTGAAATAACTTAAAATCTTTCGCACAAGCAAAAGCAAGTAGAAGGCGTATAGCCTCGAGTCGGGCAACCGGCGCATAAGTTTCCTCATAGTCGATGCCTTCCTCTTGGTTATACCCTTGCGCGACTAAACGCGCTTTGTTGCGAGTTATTACTCCGTTCTCGTCAGTTTATTTCTAAACACCCATCGGGTGCCGATTACTCGATGACCTCATGGAGGAGGGACAAGGTCCCGCACCTCATTTCTAGTAAACTGATTCAGTTCCTCCTGCATTGACAAATATCAATGTTCATCGAGTAGGGCTTCCTTAGGGTTTTTAGGTTCCATCTGTGACACGAAAGCGAAGTAATAACAGAAATTACTTAGCTTAGATCGAGTTGTTACACCCTTTGTGATGTCTCCAATAATGTTTTCAATTGGATGGTCTTTAGATGACTTCCATTCTTGAGGAAGGTCGTCGTTTGAAGGCGGATGAACTTCCTCTATTGCATCATGGTGTGCATCCTTATCCTCCTCAATTTTGGCTTTGTCAGGTTGATCAATCCTCGTCTCGCCACTTTTGAGTATGTCTTCAGTGGATGTACCTGCACCATGAACAACACTATCCTTTCTGACATTTCTCGGGTAGGACTCATCAAAGGTAACATGCACAGACTCTTCTACAGCAAGTAATCGTTTATTATATATTCTATATGCTTTACTCGAGTGAGAGTATCCGAGAAAGATACCTTCATCGGCTTTGGAATCAAATTTGCCCAAGTTTTCCTTTCCATTGTTTAATACAAAGCATTTACATCCAAACACATGCAAGTGAGAAACATTTGGCTTTCGCCTTTTTAAAAGTTCGTACGGTGTTTTGTTTAGAATGGGGCGAATAAGTACCCTATTCAAAACATAGCACGCCGTACTAATGGCGTCGGCCCAAAAATATTTAGGTAAACCACTTTCGTTAATCATTGTTCTTCCCAATTCTTCTAAAATACGGTTTTTGCGCTCCACAACCCCGTTTTGTTAAGGAGTGCGTGGAGCGGAGAAGTTATGATCAATACCATGGTTACCGCAATATTCTTCAAATAAGTGATTTTCAAACTCACCTCCATGGTCGCTCCTAATGGACACTATGTTTGTATTTAACTTATTTTGGGAAAGCTTAGCAAACTTTTCAAAAGCGGCGAATGTATCACATTTACTTACTAAGAAGATGGTCCAACAAAACCTAGAAAAGTCGTCCACTATTACGAAACCGTAATAGTTTCCTCCTATACTTTTGATCCTGGACGGCCCAAACAAGTCCATGTGTAGAAGTTCAAGAAGTCTCGTTGTTGAAATTATCTTTTGGATTTAAATGAGATCCTCGTTTGCTTCCCTTTTTGACAAGCATCACAAAGGTGATCCTTGGTGAACTTTATTTTGGGAAGTCCTAAGACTAGGTCTTTTGAGACTACCTTATTGAGTAAGTCAAAATTAACATGCGCTAAACGCCTATGCCATAGCCATGAGTCTTCACTCATAGTTATTAGGCATTTGTCGCTTGTTAATGATACTTCATTTAAGTCAAGCATATATACATTGTTTACTCTAAAACCATTAAACATATTCTTCTTATCATTTTCATGCACAATTTTGCAACAATCTTTTGAAAAGGATACATTGTATCCTTTGTCGCACAATTGGCTAATGCTAAGCAGATTATGTTTAAGGTTTTCGACAAGCAATACGTCGGAAATCATAGTAGAGGCTGGATTACCTACACTACCTTTACCTAGTATAGCTCCGCGGTTGTTATCACCATAAGTTACATACCCTTTCTTCTTAGCCACAAAGTCTATGAATAAGGATATGTCTCCAGACATGTGTCTTGAGCACCCACTATCGAGAACTCATCTTCTCTCGGTGGTCTCAACACATTTCACCTGTCAAAACATAATTAGCACAAGGAGGTACCCAATGGCATATTGGGTCCTAATAGGTTAGCGACAAAATGGTTGCGTTTGGGCAACCATTGGTAGATGCCTTTAGGAACAAGAAATCTCCTAAACCAGCATTTACCAATGGAGTGGCCTTTCTTGCAACAATATAAGCAAGCAAAATCAACTTTAGAGACACTTTCACTTGCTTGTTCCCTAATTACATATGCATATTTTTGGTATGGGTTAATCATACTTTTTCTAAAATCCTTTTTATCAATAGCAAATGTAACTTTAGGCTCAAGTGCCTTGTTTAATTTGGCCTTGAGGTTTCTAACCTCACCTTGCCAAATATGACAAGTATCACACCCGAAGTTGAAAGGATTTCTATCGTCTTTACAATCCGATTCATTGCCTTTCACAATGGAAGCCTTAAGGTCCTCTAATTTCTTTTCTGACTCTTTAACTTTATGCTCTAAATACGTAAAGATTTTCTTATTAGAAGCAAGTTTCTTGAAGGCTTCAATTGCTTCATTATGTAAGGCATTAAATGCGGTTTGTAATTCTGAATGCGACATATTCGAGGATTTATCATATTTAGAGTGACGTACCTGTTTTTTCTTATTTTTCTGATTGGCGGAGAGGCATAGATTCACAGACTCTTCTTCATCACTAGAACTTTCATCAAAGGAGGAAGAGTCGCTGTCACTTTCCCATGCTATGTACGCTCTCCTAGGCTTTGATGATTTCTTGTGTGATTTTGATGATTCCTTGTCCTTTCCCTTTTTATTCATCGGACAGTCCGGTTTGTAGTGACCGGGCTTTCCACACTTATAGCACGTCCCTCTAGTCTTTTTCCCTTTCGAGTCATCATCCTTGGAATGCCTCGATTGTTTCCGGAAGTTTACCAAGTTCTTCTCAGAATGTTGGATGTCGTTCTTTCTCACGTAACGGTTATATCGTTTGACAAACAACCTCATATCTTCGCTTTTATCCTCGTCTTCTTCGTCGCTTAAGGAATAATCACTTTGCTCTTTTGCTTGAGACTTCGAGGAGGAAGTCTTGAGAGCTATTGATTTCTTTTCACTCACCTTTGTTTTGTCTTTCTTTTCCATCTTTTCGCGTTGGTCTAAGCTCAAGAGTACCTGTTCATGCTCTTGTAATTTGCCAAACAATGTTGTTAAATCTAATAAGGTAAGATCATGTGCTTCTTTGATAGCGGTCACTTTAGGCTGCCATTCCTTGTTCAAACATCTTAAGATCTTATTAGTAGCAATATCATTGGAAACAGGCCTACCTAATGAATGTAAACGATTGATGAGATGAGTAAATCTCTTTTGCATGTCAGCAATGGTTTCCCCTTGCTCCATGAAAAAGAGATCGAACTCTTGTGTCAATGTATTGATTCTAGCCAACTTAACATCGTTTGTCCCCTCATGGGCTATTTGTAGTGAATCCCACATGGCCTTAGCGGTAGGACAATGGGATACACGATAGTATTCATCTACGCCTAATGAGGAGATTAAGATGTTTTTAGCCTTCCAATCATAATTGTATTTTTTCTCATCGTCATCGGTCCATTGTGCTTCAGGCTTTGGCACAACTACGTTATTCGTATTGGTCATAGTAATTTCTATTGGACCATTAAGGATAACGTTCCATATTTTTCTGTCTATGGAGTTTATATGCACACGCATACAGTCTTTCCAATAACTATAATTTTCACCGTTGAAAATAGGAGCCCTATTGTACGCCCCTTTAGGTTCGTTTGCCATTTTCTATCTCGTTGTATTTGAAGCACCGAATAACCGGAGCTCTAGATACCACTTGTTAGACTATGGCACGAATCTAGAAGGGGGATTGAATAGATCCCCAATTAAAATTTGAGTCGGCGCTACCAATTTAAAATTGGTTTTAAAAATGTTTTAAGTGCGGAAGCGGCCGAGGAAAAATATAGTCTAAAACGAACGGTTATTGGAAAATTGGATATACGTAAGCCTATGGATTAATGACAATTCGGAAAAATAGAATCACAACACAAACTACACTTATCAATTATTTACTTCAGTTGTAAGGATTCCTAGTTCCAATGATTCAAAATTAAACCAAAACTAGATACACAAGTAAGATAATTTTGGTTCAAGCAATATGTCAAACACTTGGTGTGCAAAAACACTCCAAGTGATGTTTATGTTGAGTAAGTGATTTCAATCAGCCTAGTACAATGTATTGTTGTACTTTAGAGTTAAAAACAAAGTTTTAATCTCTTACTCAATTGATATCACAATTTTGACAATAGAGCTTACACAAAAATTACTTATTTGAGATGTAACGTAAATGCTGAAAATAGAGAAGACAAGTAATTTGGTGAGGCAGTTCCCCCGTCGTCCTCGCTTCGGGGTACGTCTGCCCTCAATTCTAAAACTAGAATTGAGATATATTGAATAGATATCACCTGTTTGAATGAACAGTTTATACAAGGATTGAACAACAAATATACAACAAAAATCTCAATGTGTTGAATGTTGCCTTCACTCCTTGCCCCTTGATTCAAGCTGAATCAAGTTCTTTGATTTCTGTTGATGGACCTCCGACTCCAGCCACCTTATTGAAGAACACTTTGTTGTTCAAACCTTTGGCTCCGGCTGATCTCAACAGCACCAAATCGAACCCAAGATCTTCCCTTCAAAATCACCGAATCCGCTACTAGACTTGTGAAGACCACCTCTTCACAATCACCTTCGCTCGATTGATTGTTGATGAAGAATCTCGTCCAAAAACCCCCCAAAATTCGAACCAGTCTTGGAGGGCAAAACCCCAATGGTTTTATTCAAGAAAGAACTTGTCGCAATCTTCAACCCGAGCTTGATTCTCCAATCTAAGCCTCGAACCTTATCACCTTGAATCTCTCACAAATGCATTTCAAAAATGATTGTGTGTAATTGAAATGTTGTGATATGTTGAGGATGAAGATGATGAATCTTAGACACCTATTTCACTCTTTCTTGTTTTTGAACACATGAATCAAAAGAATATCAAATGTTAGTAGACACAAGTGTTTAAGCAAGTATATATAGTGCCAACAAAATTCAGGATATAACAGTATTTTAAAAATGAGAGGGAAGTATTTTAAACAGATTTTCCGCGCGAACGGTCGACCGTAACAGGTCTGTGCGTCGACGCATGGCCTGTGCTGTTTTGGATTTCTGGAAATTTCACCAGTGTGCGTCGACCATACAGTCGGCGTGCGCTGACCCGTTGAAATCCATTTCCTTTGTGCGCCGACCTATGGTCGACCCATGCTTTTGTGCGTTGACCCGCTGGAATGTCATTCCTTCATGCGCTGACCCTATGGTCGACGCATGCTTTGTGCGCTGACTGATTTCCCCTTTTTTTTTATGAATACGCCGACCCTATGGTCGACCCATGTCCTGCAAGCCTGCAAAAATTTATTAGCTTGAAGTTTTTCATGCCTTTAGTCATGATTGCATTTTTCATTTCAGAAATTTTAAGATAAGCGAAAGAAGGATATGTTGGGTGATACGTTGCATCTGGTTTAGTGGATCTGGAATTCATACTTTCCAGTCTATCCAGGGAATTTGTCATCATCGAAACCTGCATTTACCAATGTCTTGCAGACTTGTGTGATATGTGGCGATTTGCCTCCACACGAGGTCGGACATAGTGTATGGTGTGAGCCTTGTAAGCAGGTATATGGTCAATCCTGAAAAGGCGCACTGACAAGCTGTAAAGTGGATTCTCAGGTACATAAATGGGTCTCTGTGTCGCTGTGAAATTTGGATACCAAACTATTGATTAGTTTGAATCTTTAATTCAATTTGCAACCGAACTTTGATTTGTCCAAAGGAAGGGATAAAGATCGAAATTCCCATAATGCAATGCAAATGCAAGCTAGAGATTGTTTTAGGTTCGGGGGTTGGTTAAACTTAGGGAAGGTACTAGCATCCTAAGTTTCTGTAGTACTCTACAGGAACCTCTTGTTTTATGTTTGTTTATTGCTATGGTTTATCTGCTTAATGGTTTAAAAGACCTAATGGTTTATTATCTAAGTATACTCGATAAGATATCGCATCTTATGCCTACATATCCTTACGGGAGTGGAATCAGAGTATCTGTAGTTTCCCTAAAGGGTTTGAGGAGTTCTTTGACTGTGGTCAAAGTTCCTACGGGTTTAGGGTAGTTGTTTGATTGATTTTAGGAGACGAGATGTGTCTTCATTTTAAGGGAGATGTAACCGCCACAAGGTTGTAGGAAAATAGTCTTTGCATCGTCTTAAGAAAAGGGATTAAGTACTCGGATTGTTTGACGAGTGTGCCTTTATCGCTCTTAAGGCAAAGTCCCTACATGTTTGATTGTATTGTTGTGGGGGTGGAGATTATATCTCGCTTAAGATGATTTGGCATCTTTTCTCTATTGTGTTTGAATATTGTTGTTTTGAATTGATTGTTTGTATTGTTTGTTTAAGTTGTAAAGATAAAGACAAGGTCCTTCTTATGGGGTAGGTCCTAAACTTAGGAAGATCGACTTGAATGAGATCAAGGATCATAGGGGAGTATGATGCAAATGATGTGCACTATATATAACGTTGAATTATGTGTAGGTTTTTCCTTTGGACGGAATGCGATGCGAGATGCAACAAGGATAGATAATGATGGATATAAATTGCGGTAAATAAAAGTTGCAGATAAAGCAGATAAATAAAGACATACACAGACGCATGAAAGCGCTAAGTGAGTGTGTGAATTGTGGATAAAAGAAAAGTGGATGAAATAAAACATACATACGCATGAAAGCGCTAAGTGTGTGTGAATCGTGAATGTGGTGCAAGCGTGCACGACGATGTGGTTGGTTTTTAGTAAAAGAGTTGTGTTTTTATTAATAATGAGATGGGCTAATTTTAGTTGGATTGATTTTAAGATGAGATTAAATAAAAAGTTCTTTAGGTGAATTGATTTTAGGAGAAAGATTGATTGATTTTATTAGTTTTTACTAAAAGGTTTGGGATTGATTAGATTTTAAGAAAATTAATAATCCACTTATCAATTTAGATAATAATTAATAAAGGTTTGTTATAATTTATTTATTTTTGAAAGTTTGTTTTAAATATGAAATGATTTTAAAAGCATATTGTTATTTAAAAATAAAATAGTTTATTGACTATTTTAAAAAAAGGTGATTAAATAAAAGACTTAATTAACTTTAAAAGGAATAGTTTAGTTTTTAAAAGAAATAATGGGTGGTTTAACTTTTTAAAAAAAAGCTAATGGTAGTGGATCGTACGGTGAGGGTGTATGGCAGTGTGTGTTGTGTATGTGATCACTGAATTACAAAATAAACAAAAAAAGATAGAACAAGAACCCTAGCCCCCCAAATCGTCCCCCCCATTTCTCTCTCCGTCGATCGCTCTCTACTTTCGTCTCCATCTTCTTCATTTTTCGATTCTTTCTCTCCGCTTCCTCTCCTTCGACTTCTCCTTTTGTGAAACCTAGCTGAAAATACAAAACACAAATCAATCCCACAATAAAAAATATAATGTGAAGAAAACGTTACCCAGGATGATAGTCATGGCTTCGCCGGTGACTTTGCGACGGATCCAACAGATAGTTTGTGGTGAAGGCGCGGCGCTGTGTGGCTGTTGGCGGAACGACGATAAGGGCTTTAGGGTTGTTTCACGGTGGAAACAAAAGATAAGTTCTCTTTTTGCTTAGGGTTCCGAATTAGGGATTCGGTGGAGGATTGGGGTTTTTTGTGATGAACTTGCTGTGAATTTTTGTGGCTGTTGAATTTGTATGATTTCTGTACTCTGTATCTGTCATTTTTTGCTGACTCTCGAGCTCTTCTTTTTTTATAGGAAAACTTGGATTCAATGGTCATTCACAACTTTCCATCTTCGGCTAGACATGTCTGGGTTTTTTTTGGAAAGAAATTGAATTCGTTTTAACAGGTTCGAAACCTGACTCAAAGGTATGGTAATCGTCCTTCCATTTTTGCTTAGATATGTCTGTACTCCATGATTCTTTATCTTTTCGTTTTGATATGTCTGAGTCTATTTTGGGAAGGTTTAAGGCTTTGTCAATGTAAATTTGGAAGGTCGTAATTATTGTCTGATTTGTGTTCGACAGGTTACCCGTATATTGGAAATAAATCGTGATCCTGGCTCTTTTCCTGTTTGGATTTGCTCTTGCTCGGTTGTACTTTGAAGGGTAGTAAATGTTTTGATTTACTATGATTCTTTCTAACCAAAGCGTGTGGTTGTCTTTGTTACTCTTAATTGTCTTCCATCTTTTTCACGTCCATTGGTTTTCACTTGTCATCAATACCTGTAGTTGATTGCTTGCCACTTCCAATTTGATCTTCTCTTTGTTCTAATTATCCTTTGTTTGTAGGAACTGCTTAATTCCGTAAGAGCCCGGCTGATATGGCTTTATCATGCTGGTCTTCCAAATATTGATGATGATGACTTGCGGGTTGTTTAGTTCAGAGATATAAGGCAACTTGTTCTGCAGGGTGGATGTCTGCTTGGATACACCATTTGACAATTGCAGGAATTCGGTCCACTTGAAGCAATTCATCATGTGAAACGGTCCTCCACCTATGTCGTATAGATGAAATGACTCAACAAGATGCAGAATATGTTCAATACCATCTCTGACCCGACTGAGCTCTTTGCTTTGACAAGCTTCTTCTAACATTACATGTTTTAATTTGATGTGGTGGACCACCGACATGAACCTCTCCACATGGAAATAAACTTCACAAGTCAAGCCCCCTTAGTGATAGGAACTAATCTCTGGACTAACAATCCATTTCAGTAGGTTGTAATGTTAAGATTGTGGGCTTAAATGTATTTCGATTCGAGCTTATCTTATGGTGTTCTGAATGAGATTGTATGTATGTTTGCAGGAATGGTTAGGATGAAGCTGCGGTGTGCTGGCCGGCGGTAAGTTTGCTTTCTCAATTTAATCATGAACGTTATTGTATGTTGTTCCCAGCTGGCTGATGCTCTGACCTCTCATTGTGAATGCAGGTTGCGCGTATATGTTTAAAACGCGTCGGTGGAAGTTAGGGTTGTACCCTTCAATTTGCGAGCTTCTACTTGTTCACACCTCTTCGATTTTACCCGACTGGTGTAGTGTACAGTTGCAGGACACTGCAGAATTTGGAAAAGGTGAAACCATTTTGCTTCACTAACTTTGCCTTGTTTTGCTTGTAATATGGCATGAGTTTGACTTATACATTAGGGTGGGATTTTGGATTCAACTGGTGTTTGGCCTTTGTTTTCTTCTGAACCAGATTAACTCTACTTCTACTTCTATTTTTGTTAATGGGCCATTCTGATTACCGTTTGGGTTTTTGCAGGTCTCGAGGGCGTGGTTGGACGGAGTTGAGTTCGAGCTTCTGACATTGCATTGGAGTTTCTTGGTTTTAATTCATTTTGATCATGTATGATGTTATGCTTCGAATTCCTGACGAGGGGACTTAGAGAACTGCCGTGGGATGGGGATGTGAGATTGCTGCACTTAAATCCATTTAACTTGGCTCTTAACTTGTAATTTATCTGTTAGGTCTGTTCTGATTAGTTCTCCAATTGTTGGTGGCAAATGCTTATGTATATATTGCCCTATTGCGACAGTCAAGTTATTTTCGTCTGATACTGTTAGTCATTCATGGCTGCTATTACTGCAATTGGGTGCTCTAATTCTGAAACGTTTAGAAGCTTGAACACATTCCGCTAGCTGTATGTTCCTTTTTTTTTCATTACTCGCATTGACTACCCTTGTTCTGTTTTGTTGCAGCTTTGAGAATAACCCTTGGTTGGAAGGTCCGGAGTTGTTGGGACTTGTAAATTACGACACAAACTGCTCGTGAATAATATGATGCTATAGGATCTCAATCCATGTTGAGTTGAGTGTATTCTAAAAATTGGAGTGTATTATGTGACAGAGTAATGGGGTGTAGTGTATATGTAAAAGTTGAATTTGTGTAATTTGGATGTTGCTGATAATGGAGTCTGAATGGATTTCCTGAAGTTCTTGCCAACAGAGCTTCTACCACCTAGTTTTTGTTTCAGGATCCTGAGAAATAGATAATGTCATTGTAATCATAGCTTCGACGTAAACAGACGTCGTCCCAATTCGTCCATCAAGATAGTCTTCTTTACTAGTTTGTGCAAATCCTGGACATTGTACATTGAAACATCCAGTATTCTTGAAATTATCTATTGTCCATACTGCATATAAATTAGTGTTATGATTGTTGTACAACTCTGGAGCTATATGCTAGCCTACGCCTATATAGCTTGTGCTATCCAGTCCATTTTGAACATATATTCTAGCTGAACTTGATTGATCATCCTTAACATTCAAAATATAAACGCTGGTTGTTTGTAGAAACTCCAATATAGGATTTATAACTTTTTGGATTTGATATAACTTCTGCGTAATGGTCACCATGATCAAGCGAACCAATATTAAAAAATGATTTTCCTCGCATTAAATCATCTTTGGTTGTCCTTCTAAAAGGAACACCTCCGGTTAGACATCGGTTTTCGAAGATCAAATATAGCCTTAGTAGATGATATCTTCGTACTATTTTTCTATTATTTGTTTGTAGTTGGAAACTCTTGAAATTTGAATGAGTTGGACTTTGTATATTAAAAATGAAACACCTTGATACGAAAAGCTTTCACCGATCCTGTTCAAAATTTTAATCTCAATAAATCATGAAAGAACCAGCTAGTTAAATCCCCGAGTATTATCTTCATGCGAGATTAATGTGCCTGTAAAAAACGCACTCATAATAGTAGTAAAGACATCAAGTAGGAAAGGAAAAAATAAATAAATAAATAAATAGAAGAAAAAAAAAAGAGAGGCGGGATCTTATGGTCAAAAATTAGGGTGCAACAGATGCCCCTATTTAAGTTACTCCTATTCGGAGATATGGAGATTGAAATCTCCGTCTCGACGAGATAGGAGGGACTTAAAAATAAACACTGCACGAATTTTTGGCCCTAAGATACCACCTAATGCATATGATATGCAATGATATGAAATGATATGGAATGCAAGACAGAGAAGTCCTGTGGAGAAATGGCGCCACAGGTGGGAAACTAGACACAACACACTGGAAGGATAGGCTCAACAGAGCGAGACTCTATGGGGAAAGATGGACAATCACAAAGTGTTTGTCAATACGTCATGAAGAATTTGGTAGAGAAATCCTCTTGAGAGATCTACTGTGCATGTCGAACGTAATTGATTCAAGATATCAACCGAAGAAGTCTATTGCTGAGGCTTGTAAATTTGATAGTGAAGATACTTTTGCCAAAGTATTTACTGTTAAAATCTGTAAGGAATCTACTGCCGAGATTCTGTGTTGAAGTCTGTTGGAGAAATACTTCTGACGAAGTCTTCTGTAAATCTACTGCCGAGATTAACCAGGAGATGAAATGGAGCTACCTACTGCCGTGGTCTTCTGGGAATCTACTGCCGAGATTAACCAGGAACTATAAGATGCTCGAATGATTGTCGTTGTAGACTGTAGTTGTAAATTGTTGTTGTAGATGTAGAACTTCCCCGAGCGTCATAGTCTGGATGCTATGAGCCGGTCTCGGTCCCTTCCCAAAATGATGAAAACTTGTGAGAGCATCTTCATAAGGGGTTGTAAATTTTGTAAATTGTAAATGTCGTTGTAGACTGTAAATGTAATTCGTTGTAGAACCCTGTAGATGTAGTTCGTTGTAGAACCCTGTAGATGTAGTTCGTTGCAGAACCCTGTAGATGTAGTTTGTTGTAGAACCCTGTAGATGTAATTTGTTGTTGTAGAATTGTAAATGTAATTTGTAGATGTAATTGTAGTCTGTAGTGTAGAGTTTCACCGGGGATCTTCGGAAGAGATGTGAGCCGGTTGTACGTCTTCTCAAATAAAGAGAGACTAAACTTCTTCGACTTCTTTGGGGAGGTGTCACTTGACGGAGGTAAACTCGTGTGATGAACTCACTGGGGAAGTCATTCCTGAGGAGCATCCTTATCGTAGTTGTAAAAAGTGTGAATTCTCAAATACAGAGAAATATATGTAAGCTTTTCTATTTACCAAGTCGATAATCACTGGGGATGGACAAACTTTCTTATGGAGATAAAAACCTGATTGAAAGGAGTTGTTCGAATAAAGAGCTGCTTGCAATTCATATGTACATTGTTGAGAAGTTCTGATAACACTGTTGGAGAAATGCATCTTTATAAAGATCCTTCCTGGGGAACTGAGTGCAAAATAAATGCACACTTAATCCAAACTCAAAAGTTGGAGATGTCCACAATGTGATTGTCAAGGACCGATGTTCAATTCAGGAAATATCTGAAGAGAAACTGTTAAGCAAGACTCGACCATTGAGGTATGAACTCAAATGGGATATGCTGAAACAACCGTCTTCCACGAGGATCAATCTTCGTGGGGAAACAGAGATATTATGCTTTTCTGCCTATGGCTGACAAATCTAATCGGAGGGATAAGAAGCACCCAAAAACGTAGGGATAACTACAGCCAAGGCGACATAATAAAATGAACACGAAGAATGCAAACAAATGCTCATGCCATGATGTCTACTTGTATGCTATGCGTATGCTTTGGCTGACAAAACAAACAGAAAGAGGCGACCAGAGATGAAATAAACATCTCGGGATGAACATCTCGACCAATCTTCAAAGATAGAAGTACCACTGGGGATAAACGGAGAACCAACTATGGGATCACACTCCTGCTTCAGGGCTCCAAATCTTCTCTTGGGGAATAGAGATCAATATCTTGATAAGTCTGAAAGGTTATCCTGCTGAGGACGAGGATAAAGATCCACTAGGGTGGATTAAACTCATAACTGTAGAAACTTCCTGGATAAAATAAATATTCGCTTCACTGGAGAGACTCATGCTGGAGAAGATCGATGTTGAAGAAGGTCCATTGAGGAGTAAAACACGTCCATTTCACTAGGAAGGTGGAGTTGGAGAAGCAAATCACTGAGGATTAAAATATCATCCACTTCATTGAGGAAGTGAAGTTGAGTAAATCACTGGGAATTCTGCATCGAAAAGCTTCATCGAAGAATGTCATGACCACCAAAAATAAAATTTATCGGGGACATGAAGAATGTGGTGAAATAGTTGAAAAATTGTACTGAAGATTGCGTGGTAGTCGTCATTTGAACAATAATTGTTGCATATGGATAAGATGATATTTGCTTCTCAAATGCCCCAAGTCTAATGATTATGAGAATGAGTCATTCTAACACGGCGTCCCATTGTTTTCAAACTCTTAGAGAGATTTGTCGAATCTCGACATAACTGGCTCTGATTGACGGTGTTATAACTGAGTCTTCAGAAATAGCTTCTTTGGGTGAAGTCTAATTTGCACAGAATAACCACTTGGGAATAACTTGCCCCAGGTCAACATAGTCTTCAAAATCCAATATAACAAACTTAATGCGGATGTGTAATTTTCTTAAGACATCAAACAATGTTAGCAAGTCAGAAATGTTAATTTCGAAACTGTTAATGTAACACACGTTTGTCTTGAAGTTTTGAAAAGAGATATAGATTTATTTTTATAAAGCCAACAAAAATTGAGCGTAGCTCATAGGAGTCAGGAAACGTTATCTCATCGAGTATGCTTTCGAAGTAACCTTACTTCAATTAGGGCTTTGAAGGTTATATCAGGGCTTAGTTCAAGGTTTGTGAAACAAAGGAAATAAGGGTCAAAGTATATTTGCACCCACCCATTTTGAAAGATGTTCACCATTTTGAAAGGTTTTAAGTGTTCAATCGAGCTGACTGAAAATTTCCTGCCCCAGGTTTAAAAATGAGGTTGGAAAGGGTTAAAGGATTTAACTTCCTTATGTCTTTGGTGTTTAGGAGGTTTGAAACAATGCCTTACATCATCAGTAGGTTTTATTCGAAAGCATACATCAAGAGAACTTGCGTTTTACTTCGTCATCCTCCCTCCAATTATTCACCAAAGTGAGAAAAATTGGGTAAAGTTGGCTTTATAAATTGTGAAAAACATTTTACGAGTGAAACGAATGGATTTCTTCAAGACAAACACTTATTGCACTACTTTATTCAAAATAACATGTTCTTACATGCCAATTATGCTTTTAATCAAAGAAATGAAAAGTAAACATAAGCAAACACAATAAACAGCTGATGGACCCTTTTCTCAGTATTTTCTGGATTTTTCACTTATATCAGCGTAACGGTATTCCATTCACGACTGGGCTTCCTCCTTTGAAAGTCAACACTTCATCATCAATCATTTCTTGGACTTTCTCTTGAAAGACTTTGCATTCTTCAATCGAATGCCCCACTACTTCATCATGAAATTCACAGCTGGTGTTTGGGTTGAACCACGGTGGATGAGACTTCATGATTCTAGTCTTTCTGGGTGTCATCACCGAGTTTCGAATGAAATAAGACCAAAGTTGACTGTAAGTCATTGGGATAAGGTCAAACCAACGAGTTTCCTCTTTCGGAGTATTCAGAGGTGTCTTTTGATTCTGAAACCGTCTTCGAACCTGTCGATTCTGATGTTGATCTGAAGATATCATTCTTCGCTTCTGAGGTAGTCGTTGCTTGCGCTGAGCAGTCGCTACATGCTGATGTTGAGGTACTGGAACTGGGTCTGATAGGATCTGAGGGGAGTCCTGAATTGCATTGACGTCAACACTTCCTTCCTCTAGGGAATCATCAACTGAAATATCTTCATTAGATCGGTTATTCAAATCATCCTGAATTCTTCCACTTTTGAGTGCGTTCTCGATGTTTACTCCAACTTCTACAATTTTGGAGAAATCTGATGGCACAGCGCCTACCATTCTAACATAATAAGAGTCTGGCAGTGTTCTTAGAAACATCTTGCTTAAATCTTTCTCTGGAAGTGGTGGCTGAACTTGAGATGCTAACTCTTTCCATCATTGGGCATATTCCTTGAAAGACTCATTGTCATTATTACTCATGTTCATCAATTGATCACTGTCTGGAGCCACGTCCAAATTATAAATGTACTGCTTTATAAAAGCATTAGCTAAATCTTTCAAAGACTGAATGTGATTCCTTTTTAGCTTCGTATACCATATCAAGGATGCCCCAGATAAACTCTCTTGAAAGCAGTGAATCATCAGCTCGTCGTTGTCAATATAAGCAGCCATCTTCCGACAGAACATCGTCAAATGATCTCTTGGACAACTAGTACCCTTGTACACTTCAAAGACAGGCATCTTAAACTTCGGAGGAATAATTATACCTGGAACCAGACATGACTCACGAGCATTAAAATCAGATGTATCAGCTCCTTTTGTCATCTTTAATTGCTCTTTGAGATCACGAAGTTCTTTCTCCATTGCTATAAATCAAGGATCGTCCATCTTTTTACTTGTACGGACATTCTGAAGATTAGGTACATGCTATGGAAACTGGGAAACTCTTTTTTCAATTTGAACAACTAGATTGTCTTGCACAGGCTGGCGTTGTGTTGAAATATCCACTTGTTGAACATTATCAGAGGGTAGATCGAATAACGGATTAGTCCTTGTTCTAAAGCCAGTCATAGAATCCATATCTTTGTTCTCTTTGCTATCCTTAGGTAATACTTCGAGCTTGGTCAGATGGTCGAGATGTCAACTGACAAAGACAGAAAAACGGATGAGGACGCAACGGAGAAGAGACACATGCATGTGCAAGATGCTAGATGCTAATACAGAAATGAAAGGTTTCATGGAACTCAAGTTCTTATAAACGTTAAGAATTACCAAGTAAAATTATTTGGATTACAAGTGAATATTCTTATAAGAGTCCCAACATAATAGCTAAATAAAAGCTAAATAAAGCCCTAAGGAAATCCTTCATTGTGCCTGTTGATTTGTTCCTCCACTTGGATCGTCTAAAGATTAAATTGATAGAGGAAAATAAATCCTCCATCTCTTCTTTTGTTCTTGTTGGAAAGTGTGGAATGAATCCCTTGTGTTCTCGGACCTTAAATATTAGTGAGAGTCTTTTGAACTTAATCTGTTCTTTGATAATAAGGGAAGTCTTTGGCATTTGTCCTTCTGAGTTTCTTAATTCAGCGCCTTTAATTTCCTTAGGTCACCCAAGTTAGGACTCTTAAAAGAACATTTCAAAATATTTTCTTATGTAATCCCTATTGGTTCTATAATGTTTATAAATAAACTAGGAATTCTATGAAACTAATGTAATATGATGCTATATGAATGCAGCAAACACAAGTAGGCACATAGATAAACAAGGATAAACAAGCAAGGGGACCCTAGGTTTGCAACGAGCATGGAGCAAAGGTATACTCATTCCCAGAGGTTGTGGACTAAAGGTTGATTGTACTTGCAGAACAAGGTTCTAAAAGGTTCCCAAAGTCATTAGCCCATCTTTCGGATATTGTCAACTTCCCAACTAACTCGGGGGTTAATAATATTCTCAAGAGAACTTCCTTTGAGTGTAGCTTCGCGTAGCACTATTTCGGGGGTACTCCCTCATAGCCTCGCACTACGTCCTAATAAAGGCCAAAGTTGGGTTAAGGTGACTACGGTCCTCAATATCATAGGCTCCAAGGTCGAAAATAGTGAGTGTCTTCACGATTACTCGTTCAACAGTACTATTTCGAGAGGGCCTCAATTGAGCGGGATTCTCGATTTATCTTAGTCGGGATTCAACTCCCTATAAGCCTCCTCGACTATATCACCATCCTATCTTAATTTCTCTCAAGTTCGGGTGTAGAACTTTATCTCACCACTCAAAGACAATAATCCCAAAAAAAATACAAGAGAAAGCATATAAACAATTAATCAAGTAGGCAGATATATAAAGCAGTAAACAAATAAAATAAGATAGGGGAACCCACTAGAGATGTCCCCAGTGAAGTCGCCATTTCTGTCGTGGTGAAATTTGGATACCAAACTATTGATTAGTTTGAATCTTTAATTCAATTTGCAACCGAACTTTGATTTGTCCAAAGGAAGGGATAAAGATCGAAATTCCCACAATGCAATGCAAATGCAAGCTAGAGATTGTTTTAGGTTCGGGGGTTGGTTAAACTTAGGGAAGGTACTAGCATCCTAAGTTTCTGTAGTACTCTACAGGAACCTCTTGTTTTATGTTTGTTTATTGCTATGGTTTATCTGCTTAATGGTTTAAAAGACCTAATGGTTTATTATCTAAGTATACTCGATAAGATATCGCATCTTATGCTTACATATCCTTACGGGAGTGGAATCAGAGTATCTATAGTTCCCCTAAAAGGTTTGAGGAGTTCTTTGACTGTGGTCAAAGTTCCTACGGGTTTAGGGTAGTTGTTTGATTGATTTTAGGAGACGAGATGTGACTTCATTTTAAGGGAGATGTAACCGCCACAAGGTTGTAGGAAAATAGTCTTTGCATCGTCTTAAGAAAAGGGCTTAAGTACTCGGATTGTTTGACGAGTGTGCCTTTATCGCTCTTAAGGCAAAGTCCCTACATGTTTGATTGTATTGTTGTGGGGGTGGAGATTATATCTCGCTTAAGATGATTTGGCATCTTTTCTCTATTGTGTTTGAATATTGTTGTTTTGAATTGATTGTTTGTATTGTTTGTTTAAGTTGTAAAGATAAAGACAAGGTCCTTCTTATGGGGTAGGTCCTAAACTTAGGAAGATCGACTTGAATGAGATCAAGGATCATAGGGGAGTATGATGCAAATGATGTGCACTATACATAACGTTGAATTATGTGTAGGTTTTTCCTTTGGACGGAATGTGATGCGAGATGCAACAAGGATAGATAATGATGGATATAAATTGCGGTAAATAAAAGTTGCAGATAAAGCAGATAAATAAAGACATACACAGACGCGTGAAAGCGCTAAGTGAGTGTGTGAATTGTGGATAAAAGAAAAGTGGATGAAATAAAACATACATACGCATGAAAGCGCTAAGTGTGTGTGAATCGTGAATGTGGTGCAAGCGTGCACGACGATGTGGTTGATTTTTAGTAAAAGAGTTGTGTTTTTATTAATAATGAGATGGGCTAATTTTAGTTGGATTGATTTTAAGATGAGATTAAATAAAAAGTTCTTTAGGTGAATTGATTTTAGGAGAAAGATTGATTGATTTTATTAGTTTTTACTAAAAGGTTTGGGATTGATTAGATTTTAAGAAAATTAATAATCCACTTATCAATTTAGATAATAATTAATAAAGGTTTGTTATAATTTATTTATTTTTAAAAGTTTGTTTTAAATATGAAATGATTTTAAAAGCATATTGTTATTTAAAAAGAAAATATTTTATTGATTATTTTAAAAAAAGGTGATTAAATAAAAGACTTAATTAACTTTAAAAGGAATAGTTTAGTTTTTAAAAGAAATAATGGGTGGTTTAACTTTTTAAAAAAAAGCTAATGGTAGTGGATCGTTCGGTGAGGGTGTATGGCAGTGTGTGTTGTGTTTGTGATCACTGAATTACAAAATAAACAAAAAAAAAAGATAGAACAAGAACCCTAGCCCCCCAAATCGTCCCCCCCCCCCCTTTCTCTCTCCGTCGATCGCTCTCTACTTTCGTCTCCATCTTCTTCATTTTTCGATTCTTTCTCTCCGCTTCCTCTCCTTCGACTTCTCCTTTTGTGAAACCTAGCTGAAAATACAAAACACAAATCAATCCCACAATAAAAAATATCATGTGAAGAAAACGTTACCCAGGATGATAGTCATGGTTTCGCCGGTGACTTTGCGACGGATCCAACGGATAGTTTGTGGTGAAGGCGCGGCGCTGCGTGGCTGTTGGCGGAACGACGATAAGGGCTTTAGGGTTGTTTCACGGTGGAAACAAAAGATAAGTTCTCTTTTTGCTTAGGGTTCCGACTTAGGGATTCGGTGGGGGATTGGGGTTTTTTGTGATGAACTTGCTGTGAATTTTTGTGGCTGTTGAATTTGTATGATTTCTGTACTCTGTATCTGTCATTTTTTGCTGACTCTCGAGCTCTTCTCCTTTTATAGGCAAACTTGGATTCAATGGTCATTCACAACTTTCCATCTTCGGCTAGACATGTCTAGGTTCTTTTTGGAAAGAAATTGAATTCGTTTTAACAGGTTCGAAACCTGTCTCAAAGGTATGGTAATCGTCCTTCCATTTTCGCTTAGATATGTCTGTACTCCATGATTCTTTATCTTTTCGTTTTGATATGTCTGAGTCTATTTTGGGAAGGTTTAAGGCTTTGTCAATGTAAATTTGGAAGGTCGTAATTATTGTCTGATTTGTGTTTGACAGGTTACCCGTATATTGGAAAAAAATCGTGATCCTGGCTCTTTTCCTGTTTGGATTTGCTCTTGCTCGGTTGTACTTTGAAAGGTAGTAAATGTTTTGATTTACTATGATTCTTTCTAACCAAAGCGTGTGGTTGTCTTTGTTACTCTTAATTGTCTTCCATCTTTTTCACGTCCATTGGTTTTCACTTGTCATCAATACCTGTGGTTGATTGCTTGCCACTTCCAATTTGATCTTCTCTTTGTTCTAATTATCCTTTGTTTGTAGGAACTGCTTAATTCCGTAAGAGCCCGGCTGATATGGCTTTATCATGCTGGTCTTCCAAATATTGATGATGATGACTTGCGGGTTGTTTAGTTCAGAGATATAAGGCAACTTGTTCTGCAGGGTGGATGTCTGCTTGGATACACCATTCGACAATTGCAGGAATTCGGTCCACTTGAAGCAATTCATCATGTGAAACGGTCCTCCACCTATGTCGTATAGATGAAATGACTCAACAAGATGCAGAATATGTCCAATACCATCTATGACCCGACTGAGCTCTTTGCTTTGACAAGCTTCTTCTAACATTACATGTTCTAATTTGATGTGGTGGACCACCGACATGAACCTCTCCACATGGAAATAAACTTCACAAGTCAAGCCCCCTTAGTGATAGGAACTAATCTCTAGACTAACAATCTATTTTAGTAGGTTGTAATGTTAAGATTGTGGGCTTAAATGTATTTCGATTCGAGCTTATCTTATGGTGTTCTGAATGAGATTGTATGTGTGTTTGCAGGACTGGTTAGGATGAAGCTGCGGCATGCTGGCCGGCGGTAAGTTCGCTTTCTCAATTTAATCATGAACGTTATTGTATGTTGTTCCCAGCTGGCTGATGCTCTGACCTCTCATTGTGAATGCAGGTTGCGCGTATATGTTTAAAACGCGTCGGTGGAAGTTAGGGTTGTACCCTTCAATTTGCGAGCTTCTACTTGTTCACACCTCTTCGATTTTACCCGACTGGTGTAGTGTATAGTTGCAGGACACTACAGAATTTGGAAAAGGTGAAACCATTTTGCTTCACTAACTTTGCCTTGTTTTGCTTGTAATATGGCATGAGTTTGACTTATACATCAGGGTGGGATTTTGGATTCAACTGGTGTTTGGCCTTTGTTTGCTTCTGAACCAGATTAACTCTACTTCTACTTCTATTTCTGTTAATGGCCCATTCTGATTACCGTTTGGGTTTTTGCAGGTCTCGAGGGCGTGGTTGGACGGAGTTGAGTTCTAGCTTCTGACATTGCATTGGAGTTTCTTGGTTTTAATTCATTTTGATCATGTATGATGTTATGCTTTGAATTCCTGACGAGGGGACTTGGAGAACTGCCGTGGGATGGGGATGTGAGATTGCTGCACTTAAATCCATTTAACTTGGCTCTTAACTTGTAATTTATCTATTAGGTCTGTTCTGATTAGTTCTCCAATTGTTGGTGGCAAATGCTTATGTATATATTGCCCTATTGCGACAGTCAAGTTATTTTCGTCTGATACTGTTAGTCATTCATGGCTGCTATTACTGCAATTGGGTGCTCTGATTCTGAAACGTTTAGAAGCTTGAACACATTCCGCTAGCTGTATGTTCCTTTTTTTTTCATTACTCGCATTGACTACCCTTGTTCTGTTTTGTTGCAGCTTTGAGAATAACCCTTGGTTGGAAGGTCCGGAGTTGCTGGGACTTGTAAATTACGACACAAACTGCTCGTGAATAATACGATGCTATAGGATCTCAATCCATGTTGAGTTGAGTGTATTCTAAAAATTGGAGTGTATTATGTGACAGAGTAATGGGGTGTAGTGTATATGTAAAAGTTGAATTTGTGTAATTTGGATGTTGCTGATAATGGAGTCTGAATGGATTTCCTAAAGTTCTTGCCAACAAAGCTTCTACCACCTAGTTTTTGTTTCAGGATCCTGAGAAATAGATAATGTCATTGCAATCATAGCTTCGACGTAAACAGACGTCGTCCCAATTCGTCCATCAAGATAGTCTTCTTTACTAGTTTGTGCAAATCCTGGACATTGTACATTGAAACATCCAGTATGCTTGAAATTATCTATTGTCCATACTGCATATAAATTAGTGTTATGATTGTTGTACAACTCTGGAGCTATATGCTAGCCTACGCCTATATAGCTTGTGCTATCCAGTCCATTTTGAACATATATTACAGCTGAACTTGATTGATCATCCTTAACATTCAAAATATCAACGCTGGTTGTTTGTAGAAACTCCAATATAGGATTTATAACTTTTTGGATTTGATATAACTTCTGCGTAATGGTCACCATGATCAAGCGAACCAATATTAAAAAATGATTTTCCTCGCATTAAATCATCTTTGGTTGTCCTTCTAAAAGGAACACCTCCGGTTAGACATCAGTTTTCGAAGATCAAATATAGCCTTAGTAGATGATATCTTCGTACTATTTTTCTATTATTTGTTTGTAGTTGGAAACTCTTGAAATTTGAATGAGTTGGACTTTGTATATTAAAAATGAAACACCTTGATACGAAAAGCTTTCACCGATCCTGTTCAAAATTTTAATCTCAATAAATCATGAAAGAACCAGCTAGTTAAATCCCCGAGTATTATCTTCATGCGAGATTAATGTGCCTGTAAAAAACGCACTCATAATAGTAGTAAAGACATCAAGTAGGAAAGGAAAAAATAAATAAATAAATAAATAGAAAAAAAAAGAGAGGCGGGATCTTATGGTCAAAAATTAGGGTGCAACACTCTGAAGAGAGTCTTGATTTATGGTGGAGCTTGTGGTGATGATAGCAAAGTCGAAATCGAAAGGTTTGTCGACTCTGATTATGCAGGTTGTATGAATTCCAGAAAGTTTATTTCTGGATATGTGTTCACTATGTTCGGCACAGAAATCAGTTGGAAAGCAACGCTTCAGAAGGTTGTTGCCTTATCAACCACTGAAGAAGAATATATTGTCATCGCCGAAGTTGTGAAAGAAGCATTATGGCTTGAAGATTTTGCAAAGAAGTTGAAACTTCAAAGTCGAAGTATCACTGTTAAATGTGATAGTCAAAGTGCAATACACTTGTTGAAGAATTCAGTCTATCATGAGCGAATTAAGCACATCGATGTGAGGCTGCACTTTGCCAGAGAAATAATCGAGTGTAATGAAGTCCAGGTGCTTAAGGTTTCGACTGAAGACAGTGCTGCTGATATGATCACCAAGAGGTTGTCAAGTTACAAATTTTTCCACTGTATGCAGTTGATAAAGCTGCATGATGAAAGTTAGTTTATTTCCTGTTGTTTGTAGAGTTAGATGCAAGGTGGAGATTTGTAAGATTTTGGGTCGAACTCTACCTCTTTCGAGAAATAGCTTTCATGTATTTCGACAGGAGACAAACATGAAGTCGAAGATGGGTCACATGATGTGGTCGAAGGATACATATTATAGTCGAAGTTTGTTCTCATAATATGTATTATCGAAATGTTTGTCGAATTTGGCCTTGTGTTAAAGATCTAATTGTTTAGTTAACTTGGATTGCATGTTATCTAGTTAGTTTATATATAGGCTAGTTCACTCAGTTTGTTGAGTGTGGTAAGATTGTGTTATTTACTTATAATTTTTTGTAATATTGAGAAAGTAAATAGTATAGCAATTTACCCTAATCCTTCTTCTTCTTTCTTTTTTATCTTTTCTTTTTTCTCCCTTTGTTCTAATCGTGTTCACCTAAAAATTCTGTTTTTCAATTTTTATTTGTTAAAAAATATTGTTTATCAAATGTAACGTACTTTAAAGGCTGAAATCATGGAATTGTGATGTTGCCCATTGATGGTTATGGGGCTACAAATACAAAGTTTTAAGGTCCCTAAGCCTCCTTACACTTTCAACCACCAATATCATCAAGAAGTGAGAGAAAGAGTTTGGAAGAATCTCAAAACAATTTGTTGGAGTCGGAGTCCAAAAACTCCCTGAGAAACACAAAAATGGCTGAAGGTAACTCGATTTCTTACACTTGTGCACACTTGTGCTTATCCATATTGTTTAGAACACCCTAAATGTGTGTAAAAAAAAAAATTATAAAAAATATTTCTTGGAATTGTGATTTTTTTTGTGAAAAAACGTTCTTAAACAATTATTAATTTTAATGTGATTCTGCATTATTTTTTTATATTTCACAAATTTTTTATCATAAATTTTTTTTACATAATTTTCTAGCCGTGAAGTTCGTAGTTTCATTTTTATATAAATAATAATTCTTACTAAAAGACAGCATAGTTTTTCCTTTCAAAGAGTGCATATTAACTTTCTAATCAACAATCTTAATGTTCACACGGATAATTCTCCTCTTAAGACCTACCCAGTTTAAGATTTCAGATGGATTTTCAACATTGTTATTCCATACACTTTTATAGTTGTTGTGTCATCCTATATACCTTTAATTCCTAAAGTATGAACTCATACAACTTTGATGTACACACCTAAACCTATGCTTCAAATATGAAATATTCTTTCAAAAGAGCACAGATAGCAAAACCAATGGCACTCCTTGTTCTGTTACTGTTTAAAAACATTAATCTGAATTTATTCTCATACTTGATACCCTTTTCCTCAAGTGCAATTAGGATCCTCATGCCATAACGACTTGCCAAGAAATTTAACAGAATCACCTCATCTGTCATTGCTGAGATACAAGAGTAACAGACTGCAATAAAAAAATTGAAGTTGAGTGCAGGAATGAGTGGTACAGGTGTTTGGTTGGTGTTGTCAATATATAAGAATGATGAAAAATTAAATAACAAAAAGATCAATCACAATAACAGTTACTAAAATATAAATACTTCACATTACACCATGCATAACAATGAATAAACATTCAATTCAAAGAACAAACAGATCAAACATCAATCACAACTCACAAGTTTTTCCAAATCTTACCTACTAAAACCACAAAGCTTGGCACATCAAAGTGCCTTTTTATTACATAACTATTCTATTAGAAAGGCTAAAACAACTGAAATCATTTAGTGCATGTTCTGATTCTTTGTAAGAATGGCACAATCACAATAAGCCACACCTACTCAATGCCTATCTTCTTCCTGATCTCCACAATGAACTGATAGACCTTATCCTGATCAGGAATAGACTTTGAAACACTCTCAATCTTGATACATCTCTTAGCCCATCCAATGAACTTGGGACACTCCTTCTCTACATTCAGGTTACCAAATGTCTCATAGCCTTTAAACCAAGTGTAGAATGGAATAAGTGCAACATCCACAAAACCAAGCTTGTCTCCTCCAAAATAAGTCTTGTCGCCCAACTCTTGCTCCAAGAGTTTGAGGGCTTCTATGAATTCCTTCTTTGCAGCTTCCTGCTCTTCTCCTTTTTTGGTCCAAAGGTTCCTTCCAATTTCATAGATCTATTTCACAATGAAAGTGTAAAATATAAATAAACTATTTTTAAAACTTCTCCATAATAAGCAACAGATTTATAGAAACAGAATAGGAATGCCATAAATAATTTTTGTAAGATTTTCCATAAGTGGGTATGTTCCAGCCAGACACTGTGATGTGACACACCTTAATAGTTAATACTAGAAATAGAAAAGAATAAAACTTTCATCAACGAGGGGAAAAGGGTCTAAAAAAGCACAATGATGAAGAAATTGTAAGCAACATACAATGAATGATTATTTAATTTATATACCTTCTTGTCAACAAAATCAGCCCAGAACCTAGCTTGTGATCTCTGGTAAGGATCAGAAGGCAACAAAGGAGATTGATCATTCCAAACTTCGTCAATATACTGAAGAGCAATAAGAGACTCACAGATGGGTTTGCCATTGTGAATGAGGACAGGAATTTTCTTGTGAATAGGGTTCATCTGTAGCAACAAAGGGCTTTTGTTCCTCAAGTCTTCATCTTTGTACTCATAGTTGATATTCTTTTCAGCGAGGGCTATTCTGAGCCTCATTCCAAAGGGACTTGGCCAGTAATCTAGAAGAATCACTTGATCAGCCATGGATGTGGTAAGAGAGAGAATAACAAGATAAATTGTAGTGGAAGAAGAAGAAGAAATGAGTGAGTGGGTGTGAAAAAAAGACAAGGCTTGAAAGTGTTTATATAGAGAA
Organism: Lathyrus sativus; assembly: GCA_963859935.3. Taxonomy (NCBI): domain Eukaryota; kingdom Viridiplantae; phylum Streptophyta; class Magnoliopsida; order Fabales; family Fabaceae; genus Lathyrus; species Lathyrus sativus. The sequence goes on from OZ012735.1 coordinate 770,899,207, forward strand.
AGATAATGGAATAGTGACTTTATGAGATGAGAAGACGAGAAGGTCCCGACATATCTAGATTTCTTTAGTAATTTGAGGTGGGGTGGGGTGGGGGTGGGGTGAGGGCGAAATCCCAATCTACGAGTACTGCTACCATGGGGTGTCGAATCTCAAGATGATATCTACCACGTACAATTCAATTGCACACACTTTTAAAATTAGTACTCTGTCCAACCCAGAGTAAATCAATTAGTACTCCATCCAACCTCCATCGAGTAAATCAATTAATTTTTTTTTATGTAAATTAAAAAAAATAAAATATATATATATATATACTAATTTATTAAAAATAAAATTACCTCTATCTCTTTCTTTATATCTTAAAATGAATATCTTTTTAAAATATTAATACAATAATTATTATTTTTTCACTTAACTACTCTACTAATTATAATAAATAAAAATATTTTTATAAAAGATATTAATTTTATCATTAAAATTAATACATTTAATTATCTTTTAAGAATTGCGTAGAACTCAAATGAGACATTTATTATAAGATGAACGGAATAGAAGATAAAATTAGAAAAATATATTAAAAATTTAAATAAATTATTCATTTTAAAACACTTTTATTTTATTTTAGATAGTTCACTTGTTATAGAACACAGAATTAGTTTTTTCTCAAAATTTAAATTACTTAAATTAAATCTCTTTTTCGTATTTTATTATATTACACATGTCATTGTTTTATGTGTCAAATTTATCAAAACTCAATTTCTTTGGCTTTTTATTTCTCACACTTTTCAACCATCCGATGTTACCCGACCGATCCAAAATGGATTTTGCAATACGGGTTGGTTTAATTCGGATGACGGATATTTCTGGACCGTTTGATTGGATATTAATGGATACGGATGGTCGGATTCGGTTTGTAATTTGGGACCCGTCGTAATCCGAAACCGACCGCTTCTTCTTCACAAACACGCTTCTTATTCACATCTCTATTTCACATTACACAGACACGCTTCGCTTCTTCTTCACAGGGGTTAGGGTTTGAAGACACGCTTCTGCTTCTTCTTCACATGAGTTAGGGTTTGAAGACACGCTTCTTCTTCACAGGGGTTAGGGTTTGAAGAAACCCATCTCAATTTCAATGGCTTTGCATAAACCTTTTCAGTTACCACTCCAACAACCTTCGACCGTCGTTGCTCTCCAACTTTCAGGTTAATTCTCTCTCTCTCTCTCTCTCTCTCTCTCTCTCTCTCTCTCTCTCTCTCTCAACTAACACACAAACCATCATCCTTGTTGGTTTCAGGTTAGGGTTAATGCAGCTCCATCATTATCTCTCGGTACCGCCATCATCGTCTCTCTTAAGCTTTTGATTCAGTTATGTGACCATCCATATATTTTGTTAGATTATGTTAAATGGTGAATATTGATTTTTTGTTGCCTTTCCATCTTGTCATATAATTGGTATATTTTATTGCAGGTTTATGTGTAAAGATTCAGGTTCACAAGGGTTAGCAAGGGTTAGCAGTATTATTATTATTTGACTTCCAAATTTACTCAGGTGTTTATTCTCTTCAATGTGCACTCCAATTACTATTATTATTATTTGTGTTAGTTGCTTATTTGTGTCTATGTTTGGTTATTCATTTGTGTTTATTTTTGGCTTTGCTTATTTGCTCAGTTATGGAGCAAGACCCTCCAATTACTAATGAACATTCTCTAACCTCACCTAATGTACCAACAACCACAACACCTAATGTACCAACAACCGCAACACCTATTGAACCAACCACAAATCTTCTGCATATTCCTAAGAAAAGAAGACCTAATGCTAATGGTAATAGAAAGAGATCTGAGGTTTGGGATTGCTTTAACCTTATTCTTAATAGTGACCCCCCTACTGCTGCCTGTAAATACTGCCATCAAATGTACATGTGTGACTCAAAGAAACATGGAACTTCAAACTTAAAGAGTCACATGAAAACATGCCCTAAGTATCTGTTGAACTTGTCAACTGACCCCACCCAAACAATCTTGACATTTTCAACAACTCAGGGAGTTGGACTGGTTCCAACAAGTTCTAAGTTAGATCCTGTAGGTTGTATAAAGGGGTTAGCTTATTTTATCATTTTGGATGAGAAACCCTTTATTACAGTTGAAGGAGAGGGGTTCAAGTACTTTTGTAAGCAATTGCAGCCCCAATTTTCTATACCGTCAAGGAGAACCATAGCTAGGGACTGTTTTCAATTATATCTTGATGAGAAAGTGAGGTTGAAGGCATTCTTTAAATCTGATTGTAGTAGGGTGGCAATAACAACAAATTGTTGGACATCTGTCCAAAATCTAAACTATTTGACCCTAACTGCCCATTTTATTGATAGGGATTGGAATTACCAAAAGAGGATTATTAGCTTTACCGTTATTCCAAATCACCGTGATAGAACGGTTGGTAAGAAGGTTGAGGATGTATTGAAGGAGTGGGGGCTGAGAAATGTTTCTACCATTACGGTTGATAATGCGGCATAAAATGATGTTGCTGTTAAATATTTAGAGCAGAAAATCAGAAATATGAATGGACTTTTAATGGATGGGTTTGGGTTTCACATGAGGTGTTGTGCTCATATACTGAATTTGGTTGTTAGAGATGGATTAAAAGTAGCCAGCACCTCAATTTCAAGTGTTAGAAATGCTATTAGGTTTGTGAGATCTTCACTCCATAGAGCTTTAAAGTTCAAGGAGTGTGTGGAATATGTCGGGATTACATGTAAGAAGTCAGTATGTCTTGATGTTTCGACTAGATGGAACTCGACATATTTGATGTTAGATGCGGCTGAGAAATTTCAAACTGCTTTTGATAAACTAGAAGATGGGGATGAAGACTATAGGGATTTATTTGACGGTGATTCCCCACCTAGTAGTCAAGATTGGGATAATGTTAGAGTTTTTATTAAGTTTTTGAAGAAATATTATGAAGCGACAAAGGTTTTTTCTGTTTCAACAAAAGCAAGTTTGCATACTGCTTTTCCATTCTTGACTGAAATCTACATTGAACTTAAGAAATTAAACATGGACCTTAATGGATTGTTTGCAAATGTAGCACGGGACATGTTGGAAAAGTTTTGTAAGTACTGGGTTGATATCACTAAGATGAACCAGCTCCTTTATTTTGTTATTATTTTTGATTCCCGGTATAAGTTAAGATATGTGGAATGGTGCTTTGATGATATGTATGGAAAAGATTCAGACACTAAGAAATCCGTATTAAAAGATATCAATGACAATCTTTCAAAGATGTTTGATCTTTACAAACAAGCCCATGACATTGCTGGAGGCTCAGTCACATCTGTTGCAGCTGCTGTTTCTCATGGTGAAACGGCTGCCAGTGATGAATTACCCACATATATAGCTAGAGAAAATGCTTTTCAGGAACATTTGATGTCTATTGATTCAGTGGAAGAAGAAACCGAGCTTCAAAGTTATATTGCTGGAAAATGTTTAACTTTCAATGAAAAAGATAAAGAAAAGTTCGACATTCTTTGTTGGTGGAAACATAATGCGGGTCAATACCCGGTTCTGTCCCAAATAGTTAGAGATATCATGCCTACACCAGTTTCAACTGTGGCTTCTGAGAGTGCATTTAGCACGAGTGAGAGGGTTTTAGAGGTATACAGAAGCTCTCTCAAATCAGAAATGGCCGAAGCTTTAATTTGTACTCAGAACTGGTTGAGACCTACCTTTTACCAATTCAAAGGCATGGAATTTAACGAGGATTATGAGATATCCGTGAAGATATTAGTTACAAGCTAACAGAGAATTCAATTGTCGTGCAAGAATATATATATATATATATATATATATATATATATATATATATATATATATATATATATATATATATATATATATATATATATATATATATATATATATATATATATATATATATATATATATATATATATATAACATGTTTACAAACTCAATATATATTCTAATAAATTATGTTGTTGAAGAATAAGTGATTATGTTATGCATACATATGAATTCAGTTACTTACATATTGTTTCTTGTCTTGATTGGAGGTTTCTTTTGCAATTGTGCATACTTAAGGACTTAAAATTTCTATTCTTTAACATGATTCCAACTTTCAATAGAGTGATGGAAAAAAAAAAGACTTCAAATGGCCTTCACTTTCAAACTCCTTATGACTATTATATCATATTTTAGTGTGGATTCTGAAAATAAGAGAGAGACCTTGGGGATAGTCTATTGTCTCCTTCTCAATGGGTGAAGCCTTTTTATTTATTTTTTGTGTTTTTTTCCTTTTCTTTTTTATCTCTGTGTGTGTGAGAGAGAGGACATTGGGATAGCAAAACTAAAAAAAGTGAAAGTGAAGGTATTTTTCTCGCGTGTAACTTCCCAAATGAGTTTTCCTTCCTCTTTTAATCATAGTTGTCCGAACTTGGTAGCCATGCTTTTTCACTTTGGAATTTTTAGAGGAACTTACAATTGAGGAGGTGCACGTGGCTTCGAGCAAGTGAAGGGAGTGGATTTACTCTGTTGCCTGTTTTTCTTTTCTTATCCTTGATTTTATCCCTTTATTTTTTCCAGATCACCCCAAAGCTGATAGCTGGCAAAATGTTGATGTATCCCTTAATTAGTGGTTGCGTGTCCACTTCTCATTGGGAATTTCTTTTTGCTCTATTATGTTATTACAATTTTTTTTCATAATACCATAATTTTCAATAAATATACCATAATGTCATGTTTTTAAAAAAAACGTGTTTTTGATACAAGGTTACCGCCCTTTCAATGGGCGGAAGAGTTAAAATATTAAAAGGTGTCGCATTTTCAATGGGCGGCAGTGTATAAAAATTTAGACATTCCCTCCTTTTCAATGGGCGACAGAGTACATTTTTGAAGTGTGCTGCCTTTTCAATATGCGGCAGTGCTTACGTGTCCTTTTTTTTTGTTTGAAACTATGGCAATATGGTATATATATAGTTGAAATGTGTGGCAAAAGAGTATTTAATGTTTAATAACATGGAAAAAAAATTCTCTCATTGGGGGCTTGTTATTTCTTTTATTTTTTTATTTTAAATATATTAGAAACAAACTTAGTGATTAAAATGAAAATTAATTACTCAAAATAAATCCAATCTAATTATCTAATTAATCCTAATTAATTATACTGATTATTTTGATTAGAAAATTAAAAATAAAATGATTAAAAATGAATAAAAGTCGAGCGCAAAAATGTTTGAAAAACTAAATTGAATGCACCAAAATAATCAGTGTAGAATAATAAACCTTTTGGAAACATACAAGTTTTGATTGAATTTTGAAATAAAAAGTGACTGGTTAAAAAGCTCAGGCTAATCAAAATGCGATCTAAAAAGTAGACAAAAAATAAGATGAACACGACAGGTTAAACTGTGCAAACCGTAGATTAATAAAATTGACGTCTGCAAGCTCGATTTTAAAATTTTCCGCCCACTAATTTCACGTACATTTGATAATAAGTTCAAACGGTTTGTGTGTAAATCCAAAATTTATTATGGTCAATATTTTAGGGATTACGTGAGATGAAATGCATGTCATAATGCATATATCGATTCGTTTATTCAGGGTGAAAATTGGGGTATGACATTTTTCTAAAGAATGACCAAAATCAAAAAGTCCAACATTCGGATCACTTTGCTCAAGGATTAAGAGACAACCCTAATTGACCCTCAAGAGATCTATAGACATATTGTTTCATATTTCACTAACTTGTTTTCACATGTAGCTATAGGTTATGTTAATTCTTTAATTGATGGGGTGATTCCCTTTTTGGTTCCTGATGCTATGAAGAGATTCAAGTTGTAGTTTTAACCTTAACAAAGATAGCTCTCTTTGGCCATATGGCTTTGGAAGTATCTTTTATCAAAACATAATGGAAAATAGTGAATGATGTGTGCATAGTTGTTCTTTAATTTTTCTTCTTCAAGATAAATTCTCAAACGATAACTCTAGCTCTGTAGTTTTGATGCCTAAGTCTAAGGATTCATATAGTATTGTCAAGTTCAGGCTCATAGCCATGTGCAACTTCAAGTTCAAGATAATTTCTAAAATTCTAGCTGCTTGCTTGTATCACATTTTTACTTATTTTTAAGGAGCAAAAGGATTTTATCAGATGTAGGAATATCAAAGATTATGTTCTTGGATTTAGAGGCTTTAAACATTCTAGACAAGAAATGCTTTAGTGGTAACTTAGCTCTTAAGGTAGATGTTATTAAGGCATTTGATACATTAAATTGGAGTTTCCTTGTAATGGTTTTGGAGAGGTTTGACTTTGTTACTTGTTTTTTCCATTAGATCTATTCTATTATTGACCTTTTTCACTTGTATGTTATCATCAATGGTGTTGCGCATGGGTACTTCAAATGTGGTAGGGGTGCTAGGCAAGGATATCCTCTCTTTTCTAAGATATTTTGTTTGGTTGAAGAGGTTTTCAGCAGAAGCATTTCCAAAATGGTTACTGATGGTCACATGAAGCTTATCATGAGCTCTAAATAGTTAGCTATCCATTCTCACATATTTTATGCCGATGAAATTTTGATCTTTTACAAAATCACCAAGTCCAACATCCAAACTTTCATCAAGTCCTACTCTAACTATACTCTGATATTTAGGGAGTCCTTTATCCCTTCAAAATAATTTCTTTTTGCTAGTGGGATGTCACCAACTAGGCCAAACTATCCCTTCATTACGCTAGTTTTCATAAGGGTTACCTTCCTTTTAAATACCTTGGAATTCCCATCTTCAAAGGTAGGATCAAGGTTTCCCACCTCCAACCTATTGTTGACAAACTTGCTTCTAAACTCCCAGCTCTGAAGGTCTCTTTTGTCTCTATTGATGGTATAACCATCTTAGTCCAAATTATGATCCATGTTATGATCACACACTCCATATGTATTTATTCTTGGTCGGGTTCTCTTCTCAAATACATTGAAAGAGCTACAAGGAATTTCATATGGGGATAAGAAATAAATAAAATATATTTGGTGACCATTTCTTGTAAAAAAAGTGAGAAAGCTTAAAGATACTGGTTGTCTAGGGATTAAATGTCTTGTCTGCCTGAATGAAGCTACAAATTTAAAGTTAGCTTGGGAAATGCTTGGATCTGAGGAAGAATGGGTGTGCATCATTAGATGGAGAGTTCTTAGAAGTTATGGTATTATCACTTATAACATCTCATCTTCTATTTGGAAAAGCTTAAAACCTGAGTTTATTTGCACTAGGGATCAATCTCAATGGTTAATTGGAGAACATTAATTTTTGGAAAGCCAATTAGTGCGGTGAACCTCTTCTCAATTTCCTTGACTCAACTTTGGATTTCCATAGTTCAATTAATCCTCAATCTAAAGTTGTTGACTACATGCAAGATCACTCCTTGAACCTGCAAATCTTTTCCCTTTTCTGAAATACAAAATAGAAGACATCCAATTTTTCCTCCTGACAATAAATATCAACTTATTTGGCTAGGTTCAGATCACGGTTCTTTAACTCCTAAGGATGCTGTGAGACGTTGGATCGAACTTTTTTCGCAAGTAATGCGTGTTGTAGTCGAAGTTTGTTCTAACATGCATTAGTCAATATTGTTAGGGTTGTTAGCATGTTGAATTGGGCCTTGCTTGTAAGCCCAATTGTTTAAGTTAGCTTGTACCCTAAGTTGGCTTGTAATGGGTAATTGTTAAAAAGCTCATTAGGTTAGTGTGCTATTTTTCTTATAAATAGGATGCTAGTTTCTCAATCTTGGCAAAAGGAAAAATAGGAAGATAAAATCCTAATTTTAAGGGAGAGAGGTTATTTTGTTATTCTTGTATACTTGTAATCTTGTTCTAAGAGAAAGAAAAGAATAGCACTTTAATAACCAATCCTTGTTGTTCCTTGTTGTTTTACCTTGTCTTCTTTATTAACCCTAACCCTTGTATGTTTCTTGATAATAAAGAAACCATTTATACTTTGTTTAAAGGTATCTGATTCATAACAAATTGGTGCGATGATCATGGAGAAGATGCCTTCAACAAAGTATGAGATTGAAAAGTTCACCGGAGTCAACGACTTCGGTCTGTGGCGCTTGAAGATGAAAGCCCTATTGGTTCAGCAGGGTTGTTTGGAAGCGTTGAAGGGTGAGGCAGCCATGGACGCTGCGTTAACGGCAAAAGAAAAGACGGGCATGATCGAGAAAGCCCACATCACAATATTGTTGAGCCTTGGTGATAAGGTTCTTCGACAGGTATCAAAGGAGACTACAGCATCGGGATTATGGGTGAAACTTGAAAGTTTGTACATGACCAAATCTCTGGAGAATCGACTCTACCTGAAGCAAGCTTTATATTCATTCAAGATGAGTGAAGACAAAGTGTTGGCTGAGCAGTTGGATATGTTCAACAAGCTGATTCTTGATCTTGAAAATATTGATGTGAAGATCGATGATGAAGATCAAGCACTGTTGCTGCTGTGTGCTTTGCCCAGAACACATGCTCACTTCAAAGAAACTCTCTTGTATGGAAGGGAGTCCCTGACCTTTGAAGAAGTTCAATCAGCCTTGTATTCTAAGAACTTGAACGAACGAAAGGAGCATAAACCTTCGACGGTGGGCGAAGGTTTAGCCGTTAAGGGAAAATTCTTGCGAAAGGATGGTAAGTTCGACAAGAAGAAATGTAAAAGTCAACAGAAGTCTTATAGTGGCAAAACATCTAGTATTCGATGTTATCACTGTAAGAAGGAGGGTCACATAAGAAAGGTGTGCCCTGAACGCCTGAAAGATCATGGAAGTAATGGCAATGCAGCCATTGTTTAAGATGACTTCGACTCATTTGATGTTCTTGTCGTTTCAAGTGGCGACTCGAGGAAAGTGTGGATTATGGATTCAGGTTGCACTTGGCACATGACTCCAAACAGAGATTTGTTCGAGGAGCTATGTGATCAAGATGGTGGATCTGTGCTGCTGGAAAACAACAAATCTTGCAAAATTGCAGGTATTGGATCTGTGAGATTCAAGCTCCATGATGAGTCAATAAGGTTATTGACTGAAGTCAGGTACGTACCTGACTTGAAGAGAAATTTAATTTCTCTTGGTGAATTTGACATAAAAGGATACATTTTTCAAGGAGAGAAAAGTATCCTAAGAGTCATGAAGGGTTCGAAGGAAGTCTTGAGAGGCATGAAGAAACAAGGCTTGTATACCCTTGAGGCTGAGGTTGTAAGTGGTTCGACAAATGTTGCATCTACGAAACTTATGTCGAAGACAGGATTATGGCACAAGAGATTGGGCCATGTCAGCGAAAGAGGCCTGGTCAAATTGGGGAAGCAGAACCTGCTAGGAGGTGACAAAGTCGAAAAGTTGGAATTTTGTGAATCTTGTGTATTTGGTAAATCCTGTAGGGCGAAGTTTAACAAAGGTAAGCAAAGAACACATGGATCCCTGGATTATATTCATGCTGATCTTTGGGGGGCCTGTAAGAAATCCTTCACACTCAGGTGCAAGGTATTTTCTATCCATCGTTGATGACTATTCCAGAAAGATATGGGTATTCCTTCAGAAGATGAAGGATGAAACTTTTGAGAATTTCAAAAGTTGGAAGATTCTAGTCGAAACTCAGACTGGCAAAAAGGTTAAGAGGTTGAGAACCGACAATGGCCTTGAATTCTGCAACGAAGCGTTCGACAGTTACTGTGTTGGGTCTGGGATTGCAAGGCATAAGACTGTAGCAGGTACTCCTCAACAAAATGGCTTAGCTGAGAGATTCAATCGAACAATCCTTGAAAGGGTTAGATGCATGTTGGTTAGTGCTGGATTGAAGAAGGTGTTTTGGGCGAAAACTGTTTTGACAGCAACTTACCTGATAAATATATATCCCTCGATTGCCTTGGGAATGAAGACACCTGAAGAAGTTTGGTTGGGACATCCACCTAGTCTTGACAGACTGAGAGTATTTGGTTGTGTGGCCTATGCTCATATTAGGCAAGACAAGGTCGAACCTAGAGCTCTGAAGTGCATGTTCATGGGATACCCTGAAGGAGTCAAAGCTTATAGGCTATGGTGCCTAGATCCAGGTCACAGAAGTTGTATCACCATTCGAGATGTAGTTTTCAATGAAGCAGAGATGGATTTCAAGAAAACTGATGATGCTGACGAAGAGCTGGAACAGGGAGAGATTCCTGTTGAGGTGGAGCATGTTGATGCTGAATTGCTTACCCCAGATGAAGTCGAAGAAGACGCAGAAGATGATGTCGAAGATGAGGAGATTGATAATGACTACCTGCTAGCAAGAGATAGGTCGAGGAGAGTCATCAAGCCACCTCAGAGACTTGGGTATGCAGATCTTATAGCTTATGCCTTAATCTCTGCTAGTGAGGTTCTAGATAAAGAACCTAGAGACTATAAGGAAGTTATGAGGAGTCGAAAGAAGACCGAATGGATGAAGGCCATGGATGATGAGATGAAATCTCTTCATGATAACAACACTTGGGAACTGATCAAGAAACCTGTTGTGACTCCGACAAACCCTCAATTTAAGCTGAGTATAGATCAGTGTCCCAGCACTGATGTTGAAAGAACATATATGAATAGCATTCCATATGCTAACATAGTAGGTTCTTTGATGTATGTTATGGTTTGTACTAGACCCGACATAGCATATGCAGTAAGTCTTGTAAGCAGGTACATGGTGAATCCTGGAAAGGCTCACTGGCAAGCATTAAAGTGGATTTTAAGGTACATAAATGGGTCTCTGAATAGAGTCCTAATTTATGGTGGAGCCTTGGGTGAAGATAGTAAAGCAGCAATCGAAGGATATCTCGACTCTGATTATGCAGGTTGTATGGATTCCAGAAAATCTATCTCTGGATATGTTTTCACTATGTTTGGGACAACAATCATTTGGAAAACAACACTTCAGAAGGTCGTTGCCTTATCAACCACTGAAGCGGAGTATATTGCCCTAACTGAAGCTGTGAAGGAAGCATTGTAGCTTGAAGGTTTTACAAAGGAGCTAAAACTTCAAGGTCGAGTTATCACTGTTAAATGTGATAGTCAAAGTGCAATACACCTGTCAAAGAATTCAGCCTATCATGAGCGAACCAAGCACATTGATGTGAAGCTACATTTCATCAGAGGGGTAATCGAGCATGGAGAAGTCCAAGTGCTGAAGGTTTTGACAGATCATAATGCTGCTGATATGATCACCCAGACGTTGCCCAGTTGCAAGTTTTTCCACTGTATGCAGTTAATAAAGTTGTATGAAGAAAGCTAGTTTCTTGATGTTATAGAGTTAGATCCAAGGTGGAGATTTGTGAGACGTTGGATCGAACTCTGTTCGCAAGTAATGCGTGTTGTAGTCGAAATTTGTTCTAACATGCATTAGTCAATATTGCTAGGGTTGTTAGCATGTTGAATTGGGTCTTGCTTGTAAGCCCAATTGTTTAAGTTAGCTTGTACCCTAAGTTGGCTTGTAATGGATAATTGTTAAAAAGCCCATTAGGTTAGTGTGCTATTTTTCTTATAAATAGGATGCTAGTTTCTCAATCTTGGCAAAAGGAAAAATAGGAAGATAAAATCCTAATTTCAAGGGAGAGAGGTTATTTTGTTATTCTTGTATACTTGTAATCTTGTTCTAAGAGAAAGAAAAGAATAGCAGTTTAATAACCAATTCTTGTTGTTCCTTGTTGTTTTACCTTGTCTTCTTTATTAACCCTAACCCTTGTGTGTTTCTTGATAAGAAAGAAACCGTTTATACTTTGTTTAAAGGTATCCGATTCACAACAGATGCATACCTCTTTAAGCAGCATGACACCCCTATGTTATTATGGGGAAATCCATATGGGGTGTAGATGTTGAAGGGAAATATGTGATCCAAAATGCAGCGAAAAATAAAAATTTCCCTTTAGTGATCTTTACAAATAGTCATGATCAGAGATAGAACAATTACCTCTTGTGGCGATGAAACCTTTGATTCTGGATCGAATGAGTGATCACAGGCGATGTATGATGAACAACGCCTCTACTTAGTCTATACAAATAGATTCCTTCAGTCTCAACATTAGCTGCAACGATTATATAATATCTATAATGTAATTATTGAAATAATTGACATTAAAATAGCTTTTAATATAAAAAATAAAAATAAATAAATTTTGAAACATAAATAAATATTGACTAAATTTTAAGTTAGAAAATTTTAAATATCATAAATGATCTGACATACATATCGAGAAATAAGTAAACAATTAACTATTGAACATTATGAAAGACTTCTTTGTAAACGACATTTTCAGTTACATTTGTATCTTCACCTTCGTCGTTGGTTATCAGTATCTTTAAGCCTTTCTTTGAACTAACTCTTGACAATGCAACATATAATTGCCCATGAGAAAAAATTAGCTGGGGAAGATACCCTCCTACATATTTAAGTGACTGACCTTGACTCTTGTTGATTGTCATAGCAAATGATACAGTCAATGGAAATTGCCGACGTTGAAATTTGAAAGGGATTCTTTTATCGGTTGGAGTCAGTGATAACCTTGGAATAAAAACCTTCTGACAAATATTGTTACCTGATATAATCTTACCTTCAAGGACATATCTTCCCATTTTTGTAATTATCAATCGGGTGCCATTGCACAATCCCAACGACTGATCAATATTTCTCAATAACATTACTGGGACTCCAAATTTTAATTTCAACTTGTGATTTGGTAGTCTTGAAGATACAATGGTGTTTAGAAATTCAGGAGTATGCACATCATTTGGCATGTTAACGTCTGACCTAGCATTACATGGAGAATCATAACTCAAATAAGTTTTTTCTTCTCCAGGTATTAAATCCAACATATAATCATTGAGGGCATCAACAATGGTATTTTTAGGAGCTAATATTGCCCTCTCTTGAAAAAAAGACAAATCATTCAAATTGTGTAAAAGATTTGGATACATGCTTTCCACAATAGCTGAAAGTGGATCTCCAAAGCTAGGAATCAACAAATCATGTGGTATTTTCACTGTGATATCTACGTCATTAGCATCTCCAATACTTCCATCGCCGATTCCTAATATCCATTCTGGAAAACTCTTTCTCTCTTCAATGTCAGCATCTATACCTCTAGTCAGAAGTCTCATATTAGTGGTCAGTGTAAGCACTTCACAATAACTCCAAAGATGAGAAGAATTTATAGTTGAATGCACAACTTCATGTCTTGTTCCTTTAGGGATAATAGGAAGGATCTGACGAAAATCTCCACCCAAAACAACTACTTTTCTGCTAAATGAAATATTTTTATTTTGCATTATATCTTGAAAAGTACGATCAACAGCTTCAAAACAATGCTTGTGCATCATAGGGGCTTCATCCCATATTATTAACTTTGCACGACGTATTAACTCAGCTAAAGGGTCTTTTGGAGCGATATTACACGTCAAACATTCATGAACTTCTATAGGGATGGCAAATCTTGAGTGTGCAGTTCTTCCACCCGGAATTAGCAAAGAAGCTATCCCACTCGATGCGACGGTTAGAACAATCTCAGCCCTTGATCTTATTGTTGTAGACATTGCTCTCCAAATATAATTTTTTCTAGTTCCTCCATAACCATATAGAAAAAAAAGTCCCGATCTATTTTCATCGACCCTTTTCATGATCCTTTCATATATTCTCATTTGTTCAGTTGTCATTGTGACATCAAATTACGATGCTCTTCTAACAGTGTCCGCCTGTCATAATTCAACTCATCATAAATCAATCTATTTTGTCTCTCGGGTAACAATGCTCTATTTGGTTGAGGCATCTCAGGATAATCTTCCAAGCTTTTGTTATTACTTTGCAATAAAATCTCAATTTCAGCCAAAGCATAACTCTTCAATTGATCAACAGTCAAGACCAAATCTGCAAATTTAATATAATATACACTTAATAAAAATAGCTATTATGTATATATAATATAAAGCATTAAAAAAAACACTTAATATCCTAAATGTGATACTACGGAACAAAAGTATACTGCAGAAGGTTATAGAAAAATCTACAATTAATATAATATAAAAAACTACACTTAATATAATATTAAAAAAATATTAAAAAGTATACTATGAAACAAAAAGTATCCTAAATGTGATACGTTATATATACACACATAGAAAACAAACTACCATGCATCAAAATAAAAAAAAAATTAAAAAGATAGAAAAAATACCATGAAAACATAATAATTGTCTTTGTCGGTGCAAAATATCATCAGACAAATACTCCCATGTCTTATTCCAAACAAAATTTAGTCGACTTATTTGATTTGACACTAACAGAGTGGCAAATAAACTGCGTAAAAAGCTTCTGGTACCCCAATGACTCGCTGTCGCGGTGAAAATCGGATACCAAACTATTGATTAGTTTGAATCTTATTCATTTTTGCAACCGAACTTTGATTTGTCCAAAGGAAGGGATAAAGATCGAAATTCCCACAATGCAATGCAAATGCAAGCTAGAGAGTTTTAGGTTCGGGGGTTGGTTAAACTTAGGGAATGTGCTAGCATCCTAAGTTTCTGTAGTACTCTACAGGAACCTCTTGTTTTATATTTGTTTTATTGCTAAGGTTTATCTGCTTAAAGGATAAAAGACCTAGGGGTTTATTTCTAAGTATACTCGATAAGATATTGCATCTTATGCCTACATATCCTTACGGGAGTGGAATCAGAGTATCTGTAGTTACCCTAAAGGGTTTGAGGAGTTCTTTGACTGTGGTCAAAGTTCCTACGGGTTTAGGGTAGTTGATTGATTGATTTTAGGAGAAAAGATGAGTTGTCATTTTAAGGGAGATTTAACCGCCACAAGTGTAAGAGATTGTATTTGTTGTGGGGTGGAGATTCTATCTCGCTTAAGATGATTAACATCTATTTCTCTAATGTTTGAATATTTGTGTGAGTTGTTTTGTTTATTCTAAGTTGTAAAAAAGGTCCTTCCTATGGGGTAGGATCTAACTTAGAAGATCGACTTGAATGAGATCAAGGATCAATGGGGAAAATGATGTAAGATGATATGCATACTGTCGCTACTGCGAAAATCGGCGCCGGCTTGACAGGAGAGTCGCCACCGTGCGTTATTTATCCCTCAGAGCGGGAAAGGAAACGCTCGAAGTAAACCTCGCAAAGACGGGAAAAGGTATGGTCATCGCAACCAAAACCTGGATTCGGGAGTCGGTTACGCAAGGGGAAGGTATTAGCACCCCTCACGTCCATCGTACTCGATGGGATCCACGCTTGGTGTTTATAGGTAAAAGGGTGTGTTATCTATCTACGCTAATGGCTGGTTTGAAAAGAAAATAAAAGGACAGGACTCGACAGAACATACGGTGTTCTGGGCCTACGTATTCCCTCGTGCAATGGGAAAGTCAGAGTCAACGTAGTTCGACTTCCTACGTCTAAACGGGGGAAAAGGTTGCTCGCCAGGACATCGCATCCTGTGCCTACGTACTTTCATCTGAAATGAAAGATCAGAGCAAACGTAGTTCGGCTAACTACGGGTAAACAGGGGCTCTCACACAGCAGTGAGAAACAAACTGGTCCTAAAGGCTCGGGAACCTACAACTACGATCTGGTCTCAAATGCGCTCGGGCAAGAGAAAAGGGTAACAATTAGTCGTTAGCGGGAAAGTCTCGATCGCACAGCCGCGAGAGAACAAAAGTTAGTCGTTAGTGTGCTCGCTAGGATATCGCATCCTATGCCTACATATCTTCGTCTGGAACGAAGAATCAGAGCAGCTGTAGTTCAGCTAACTACGGATCAAGCTACTCAAAAGCTCCTACAGAAAGGAAAGGGAAACCCTAGAACTATAGCTGAGAAACAGGGGAATCTACTTACTGCTATCTCACCTGGCTGACCACCCTAATGTCTATCATAACAACTCCGCAGCGGAGAAGTCAGAGCTCCTAAGGGATCATGGCAACAGGATTAAATCACAAACAAGAAACTGCAAAGTAAAGGAATACTGGAAATATGCATGAATGCAACAACTAGACACACAAGGCACAGAGGCCGCAAACCACAAAGGCAAGGGAGCTCAGCTCTACCAAATACCAACAAGCAAAGCCACGCAATAACAAACAAGCAGAAGGAGGACCACCTCAACTTCTCATGCACACCAAGTCTACTTCTAAGATGCACCTATTCAGAACTATCTAGATGAATGCCTAAGTCTAATGCAACACAACATCATACAAGTCAAACAACACAAAGAGACTAACCCTAAGCAGGGCCTCTAACAAACCTGAAACAAGCTCCTAATCTGTCTCTAAAAAACTCTATACAGCACCTTAAGCAAAGATCTAAGCAAACTCTAATCAAAACCCTAAGCAGGAGGAATCAATCCCAGTCTCCAAGCTTCCGAACAAGCTTACCAGAGAAAGGAAGCTAAGCAGACAAGCTCATAGTGCTTTCCTCAGGAAAGTACCAGGAGGTTACTACTCAGGAGTCATATCCTATGCGGCTCGACAACTGTGATCAGTTTACATTCCTCCTCAGGAGAAATTAAACTCACATGAAGGCTCCGGCATCACGGGATACTTGAGAAACCTATATGCACTAGGGGAACTAAGTGAGCAGACTCATAGGACCCTCCTCAGGAAAGTACTAGGAGACTGACACTTAGGAATCGTATCCTACGCGGCTCAACAACTGTGATCAGTTTACATTCCTCCTCAGGAGAAATTAAACTCACAAGTTGGCTCCAACATCACCGGATACTTAAGAAATCCTAGATAAACTAGTGGAACTAAGTGAATAGACCCATAGGACCTTCCTCAGGAAAGTACTAGGGGACTTCCACTTAGGAATCGTATCCCATGTGGCTCAACAACATGTGATCAGTTTATATTTCTCCTCAGGAGAAATTAAACTCACAAGTCGGCTCCGACATCATTGGATACTTACGAAAGAGGCGAGAAGAAAGAATGAAAGTCATTCATAGTGCCTTCCTCAGGAAAGTACCATAAACTCCCTTCAAACTTCAGGATCTCGAACCTCACAAACAGACAACAAGCTCCTAGACTAAGCCTCAATCCACTGCATCTTTGCAAGCTCCAGCAAGACCTCCATCAGCTCCTACCTTGAGAAGAAACTCACAGGCCAACAAACCACAAAAGACTATCTCTGAAGTTCAACCACAGTTGAACTTCAAAGTCAGAAGTCATCAAGACTTCCCCTATCTTCAGGCTCAGACAAATCACAGCAGAACACCCTACAAAAATCTATCAAAAATCTAATGGGAGACCTACATGGCTCTAGGGTAACATACTGAAAAATCAGAACAAAATTCAACACCAGATGAAAGAAATAAAATCAGCAACACAGACATATCCACAGACCAATTATTCAACATCAATAACAGTGAAAAAATGCAATTAAAATGGAAATGCATGATTAAGCTAATGTTTTTGTACTATAAAATTCTACACTGAATCACGAGTCTACAGAAAAAAGAACGGAATTATTTGACTAAATCTACCATTATTTATGAATTTTCTAATGATATGCATGCATTGAAAATATTAAAACAAATCAATTAATTGGAAAATATGCAAAAAATAGCAAACTAAAATAAAATGTCATTTTTATTTTTATTTAATTTTCTAGGAATCATGATGCAATGGTAGGAAAAAAAAAGAATTATTAAAAACGATTATTTACATTTATTTATGATTTATTACAAATATGAAAAGAAATAAAAGAAATTGAGAGAAAATTAAATTGAAATAAAACTGGGGGTTCAAACAGCAGGGAAATCTAGTTCATTCTGCATTGGGCCTATGCTGGGGTGGTGCAGATAGTCATTAGGCGCAGGCCCATGCTTACTAACCAAAAAACAATAAAAAACTGAACTGAAACTCAGGGGGGGGGGGTGCAGCACTAGCAGATTCCTAGTTATTTATCCACATTGGGCCCTGATTGGGGGGTGCCAACAGCATGAGGCGCAGGGCCCAAATTCCTCAAACAATTAGTAAATTCAGAAAAAGAAAAAGGAACGCCTGGGGGTGCTGTGAGTAATTTTTCAGTTGATTTCCATTATGGGCTACGCCCAGGGGGGTGTTAACAGCGATTGGGGCCTAAGGCCCAAGTTCTATACCCAGACTCCACACGCTAGGGGGGGGAAATTGAGCAGTTTGGGGTGTAGCGTTCAGTAATACGCTTGGGCCTAAGCCCAGTATCCAACCCTAATCCATACGAACCCTAACAAACAAAACCTAATCACTTCCATCCCTCTGGCACTGTTCATCAAGCGCCGTTCCCTCTCGTCTCTCCCTCGTCTCTACTCTGCAACTCAATCAAACAAACTCTAAACGAAGCAAATCCTCACCCAAACACTTCAATCCCTCACAAGAAATCATTACCCAGGATCTAGTCTTAAACCACACACCAAATCAATTCATCAATTTAAAACCCTAATCGTTGAAGGCAACGCGATCTAATCTGAAGAAGAACACTCGAGGAGTTTTAGCCAGCGTACCTGGGGATATGTTCGCCTTCCTTGAAGGTCTTTTCTGAAGACGTTACAAATGAAGGTTGGAGCGAAGAAATTTGAGAATCTCCTGGAAGCTTGAACGCGATTGGAGGTTCTGGAAATGTTGCTTGGAGATTGAACGTCTGAGGATGATTTCTGGAAATATTGCTTGAGGATGAATGAATGTTGTTCTAAAAAAACTGATGAAGATTGATATCGTTCTGGAAAAAAAAATTGATGAAGAACAAAGAGTTTCTGGAGAAATTGATGGAGCTTGTTGTGTTTCTGGAAAAATCTTGGATGAAGGTATGAAGGTTCAAGGTGATTTCTGGAGAAATGTTGCTTGAAGGTTTGATGATTCCGGCGACGATGATGAAGGTGACGGAGGGACGATCGGAGGAAGAAGAAGATAATCTGGTGATTTCCTGGTGTTTGCAGATTCCGGTGGCCGGAGTCTGTTGGCGGTGGCCGGCGGTGGGGGCTACGGCTGATGCATGGCCGCCGGTGGCGTTCTGGTGAATCTCCGGTGAGGGATGTGGGGAGGACAGATGGCGCGCATGCGCAGAGAGAGAGAGAGTGGTGGGGACACCTGTGGACGCGTGGAGGAGTCTGGGAGCTCTGAGTGGCTGTGGTGGCGTGGAGATTGAGAAACGCGTGGGGCCCTGCATGGCCAACACGTGGCCACTATTTATTACACAGATACTGCTAGAACTTTCCAGAGATTTCTGGGGTTGCGCTGGACTTTTGGGCTGCGTTGGATTTTCTTGGACTTTTTCTGGACCCATTTTTCCTGCTGATGAGATTTGGGCCTTAACAAAAACCTCCCTTGGGCCCATTCGAAAATGAATAACAAAACTGTAACAAAAAACTGAATAAAAACTGGATTTGATTAATGCCTAATTAACAATTAACACCTAATTAACTAACTTCCTAATCAACTCTAAAAAAAAGATTAAAACTCATATTATCCTAATTAAACCTAAAAATCAATTAAGATCTAATTAAACTCCAAAAAGAAGATTAATGTTCTAATTAACTCTAAACTCTTACTAATTTCCTATCAAAATTCCAATATTATTAAAAACTAGTATCTATTATTAATAAAAGAAACTATATTATTTTTCTATATTATCTAAAAACAATTAAACCTATTTAAAAACCTACAAAATTCTAAACTATTATTATCTATTAGTAATAAAAGAAAAACTATATTATTTTCTATATTGTCTAAAAAACAATTAAACCCATTTAAAAATCTATACAAAATTCCTAGAAATGATTTAAAAATTCTTATAAAATCCTAAAAAGAGATTAAGCTATTAAAATATTCTATAAACCTATTTAAATTCCAGAAAAATCTATAAAGCCTGCTAAAAATTCACAAAAAGCCTATAAAAATCCTAAAAATGCAGATGAATGCAAATGACTCCCATAAAAGCGCACGAGACCAGATCGAATCGAACGGAGATCCCCGGGCATCAGAATATCCTCAAAATCACTGAAAAATCACCGAGGAGCGCACAATTTCCCGAAAATAAAACCCCGATAATCTGGACTGGGTCTGCCATATCTGATAGACGAAAGTCAAGCTGTAAACTCTGATATCCCCTGCTTGTACACAAAAATCATACATCTGAGCTGTGAATATGAAATTAAACCATGAGTCAGATAGGAGAATCGGTTGGTCAAATTTTAGGGTGCAACAGCTGCCCCTATTCAAGCGACTTGGACCTGGAGGGTTTGAAGAGCGCTCAGCCTTCAAACATTCAGAGGTACGAGACGGTTGAATACAAATAAAACCCGAAAATTTGCCAACCGCGAGCATATACTGTCAACTGCTTGGAGAATAAAGTCCAGAAAACCGAGTCCAGTCATTGCGGCACCAAACTGATTAATCATCTGATGAAGAACTCCTGATTGAATACCCGTTGCTTGTGACACCCCATATAACAAACCCTGAGGGCTACAACAACATACCTGATTCTTTCACATTGCCTACTGATAGGCAGGAAGAAAAATATACTCACATCGCCCAAAGATGGACGGGAAGACACCCTGATTGAATACTCACCTTGTCTAATGATAGACGGAAAGACAACGTTAATCTCCAAATTCACATCGTCTAAGGATAGACGGAAAGTCACCATAATCTCCATATTCACATCGTCTAAGGATAGACGGAAAGACATTCATTAATCTCCAAACTCACATCGTCTAAGAGTAGACGGCATTATCCTGATCAATATTCACATCGTCTAAGGGTAGACGGCATCATCCTGATCGATGAACAACTCAGTTCACATCGTCTAAGGATAGACGGAAAGACACCATTAATCTCCATATTCACATCGTCTAAGGGTAGACGGATCATCCTGATTGATGAACAAATCAGTTCACATCGTCTAAGGATAGACGGGAAGAAAGCCTGATTGCATACTCACATCGTCTAAAGGGTAGACGGAAAGACATAATCTCCAAATTCACATCGTCTACGGGTAGACGGGAAGACACCATTAATCTCCATATGCACATCGTCTAAGGGTAGACGGGATCATCCTGATCGATGAACAACTCAGTTCACATCGTCTAAGGATAGACGGAAAGACACCATTAATCTCCATATTCACATCGTCTAAGGGTAGACGGATCATCCTGATTGATGAACAAATCAGTTCACATCGTCTAAGGATAGACGGGAAGAAAGCCTGATTGCATACTCACATCGTCTAAAGGGTAGACGGAAAGACATAATCTCCAAATTCACATCGTCTACGGGTAGACGGGAAGACACCATTAATCTCCATATGCACATCGTCTAAGGGTAGACGGGATCATCCTGATTGATGAAACAAAACAATTCTCATCGTCTAAGGATAGACGGAATCAAATTCTTAATCTCCATACTCACATCGTCTAAGAATAGACGGAAAGACCATAATCTCCATACTCACATCGTCTAAGGATAGACGGAAAGTCACCATTATCTCCATACACACATCGTCTAAAGATAGACGGAAAGACACCATTACGTAATTCATCACCATCCTTTGAATTTCAGAATCCTTCTGTTTACGGGAATGGATGGAAAGATCAACATCCTTGAAGGGGCCACATCGTCAGTATGGACCGACGGTAAGAAAAACCACCTTTTAAGGAACCATGTCGTCAATAAGAATCGACAATCACGAAAACTGAACATTCTTCGAAGAGCCTCGACATCAATAGGGATTGATGGTCAGAAAAGGCCCTCTTGAAACACCATCTCATCCAATAACCAGAAAGAGAGCCAACATTCAAAATCATTTTGAAACTCCTCAACAACTAAGGATAGCCGGAGAAGACTCGCTGGGGAAACACCTCATCATATGTATGATCTGGCAATAAGAAACCCGCTGAACAATAGCTCGAAACTTCACATCGTCTGCTGACAGACGGAAAGAAAAGCCACTTGCTGGAGAAACCCTATTTTGAACTCCATTGAAAATCAACCAACACTTCACATCGTCTACTGATAGACGGGAAGAAAAGCATACTTGCTGGAGAAACTCTATTTTGAGCCCTATTGAAGATTCATCAAAACTTCACATCGTCTACTGATAGACGGGAAGAGAAGCACATCCTGGGGGAAACCCCTTCTTGAAACCTTACTGCGATCACCCGCAACTTCACATCGTCTATGGATAGACGGGAAGAAAACCACATTCGTACTCCAGACGTCTAATGATAGACGGAGAAATCCACTTATTGGAGGAACACATCGTCAATATGAATTGACGGGAAGAAAAGTCTGTCGATATCAGATGACTGCTTGATCAAAGCACAATTGTTGTATGATCTGGGATACAAATAATCTGCTGAACTGTCTGAATACTGCTGCTGGATAAATGTCTCTGAACTGATCACAGAGTAATTCACGCGCCCTATGAGGCTGATAGGAAATCTGACTTATGCTTTGTATGCACATGCAAATGCTTTAGTCTTTCTACAGCGTAATGCTCCATTTGGGATGGAAATGCTACGCATTCTGGAAATGTCATGCAGGTATGATGCAAATATGATGCATGCAATATGCTAGCAGGCTCGAGCTGCCGGAGAAGACCGGGTACAGAAAACCACTTCAGCAAAATAAATGCTGAAGGCGAGGCCAACTCTGCTGGGGATAAACTGGATATCACTGGATTATCCTAGCAAAATAAATGCTGGGAGAGTGAAATCAACTCCGCTGGGGATATTGGGAACTTAACCGAACACCTCGACGAAGTAATACCCTGCTGGGGTATATAACTCCGTTGTGAAATAGCAGACGTGCTGAATATGATTAGACTCCTCTGGGGGATAGCTTATCCATACCAATGACAAATTGGTCTTTGCTGGCAAAATGGAGGGAGTCCTCCTGCGCTCTGACGAAGCTCGGGTCTGGAAATTGATGCGCCCACACGGATGGGCTTCACGGTAATCGCAAACATGGATTTGAGCTCTTAAGCTTATCTTATTGGGTCAGATTCAACTGCCGCTGGAAAACATTCTTCCTGAATACACAGCCTTTTAGTGAAGAGTCAAGGGGTAGTAACACGACTTCCCGCATTCATCTCGCTCTCGAAAGTCAACTGCATCTGCTCGAATAACTCTGTAGGTACGGAGAACAACAATCCTTTTGCTTCTGATATGCCCCAGCTTATAGGACATCTGTGGGGATAGTCCTTGAAAGGAAATCTGCAAATCTGCTCCCTGATGGTCTGATATAACATGCCTCAGCGTTCTGAACTTCTGAGAGATACTTCACCTTGAATGCTTCTCGAGTAACTTCTGCGCGCTTAAGATGGCCTGCCCCTGACTGCAATGACCTAGCCCCGACTATCTGATTCAGAGTAGTACCTCTACGAGAGATTTGCCAAATCTCGACCTGACTGCCCCAGGATAACTGTCTTCGAAAAACTGACCTGACTGGGGATCACAATAAAGCTTGCCCCTGCTCTCGGAACATTCGGGCGTTCTGCATTCTATCTTGACCATACTTTCCACTGTAGGAAGCTTTTCTGCTGTCAAGCGCTTACTCGCAAGTAAAACAAGTTGTTATGCATAAAGATGTATTAATGCAACACATATGACAGTTTTGACATCCAATCTGTTCACTGGGAAAAGGAAAAACAGTTTATGGCATATGATGCACAAAACATTCGTCAACATCAGTATCAACATGGTAAGAGGAACCTTTTTAGGAGTCAGAATCGACGCGACCTTTACCGGAGTATGCTTTCGAAACAACCTGCTTCAATTAGGACTTTTGAAGGTTGTAACGTGGTCAGGTTCATGGTTTTGAAGGAAAGGATAAAGGCCCAAAGTTTATTTTAACCCGCCCATTCTCCTTGATGTTCTCCCATCCTACGTTCAGCTAATTTGACCTTAGCGCTCACCTCTCAGAGGTTGAAAGATAGGAGTGATAGTTCGAGAAACTTTTGGATTTTGGAGTGACACCCCCTCACTTTTCGTCTTTGACACTTGAGGTCACACGACTCGTATTTCCATCGAGGATTTTTCTTTTGATCCTTTTCGTCTTTTTCTTTTCATACCCCTAACTTTTGCCTGGACTGACTCCTTTTGAGTTTCTTTTGTTTTTTTAGTCCAGCGGGATGCCCTCATTTTTGCCTAAGTCATTTGTTTTGAAGCTTTTTGACTTAGCGGGCTTTTGATTCTTTTTCTTCTTCTTTTTTTCGAACAAGTCGTGTGACATTGGTTGTCTGACTCTTTGGGGAATGATGTGGCTGTCCCACTCTTGATTGAACCACTGTGGTTTTTTAGGCACGACCTCTAGGGGTGTGATTGATCCTCGAACGGACACTCCTTTTGCAATTTGGACGCTCAGTCAAATTAGCTAACACCTACCCTGCCCCAGGTTATGATTGAGGGTTTTTCGTTCACAGAAAGAAACTCCTACTACAAGGCTCAAAGGGGTTGACAAGGGGTTATCTTCCTTATATCTCCGGTGTTTAGGGATTTGAAACAATGCCTGTACATCATCAGCCGGTTTTATTTCAAAAGCATACAATATCGGTAGTCGCATGATGTCGTTTTCGTCATCCTCCCCAAATTCTTCCTAACCAAGTGTTGAATATTTGCAAAACGGTTAGTGAACACGATTGGATTCAATCAAAACATGCATATTTATTTCATTATCATCAATTTGAATGGAAACAACAAGTTTTACAAACAAGCTTACAAATTCAAACAGGAAAGCAACTACAAATGCAAAGAAATGATAAGCTAAAACAAAGAAAATATGCTAGCTTCTGAGAACTGGGCTTTCATCTGCCCTGCTGCTGAACCAGCTATCTTTATTATAGGCAATTTAATGCTGTCCTGATCTGCTTTCAACGACTCAACCACATTATAGAGCCCTTCCTCCTTCATTCAGATGATTTGGGGACCTCTTGGCCCGAAGCTGATTGCTGCATTATCGAGCAAATCCTGCACTTTGTGCTTAAAAGCATGGCAACCTTCGATGTCATGTCCCGGGGCTCCGGAATGAAACTCGCAGTGCTTGCTTGCATCATAACCGAACGGGGGAGTTCCCGTTATTGGTGCCAGAGTTCTTGTCTCTACCAGATTCAATCCCAACAATGTCTGCAACAACTTGGCATATGTTGAGGGAGGCTTCTCAAACACCCTTCTCGGTTTACCACCCTGGAATCTTCGTTGAGCCTGCGGTGCCCCCTGCTGAGGCTGCTGCTGCTGGTATCGGGTTGACCCTTGAACACCCTTTGTATCAGATGCAACATTGGTTTCTTGACCTTCAATGTACTGATTAACGCTCTCCTTATGCTTAACCATTTTCTTTCTTAGATCTGCCCCAGGAATAGGCAACAGTTGTGGGCCTGGAGATTCTGACACCATGGAGTCCAGGATACGCTTCTGACCTACTGCAGCTTTAGAAACATCTGTCATCTTAGCATCGACTGAGACAGGAGCAATATGCACAGCTACGCCGCCCGGCGTGAATTCAATGTCGTGCGAGTCAATCAGGTCTTGAACATTGTGCTTGAAAGCATGACAACCCTCGATGTCATGTCCGAATGCCCCGGAATGAAATTCACATTGCTTACTGGCATCGTACCCTTGAGGAAACACTCTCGTTGGTGGTGTCAACGTTCTCTTCTCAACCAGATTAAACCTCAGTAAGATCTGCAAGAGCTCAGCATAAGTCATAGGTGGTGCCTCAAATATTCTCCTTGGCTTTCCTTCCTGGATCTTCTGTTGAACCGGATGTATCTTCTGTTGCTGCTGCTCAGGTTCCACATGCACAGGTGGCGCGAGCTTCTTCATTGCGGCTTCAAATAGCTGATCGTCTTCTTTTCTAAGCACATTCTTGACTACCTCCATGATCAAGCTCATTTGGGTCTTCAGCTGACTGTTCTCCTCTTTGAGAATCTTCTGCTCTAGACGCATCTCTTGCATGTCTCTCATCATCTGCCCTAGCTGGCTTCGGACTTCGATCAATTCAAACTGATTCTGTTCCATATCTCTGAGGGAATTCCTGCAATAAACTGGACGATGAGGAAATAAGACCCACGGTTCTGATATACCTGCTAAATGACAATGCAGCGCAGCAAGCAAACACATATTCACAACGAGATAAAGAGAAACTCAAGCTATAAGCACACAGATGAACATCTCCCATACATGTACAACCGACAAAATCAGCAGGTAAGCACAAATGAGTATGAAAATAACGACCCCAGCCAACAATCCTGGTGGTGGTCGACAAATACTGATGCACAAAAGCTAAACGGGTTAGGCAGAGAAGCAGATGCGACCCCCGGCATAGAAACCTCTAGAAACTTCCCCCATATTCAACTGAACTCTCCGATTGACAATCTTCAGAGCACACACTTCCTGCGGAGTCTTCCATGATATTAACTGACGAACCCCCACAACTGGAAGATGGAAAATCATTAATCTGAACACAACCCTGAGGAGTGATGCAAATACGGCTGGAGTCCAACAGATCCTGAATCTGGCTTCTAAGCACCTTACAATCATTTGTGGAATGCCCCTGTGCCCCAACATGGTACTCACAGCAGGCGCTGGCATCAAAACCCGGAGGATACGGTGGAATCACCGGCTTAGTCTCTTTCGGTACTATCAATCCACTTCTGACCAGATCTGGCAACAACTGACTGTATGACACCGGTAGCTGAGTAAACTGCCTTTCAGGTTTCCTTGGTCTTCGTGGAGCATGCTGACGCAATCGGCGATAGGATGATCGTTGACTTGAAGTATCTGAAAACTGATCTTGAGATGCTAGATATTCTGAGGTGGCATCCTCTCCTTCCCACTCTTCTTGAGAACTGACAACTGACTCAATCTTATTAGCTGGGACGTAAGGAACACCTCGAAACTTTCCACTTCTGAGTCCTCGCTCAACAATCTCTCCCAGCCTCATCAGGCCCACAAAGCTTGTGCAACTGAACAATTTGTCAAAATAATGGCCTTTCAGAGTACCCAAGAAGATGTCAACCAGTTCCCTTTCCGGAAGCGGTGGTTGAACACTAGCAGACAATTCTTTCCATCTTCGCAAATACGCTCTGAATGATTCATTCTCCGCCTGAGACAATTCTTGCAGATCTACGAGACTAGGAGTCAAATCCAGGTTGTAATCGTACTGCTTCACGAAAGCCCTGGCTAAATCCACCCAAGATCGAATCTGATTACTTTCCAACTGCACATACCATCTCAGGGATGCCCCAGTCAGGCTATACTGAAAGCAATGGATCATTAATTTGTCATTTTGCACAAACGAAGTCATCCTCCGACAGAACATCATCAAATGCAATTTCGGACAGCTATCTCCTGTGTATTTTTCAAATTCCGGCATTTTGAACTTGTACGGCAACACGAGGTCAGGAACCAAACACATGGCCACAGCATCCAGGTTAACGGCATCTTTTGCTTCTAGGGCTTTCATCTGCTCTTCCAACACTCGGACTCTTCTACCATAGTCAAGAGCTCTTGGATCTACTAACCCGGTCACTGGAATATCTCTCCGGTAATTCATCACAGGGAACGCAACACACTGATTGTTAACAGGAGGATAACGTTCATTTCGGACAAGAAACTGCTCATGCCGATCTCTGTTCTCAACAGCAGGCTGCACAACTTGGTCTGCAGTAAGATTGTTCACTTGCGGGAAGCCCTCCATAGAATCATACTGATGGTTGGGCGCCATAGTAAACCTTGCCAAGGTATCAGGAACCTGGAAATTGCCTTCAGACATAGTTGCCAATTACCCGTAACGGACTACACTGCTTGATTCTGCTCAAATCTGCTTCAGCCCCTTGGTCGTCTTCAGTCTTGCCTCAAACAATTCCCCGAGAATCACTTTCTGGTGAAAACAAAGGCTGGATAAGTGCTCTGACCTGCTAGAGAAATGCTATGCAGTATGATTTATGCAAACAGAAATTCAAAAATGCTAACGTGCATGTGTGCATTGGAGATATTTTCCCTCCAATTCCAGTGTCGGTGGTAGCAAGACGAGATAAACCATACAGACAATATTTGGAAAAACCCTCATATATTCATTAGAATAACTGTCTTGTCAAGAGGTTACATAACTATGCTCCATACAGCTGATATGACAAAGAGGATCCCAGCCAACATGCCTGGTGGTGATCTCAACATACAGAATACAAGAGAAATCAAATACGGGTACGGTTGCGGAAGTCCTCGACCATCTTCTTTGTCTCTGCATGATCTGGTTGATAAATCAAACCTTCTATCAGTCGATCCCTCTTCCTGACCGTCCCCTGGATGTCTCTGACAAAGTCTTCCCAAGCCTTATCATTGGCACCATCCCCTGGTTTGGGTCTCTTGGCATCTGCTCTATGCTGGAAATCTTCCAAATTCTTCATGGCATCTGTCAACTTGCGCTCGGCCTCGTATCGGCGACAGGCTTCTTCTTCAAGCTCTTCGTTCTTCACTTTGACCTGTTCTTCTAACTGAGCAATCTGTGTCTTCAGCCCTTCTTCTCGCTCCTTGCGCTTGGTCATAGTGAGATCCCAGTGCTCTCTGAACTTGGCTAGCTTTGCGTAGGCCCTTTCCAGCTCTTGCTTCTTGGTGGCCAACACACTACTAACGGAGTCGACATCTAACTCCAGACGCTTCTTGGTTTCAGTCAATTCCAATAGCGTAGTCTTCAGATGTTTCAGAGTTTCATCCTGTTGCTTAGAAATATATCCTGTTTCAATCTTTTCATGCCGAAGCTGGGCATTCTCCTGCTCTAAAGCCTCTTTAGCCCTCGCTAGCTCTTCTTTCTCCGCCATTAGCTGCTTGTAAACCTGAATGTCCACAGTGGTAGGCTCTTCTACTGGAGGAGGATGCAATGGCTGAACTGCTGGATACGGCATAAGGAACTTCACAGCTCGCTCACGAATCCATTCTTCATATGGGCTAGGAACTCGAGTATCCCCTCTGCTACCTGAAAGCTTCCCTCTCTTGTGCAAGTTTTTCCAGGCTTTCTCAAGTTTGGTCAGCATCTCTTTCCCAATTGCCCCGGTGAGATACAGAGATTCCTGTATCTCCTCGGGCTTTGGCGCTCCTTGAGGTATGTACCCAAATTGCTTGATCAATAAGGAAGGGTTATAGTTGACACAACCTTTCCTTCCTATTAACGGAACATTCGGGAATCCTTCGCCTTTGAGTATGACTTCAGCTCCAAATACCTCTTTATTGGTCCATACCACGTTCTCAGCAGTTAATCCCATTAAACGCTCAGGCCATCCTAGAGAATTGATAGATGTGACAAACGGGCCTGACTTAGGCAAATGACTGGTGAACCACCTGCATAGGAGAGGTACACAGCAAGACACATTCCTTCCTCGTCGCTTTTCATTCTGATAATGAGTTGAATGGTGGATATCCCCCAGCAAAGTAGGAACTGGGTTTCCCGCAGCCAAGATATAGAAGGCATCAGAATCAACAAAATCAGGAATGTTCGGGAACAACACGATACCATACACACATACAGCAAGGATGACGTCAAAAACATCCCAGCTACCCTTCTGGGCATATTCTCGAGCCTTCTCCACTAAGACATCCAATGGAAATCCCCATACGTCTCCTCTTCTGATCATCTTCCCAGACAGCTCAGACTCTTTCAAGCACAGGATGGCAGAAAGCTCAGCCAGCTTAGGCTCAGCGTCCGTACGATAAAAAGGCATTTGCTCACGGATCGGTATATCCAGAAGTGCAGAGTACTCCTCCAGGGTAGGAGCCAAAACAAAGTCGGGGAATACAAAACACCTGAGCTCCGCGTCGTAAAACTGTAACAGAGTATAGATGCCGCTGGTCTCGTAGACAGATGGCTGATAAACGTAGGTCAGAATCCTCCCATATCTCTTTCTGAAGTCACCCATTCCTCTCTTCTTGGCAATAGAAATCAACTCTAACAATAGACTGATATTCGGCGACGGAAACTTATAGGGCAATACTCTCTTCAGGTTTTCCATGTCTTGCTAGGAACAAACACCAGAACTGGAAGGGAAAATATGTACCTGCAATACACACACGTTAGTTGAATGCAGATGGTAATGCAATGATGCAATATGATAAATAATGCAATCTGCGAACACAGGGGCTATGCTGTAGCCTGAAGAGGAATATCTCTGTGATCAAGAACAGAAAACCAACACGGTCATCAGAATCTCATGTCACTAACTACCATCTGATACTCAAAATATCAATCCCCTGGTAAGAAAACCATCTGAACTTCTGTATCTGACGAGAATACCATCTGATAATAGCCTCAACCTCAGATAAGAAACCCATCTGACCCAGACAACACACCTGGAGATGAATCGAGAACACCATCTGATAAAGATACTGAATCATGGTTTCTGAAGGCCAGTTTTCCTGCAATAACCCAGTCCCTCTCACAGGTAGGATAGACCTAATCCACGGACAAAGGTACGGCATCCTATGCGGTCATCAGCGTCACAGACTTTCATGAGTGACGATACGATTCCCAGAAGGAGTGGCATCATCAAGTCATGAAGAGGCCTCACTTAGCTGACTTCCAAATGATCGGTCCCCAGAGTCGACAACCCTCACGTCTGGACTCCCCTCAGATCCTCAGGACCGGAAAGGAGCACCTCTGCAAGAATCTCGTCTGAGCGCAGATTTTCGTAGGGAACTGTGCCTGCTCAGCAGACAGGTTCGTCTACTACTTCTCCGCAACTATATCTAGGTGTGTACTCAAGCCCAGGTCCGGCTTTTCACTCACAGTAACCTCCCTTTGCCCACAGCAATAATCATGATAATATAATGCTGGAAAAATAAATGCGGAAAGGTAAAGGTACAGCAAAGTAAAGTGCAGAAAAGTAAACACAATATGCACAACACCCAACCAATAAACACCCAAGCGCTAGGATTGACTCGCGTAGGGGATGGGAAACGGTCCCAGCATAAGGGATGGGAAAAGTCCCTAGATGCTATATGTCCCCAGCAGAGTCGCCAGCTGTCGCTACTGCGAAAATCGGCGCCGGCTTGACAGGAGAGTCGCCACCGTGCGTTATTTATCCCTCAGAGCGGGAAAGGAAACGCTCGAAGTAAACCTCGCAAAGACGGGAAAAGGTATGGTCATCGCAACCAAAACCTGGATTCGGGAGTCGGTTACGCAAGGGGAAGGTATTAGCACCCCTCACGTCCATCGTACTCGATGGGATCCACGCTTGGTGTTTATAGGTAAAAGGGTGTGTTATCTATCTACGCTAATGGCTGGTTTGAAAAGAAAATAAAAGGACAGGACTCGACAGAACATACGGTGTTCTGGGCCTACGTATTCCCTCGTGCAATGGGAAAGTCAGAGTCAACGTAGTTCGACTTCCTACGTCTAAACGGGGGAAAAGGTTGCTCGCCAGGACATCGCATCCTGTGCCTACGTACTTTCATCTGAAATGAAAGATCAGAGCAAACGTAGTTCGGCTAACTACGGGTAAACAGGGGCTCTCACACAGCAGTGAGAAACAAACTGGTCCTAAAGGCTCGGGAACCTACAACTACGATCTGGTCTCAAATGCGCTCGGGCAAGAGAAAAGGGTAACAATTAGTCGTTAGCGGGAAAGTCTCGATCGCACAGCCGCGAGAGAACAAAAGTTAGTCGTTAGTGTGCTCGCTAGGATATCGCATCCTATGCCTACATATCTTCGTCTGGAACGAAGAATCAGAGCAGCTGTAGTTCAGCTAACTACGGATCAAGCTACTCAAAAGCTCCTACAGAAAGGAAAGGGAAACCCTAGAACTATAGCTGAGAAACAGGGGAATCTACTTACTGCTATCTCACCTGGCTGACCACCCTAATGTCTATCATAACAACTCCGCAGCGGAGAAGTCAGAGCTCCTAAGGGATCATGGCAACAGGATTAAATCACAAACAAGAAACTGCAAAGTAAAGGAATACTGGAAATATGCATGAATGCAACAACTAGACACACAAGGCACAGAGGCCGCAAACCACAAAGGCAAGGGAGCTCAGCTCTACCAAATACCAACAAGCAAAGCCACGCAATAACAAACAAGCAGAAGGAGGACCACCTCAACTTCTCATGCACACCAAGTCTACTTCTAAGATGCACCTATTCAGAACTATCTAGATGAATGCCTAAGTCTAATGCAACACAACATCATACAAGTCAAACAACACAAAGAGACTAACCCTAAGCAGGGCCTCTAACAAACCTGAAACAAGCTCCTAATCTGTCTCTAAAAAACTCTATACAGCACCTTAAGCAAAGATCTAAGCAAACTCTAATCAAAACCCTAAGCAGGAGGAATCAATCCCAGTCTCCAAGCTTCCGAACAAGCTTACCAGAGAAAGGAAGCTAAGCAGACAAGCTCATAGTGCTTTCCTCAGGAAAGTACCAGGAGGTTACTACTCAGGAGTCATATCCTATGCGGCTCGACAACTGTGATCAGTTTACATTCCTCCTCAGGAGAAATTAAACTCACATGAAGGCTCCGGCATCACGGGATACTTGAGAAACCTATATGCACTAGGGGAACTAAGTGAGCAGACTCATAGGACCCTCCTCAGGAAAGTACTAGGAGACTTACACTTAGGAATCGTATCCTACGCGGCTCAACAACTGTGATCAGTTTACATTCCTCCTCAGGAGAAATTAAACTCACAAGTTGGCTCCAACATCACCGGATACTTAAGAAATCCTAGATAAACTAGTGGAACTAAGTGAATAGACCCATAGGACCTTCCTCAGGAAAGTACTAGGGGACTTCCACTTAGGAATCGTATCCCATGTGGCTCAACAACATGTGATCAGTTTATATTTCTCCTCAGGAGAAATTAAACTCACAAGTCGGCTCCGACATCATTGGATACTTACGAAAGAGGCGAGAAGAAAGAATGAAAGTCATTCATAGTGCCTTCCTCAGGAAAGTACCATAAACTCCCTTCAAACTTCAGGATCTCGAACCTCACAAACAGACAACAAGCTCCTAGACTAAGCCTCAATCCACTGCATCTTTGCAAGCTCCAGCA
The DNA here is from genome assembly GCA_963859935.3 of Lathyrus sativus. Lineage (NCBI taxonomy): Eukaryota > Viridiplantae > Streptophyta > Magnoliopsida > Fabales > Fabaceae > Lathyrus > Lathyrus sativus. Next base: position 770,932,273 of record OZ012735.1, read on the forward strand.
AGACCTCCATCAGCTCCTACCTTGAGAAGAAACTCACAGGCCAACAAACCACAAAAGACTATCTCTGAAGTTCAACCACAGTTGAACTTCAAAGTCAGAAGTCATCAAGACTTCCCCTATCTTCAGGCTCAGACAAATCACAGCAGAACACCCTACAAAAATCTATCAAAAATCTAATGGGAGACCTACATGGCTCTAGGGTAACATACTGAAAAATCAGAACAAAATTCAACACCAGATGAAAGAAATAAAATCAGCAACACAGACATATCCACAGACCAATTATTCAACATCAATAACAGTGAAAAAATGCAATTAAAATGGAAATGCATGATTAAGCTAATGTTTTTGTACTATAAAATTCTACACTGAATCACGAGTCTACAGAAAAAAGAACGGAATTATTTGACTAAATCTACCATTATTTATGAATTTTCTAATGATATGCATGCATTGAAAATATTAAAACAAATCAATTAATTGGAAAATATGCAAAAAATAGCAAACTAAAATAAAATGTCATTTTTATTTTTATTTAATTTTCTAGGAATCATGATGCAATGGTAGGAAAAAAAAAGAATTATTAAAAACGATTATTTACATTTATTTATGATTTATTACAAATATGAAAAGAAATAAAAGAAATTGAGAGAAAATTAAATTGAAATAAAACTGGGGGTTCAAACAGCAGGGAAATCTAGTTCATTCTGCATTGGGCCTATGCTGGGGTGGTGCAGATAGTCATTAGGCGCAGGCCCATGCTTACTAACCAAAAAACAATAAAAAACTGAACTGAAACTCAGGGGGGGGGTGCAGCACTAGCAGATTCCTAGTTATTTATCCACATTGGGCCCTGATTGGGGGGTGCCAACAGCATGAGGCGCAGGGCCCAAATTCCTCAAACAATTAGTAAATTCAGAAAAAGAAAAAGGAACGCCTGGGGGTGCTGTGAGTAATTTTTCAGTTGATTTCCATTATGGGCTACGCCCAGGGGGGTGTTAACAGCGATTGGGGCCTAAGGCCCAAGTTCTATACCCAGACTCCACACGCTAGGGGGGGGGGGAAATTGAGCAGTTTGGGGTGTAGCGTTCAGTAATACGCTTGGGCCTAAGCCCAGTATCCAACCCTAATCCATACGAACCCTAACAAACAAAACCTAATCACTTCCATCCCTCTGGCACTGTTCATCAAGCGCCGTTCCCTCTCGTCTCTCCCTCGTCTCTACTCTGCAACTCAATCAAACAAACTCTAAACGAAGCAAATCCTCACCCAAACACTTCAATCCCTCACAAGAAATCATTACCCAGGATCTAGTCTTAAACCACACACCAAATCAATTCATCAATTTAAAACCCTAATCGTTGAAGGCAACGCGATCTAATCTGAAGAAGAACACTCGAGGAGTTTTAGCCAGCGTACCTGGGGATATGTTCGCCTTCCTTGAAGGTCTTTTCTGAAGACGTTACAAATGAAGGTTGGAGCGAAGAAATTTGAGAATCTCCTGGAAGCTTGAACGCGATTGGAGGTTCTGGAAATGTTGCTTGGAGATTGAACGTCTGAGGATGATTTCTGGAAATATTGCTTGAGGATGAATGAATGTTGTTCTAAAAAAACTGATGAAGATTGATATCGTTCTGGAAAAAAAAATTGATGAAGAACAAAGAGTTTCTGGAGAAATTGATGGAGCTTGTTGTGTTTCTGGAAAAATCTTGGATGAAGGTATGAAGGTTCAAGGTGATTTCTGGAGAAATGTTGCTTGAAGGTTTGATGATTCCGGCGACGATGATGAAGGTGACGGAGGGACGATCGGAGGAAGAAGAAGATAATCTGGTGATTTCCTGGTGTTTGCAGATTCCGGTGGCCGGAGTCTGTTGGCGGTGGCCGGCGGTGGGGGCTACGGCTGATGCATGGCCGCCGGTGGCGTTCTGGTGAATCTCCGGTGAGGGATGTGGGGAGGACAGATGGCGCGCATGCGCAGAGAGAGAGAGAGTGGTGGGGACACCTGTGGACGCGTGGAGGAGTCTGGGAGCTCTGAGTGGCTGTGGTGGCGTGGAGATTGAGAAACGCGTGGGGCCCTGCATGGCCAACACGTGGCCACTATTTATTACACAGATACTGCTAGAACTTTCCAGAGATTTCTGGGGTTGCGCTGGACTTTTGGGCTGCGTTGGATTTTCTTGGACTTTTTCTGGACCCATTTTTCCTGCTGATGAGATTTGGGCCTTAACAAAAACCTCCCTTGGGCCCATTCGAAAATGAATAACAAAACTGTAACAAAAAACTGAATAAAAACTGGATTTGATTAATGCCTAATTAACAATTAACACCTAATTAACTAACTTCCTAATCAACTCTAAAAAAAAGATTAAAACTCATATTATCCTAATTAAACCTAAAAATCAATTAAGATCTAATTAAACTCCAAAAAGAAGATTAATGTTCTAATTAACTCTAAACTCTTACTAATTTCCTATCAAAATTCCAATATTATTAAAAACTAGTATCTATTATTAATAAAAGAAACTATATTATTTTTCTATATTATCTAAAAACAATTAAACCTATTTAAAAACCTACAAAATTCTAAACTATTATTATCTATTAGTAATAAAAGAAAAACTATATTATTTTCTATATTGTCTAAAAAACAATTAAACCCATTTAAAAATCTATACAAAATTCCTAGAAATGATTTAAAAATTCTTATAAAATCCTAAAAAGAGATTAAGCTATTAAAATATTCTATAAACCTATTTAAATTCCAGAAAAATCTATAAAGCCTGCTAAAAATTCACAAAAAGCCTATAAAAATCCTAAAAATGCAGATGAATGCAAATGACTCCCATAAAAGCGCACGAGACCAGATCGAATCGAACGGAGATCCCCGGGCATCAGAATATCCTCAAAATCACTGAAAAATCACCGAGGAGCGCACAATTTCCCGAAAATAAAACCCCGATAATCTGGACTGGGTCTGCCATATCTGATAGACGAAAGTCAAGCTGTAAACTCTGATATCCCCTGCTTGTACACAAAAATCATACATCTGAGCTGTGAATATGAAATTAAACCATGAGTCAGATAGGAGAATCGGTTGGTCAAATTTTAGGGTGCAACACATACGCGCAAGTTTTACGTTACGTGCAAATTCTTCCTTTGGACGGAATGCGATGCGAGGAAAGATAAATACGATGAGATGTAAATTGTGGGAGATAAAGGCAGAAAAGTAAGCATACACACGCATGAAAGCGCTAAAGTGTAAGTGAAAATCGTGTATGTGAATATGGATGCGCAAGCGTATACGTTGATTGATTAAGTAAGGATGATATTATTTTTAGGCAAAACGTTGACTTTAGGAGCGGCGCTGAATTGACTTTAAGAAAAGTTATAATATTTTATTGAGAAAATGGTTTGATTTATTAGTTTGAGTTTATTTTCATTTATTGATTTTAAGAGGAGGGTTGAATTATTTTTTAAAGAAAAAGTCGTAGCGGATTTTAGTAGAATTAAAGTTGTGAAGTCGATTTTAATTACAAAAGGGTGTTTATTAATTATTATTAAGAAGATTTTATTAAATAAAATTACATAAATAAGTTTTTATCATAAAGGTTTTTTGGAATTGATTAGATAAGAAGGGTGAATAAATATGAATTGATTAATTTGTTTTTTTTAGTTTGACACAAATTAAATATAAAAGGGTGGATTCAAATAAAAATAGTTTCTAGTTATTAATAAATAAATAAATAAAGGATTTTATTATCATGAAAGTATAAAAATTGAATTAAATTATAAATGATTTTATTAAAAGGTTGAGTTTATTTAATGAATAATAAAAAAAGATTAACATAAAAGATTAAGTTAATTAAAAAAGGGTGGCTGATTATAAATTGATTAGTTAGTTAATTAATAAAAAAGGATTAGGTTGATTAATAAAACAGATTAGAGGTTAGTTAAGGTTGATTAAGGGTTTGATTAAGGGTTGCGTGTGATTGTGGTATGCAAGTGCATGATATGTGGGTGTGCTGCATACATCCAATTACAAATAAACAGAACATAAGCAAAAGAAAAGAAAGACGAGGGAACCCTAAGTCCCGTCGACCCCAAAGGATCCCAAATCGCGGTGGATTTCTCTCTCGATCGGCCTCACTCTCATCATCTACCACTTCAACCTCGATCTCCTTCCCTTTGCTTCTTCTGTTCTCGAACCTGAAATACAAAATGAAAACATCAAACTGTTTAATAATCTCGATAAGAACAAGGGTTTACCGAAGATTGGGAGCGGCGGCGGAACTTTGATAAAGGGATCGGATGGTGACGGCTCCGATGTCTCGACGATTGAAAAAGATAAGTTTCCTCTTCAAACTCTAGGGTTACGAAACTTAGGTTTTTCGGTGGTGGTTCCCGATCTTTTTCAAAGTTGTGAATCCCCCTCCTTTTATAGGCTTCAGCTGAAATCAATCATTTTGAAATCTGATTAAATGCCATGATTGTTTGATTTGGACCTTCCGTTTTGGTTTAGACAAATTTTGAAAACTTCCCTTTTTCGTATGATTTTGTCGGAGGAACGTTATTTTCTGATTTAAGGAAATCCGGAATTTTCCTCTTTTGTGTTGATTTGCTGAATTTGGGAACTGCATGACGTGTCTGTTGACTTGGCTGTTTGAATTAACGATTTCCTCTTTTTCTTCTTCGCAGGACAAAGTTATACTTGCTTGATGCTTGCCGGGAAGGGTGTTGCGGCCGGCGATGATGACTTGGTGTCTGAGCTGGGCGGAGCTATAGTTGTCATATTGCCATCGGTAGTATTCTTCTGCGCTGTTAACGTTTGGCAAACATCATTGTTGGTGCCCTGCTGTTTATGGATGTTTCACTTGCAATTGATGTTGTAGTGCAAATGTTTGAACTGATAGTGTTGATGCTGATACTTCTCTCTTTCAGGACGCTGTTAGCGGGTTCGGAAGCTGTCGTCTTAGCCTGGGTACTGAGAAGGGTATGGTGGTGATGACGACTTTAAGAAAGTCCGAACCATACGAATTGTTGTTGAGTTTGTGAATATTTGCTCGTGGTTGCTGGCCAATGTAGCTGTTGTACTTTGTGCATTGCTTGTTATTGCCTGATGATGGATGGAACTGAGGGCTGAAACGAATGATGTCGTTGCAGTTGTGAGTTGACGCTGCTGGTGCCATTGTTGCCAATGTTGCCTTTGCTTTCCGTTAGGCTAATATTGGTGATGTTATGCCGCTGTTGGGCTAATGGTTGTTGGTTGTAACTCGTGTTGCTTTTGCTTGTTGTAACAGATATTGACTCTATGATTTACTACCTGTTATAGCTGGTATTGCCCGCTTGAGGTCGACTCCAGCCTTGCGAAATGTTAATTGCAGCCTGAAGTTGTTATTGCAACCTGCTATTGATGTTTTTTTGCTTGCAGCTTAGAGTGTTTTAATATTGATAACTGTTGTTGCTATTTTTACTTGTGGTGAAACTGGGCTGTTTGGAGACAAACTGACTTTTCTTCTCTTTCTTTCAGGGTCCATCCTTAAGTTTGGATGCTGTCGGTCGTATGCCAGGGGCGAGAAAGGTTCAACGGTGATGATGACTCGACGTCTAAACCGTGCTGGCTGATTTATGATGCTCTGAATTTATTGTCTGAAGTTAATTGTCCCTTTGCCTGAAACTTTGTTGCTTTTGATGCTTGGTAGGGAGTCGGCGACGACCCCGGTTGTCACCCTTCCGGCCGCTCGAAGTTTCGCCCGATGATGATCTCAAAGCTGAGGGCTGAATTCAAATCAAATCTTCTTAATTCTCCAAATTGCAATTCCATTTGTTAACGGCATATTCTGATTGTCGGTTGGGGTCATTAATTCTATCCTTGTATTTTGCAGGTGCAGTTCTGACTTTTGTTTTCAGAAGCTCGAGAATGTCGCAAGGACGGGGTATTTGGGGTGCTCTGAGCAACGGATGTGAGTAACAATTGTCCCTGCTTATGTTTTCCATTTAATGAAGTTGGTTGTGGTGTAAAACTTATCTTCTTCTTGATTGAACAGGCCAAGTTGCAGAAGAGGAGTTTAAAGTTGTTGCGGACTTCGACACTGGCGGTTATTATGGTACGTGTGCAGTTTTTTTAAAGTAATTAAGGATTGGTCGCAAAGTAAAGTGACTTATTTCGCCGCAGATAATGATGTCAAGATTAGAGAGAAGCAATGCCCCAACAGCATCCTCGCTCATCATACCATGGAAATAACGGGGTGTTAATGCTCCTGCCGAGAATGATTACGCTTACAAGTCTTCATTGCATTGTAGTAGAAAATTTAGCCAACGTTCCTAATGTCCTCTTGATTGTGACTATAATCAACGTTGTATAAACTTGTAGTGCAAACATAAATCAGGTTTAAGGAAAGGCGGTGTTCTGACTCTTGCTCTCTTGTGTATTATGCAGGTTCTTATCTTCAAATGCAAACTGATGACTTCGTTTGTCTGCAACACTCGATCCTCTGTTGCCGACGTAAGAGCAAGCAGTAAGTCAAGATGGTCAAGAGGCTGGTAACAACCTTATGGAACTCTTGAGGTTTCGAAAAGTTAAATTGTTCCGCACATCAATCCAGGAGTTACTCTATGACTTTAACCAAAGAGTGGAGCACCGTACATATATATGAGGCTGCCCGGTTGATTCAATGTTTCGGCGGCGGTGTGTTGCAAAGCTACGACAACCGTAAGTATCAACCAAGGCCTGTTTACACTAGTGCGACATTAATAGTAGCACACAGCTCCTACTCGGCTTAAATGTGCCAGAAAATGCTTGTGAACAAACTGGTCAATGATGAGGCCTTGATAAATGTCTTAGGATTAATAGCAAAATGTCTAGATATTATCCTCATGTAGTTAAGGTTGCAGCAGGATGTTTCTAATGCTAAGTGACTTCAAAAGATATTTCAATTGTATGGAAAAGTATTGTAACACCATTTGTGGTGACCATGACCGTGTTATGTGGTATGTGAGTAGTAGAAATTGGATAAATTGTGGCCTTGAATTTCTCAAACCTCTTTGATCTAGAACGAACTTTGAATTCAGATTACGTTGTATTCGTAGAACCGAACTTTTAGAGACGGGCCTCCTGAAGGCTTATAATAAAAATTGAAATCAAAATATGATGCCAATTAAATAAGAACACTCCTTGAAAGTATCGCAGACTTAGAACCAACTTGAAATGCACTTTACACCCCGAAAAAGATCTTAATGTAGTACTTCAGCCAAAATTCGGCATTCTTGACTCCAACTATTTTTGTCTCCAACTTTTCAAGAATGCCTGAGGTCAACACAAGGTTAGCCTTAAGCCTTGTTAAGTTAGATTATTGGAGACCGAGGGTCATGTCTGGGGACTTTGACTGTGAAAAACAGACATCTTCCATGAGAAATTGAGACAACTGTACAAAACTGTTAGTCGCAACAAACATGAATTATAAAGCCGAAATAACGCAAGGAATGCACAAAGGGGTGGGATCTTAAGGTCAAAAATTAGGGTGCGAAACTCGCCTCCATAACTGCATCTACAAACTCTTTGTCATCGTCCAGCAATCCTAAGGCAAAGCAAGCATCCTTGAAAGTATTATGCTTTATATTATTAACTGTTTTTATATCATCATAAGACATAGGACCCTTCACATGATTCAACAAAGTTCTCAAATAAAATAATGTCCAGATCCAGGTGCTGCATAATGCAATCTTCCGACTGAAAAACCCCTTTGACGTGGAGTCCACCGATACTCCTTTTCTTTCCATACAAACTTTGTAGGAAACTCACTGTATGTAAGATTTCTTTCCTTTGGATATTTTTTGTTAGCATCCATACATGCCAAAAATTTGGTGGAGTCTATATATGGTTTATTTACTACCTCTTCAATTGGAGCATCATTTGGAAAAATAACGCATTGCTCGTCCTCAAGATGAAAACTCAATCTTTCAACCGATGGCTCCCTGTAATTGATATCAAACGAAAATATCCTCCAAGCAGCTTCACATGCTGATAGATATCTACAGTCATAATACATCTTTATTTCATCAATGAGCTCAGCATTATCTTTATCATTAGCACCCATGAAAAATTCAACTGTAACACGATCATGTCCTTTATTGACATATTTAAACAAATATTTAATAGATCTTGACTGATTGCACCACTCAACATTGATATGAGCATTATATTTCAACAACAACTGTTTATTATATGGAACAACATATCTATTATCAACAAATGATTCGCCTTTTTGAGTAAACACGCCATCATCCCTTCTTCTATAGATAGGATAGCCTTCAGCGTCAATAACTGTAGCATCAACAAATTTTCGTGGAAACCGTTTGGTACACTTGCCTTTTTGCATGCAAGGAGAGTTTCTATTTTAAGCACCGCATGGACCATGTATCATAAGCAAAGATACAATCTTATACAACTCAGGATCTCTATGCTTATCTGGAATCTCAGCAGATATTATTTTGTCAATCTCATGAGGTTGGGCGAATCTATAACTTGGTTGCAAGAAAACCAATATGTGTACATGTGGCAGTCCACGCTTTTGAAATTCAATAGTATATATCACTATATAATAAATAAAAACAATATATTAATATTTATTTTTAAAAATATAAAAAATATTGCCTAACATAATTTTTAAGATAAAAAAATGACATAATGTAGATGTTATATTAAGGACGCATGTATACCTGCTTTGACTTTGCCAAAAATATCCCCCTTCTTAATGTCTTTTATCAGCTGGTTAAGTTTAACTTTGAACAACTGAGTAACTAAGTCGAGTCGATCCTCTGGTTTGAGACAATATGTCTTTAAAAAATCAACCAGTTCAGGCCATTTATGATTACATGTAAACGTGATGAACAAATTAGGATATCCATCCCAAGAACATATGGCCATAGCATCTTGATAGTTTTGAATCATATATCTTGCTCCACCAACAAAAGAAGATGGCAAAACAATTCTCTTTCCAACAGTAGCTGGATCAGTTTCTCCTTTGAGAATATATTCAGTTAACCCCTTGTACATGTCAGCTCTTAAGTCTTTTTGATGACCTCATATGTATTTCAAGCGGTCAGATTCTATTGTACTAAATGAATCAACCAAAAATTGTTGAAATAACCTTTTAGAAAACACAATTGTTGATTGGTCTATATCTCTTTGTTGAATTCTATAAGCAACCCACTCCAATTGCGTGGTAAACTTTCTTTTCCTTGAAGATGATTTTGAATTATCTTTGAAAGCAATATCTCTTCTATACCCATCTTATCCTCTAGGAAATAAAATGGGATATTGTAATGGCCAATAAGCTGGTCCAAATGTAGATATACGATGTAACAGTCCAGACTGGGTCTCTACAACCACATCTCTATCGAAGTCTGCAGCATCAAAATCACCAACAACCAAGGCAGCAACCTCAGATGCAGATGGAAGGTTATATCTTCTACCATCACGACCTCTCTTGCCTAATATTCTCAATTTAATAGAAGGAGAATCCTAAGTTGCTATTGTATCACAAATTGTCTTGTATGTTTGTACATATGGATTGTCGCAATTATCTAATGCTTCCCTTATATCACGAACAATTGATGATTTAAATGCCAAATCATCACTTTCCATCCTGCCATATATTTAAAAAAAATTATGATGACATAATATAAATAACTAAAGATGAGTCTAATATAGGCAATACTTCAATTTATATTTATATGAAATATAAAGATTTATATAAATATAAAGATATAATTAATTTAAGTACCTAATGTTGCACCCCAAAATTTGACCAACAATTATTTATCCATCAAGTGTTTGAAGATTGATACCTTCATCAGAAAGTTCAAGAGATCCTCAGAGAAATTGGTTGAAACCAGAGTTGTGTGCCTCCTAACTTGAGAGTTGTGGGTGCTCCTCAGATGATTCTGAGACTTTGAGAATGAACTTGATGCTTTGAGAAAGTTTATGAAATGTCTTGAAAGCCATCATGAAGCCCAGAGAGGTCATTGTGCAAGAATTCAGAAGATTCAACCATGAATGGTAGAATTAGGGTTTTGACTGGGTCAACCCTAGGTCAGCTGAAGATTTGGAGAAGGTTGAGACCTAATCCAAGGGCCATGAGATCATGGAATGATGTATGGGTATGTTATAAAGATTATTCCTAGACCAACTCATCATGATTGAGGAGTTTGAGAAGTTTTAAGCCAGGGTTTCTAAGGATTGTCAGTGAAAAAACCCTAGTTTGATCCCTATCTTCCAGGCAGTTTTAGCTCAAGATGTGATTGCCATCCCATCTTCCCCACAACATGAATGTTGTAGAGCTTGTTCTTAGCTTTAATTTGAGTGGTAGAAGTCCTTGATAGGGTTTGCAGAGCTCAAGTTATGGTTTTGACAAATTACAGGTCATCTGAGGTATGTGAATCTGGGTCCTTGAAAGTCACCCAACTTGCAGACAACTTTTGCCCTAGTAGGATGATTCCTATGATTTCTTGGTCAACATGAATGTTGAAGAGCATCTTCTTAGATTTCTAGATAGTACTATAAGTCCTTGATAGGATTTGTATAACTCAACTTATGGTTTGAACAAGACAGGGGTATTTTGGTCATTTGGAAGTTATAGGTCATTTTAAGCAAAGGCCATATCTCCTATTTTCAAGCCTCAAATGAAAAAACTCAAAACATCAAAGTTGTTCAAAATGGCATTTTAAGCCTATAAAAGTGGTCATGAGTTGTTGGAAAAGCTTGTAGCAAGGATTGATAAGAATGGGTGAAAATGACCTAAAAATGATACATAACTTAAATGGATCCAAGTTGGAAATTGGTTTGGGAGATCTATGAATCCAAAATAGGTCATCCAATATGTCATTTTGAATCCAAACATCATTTTAAAAACAATGGTTCAAATAGATTTTTGATTTGAGGTCTAAAAATGGGGGTTACTTTGTAATTTTGTTTCTTGCATATTAAGGAACTTTGAGAAACTTCACATAAGGCAAAGCTGAGCTTGTTTTTCTCACATTCCACCTCAATATCTCACAAGGGTAGATTTTGACACAAAGTTAAGAGGCTTAAGGCATGATATGAGATGATACCATATGTCACTTCATGAGAAATTCCAAAGCTTTCTAACTCATTCTAGAAGCTCCTAGATGATTCTATTGGTTGTTATTTAAAGAGTGAACCATAATGAAGAAGAAGGTTGGTCAAGGTTGGTGAATCAATGGTGAAGAGTGGAGGGAGAAAGGGATATTCAAAGTTTTCTTCAAACACAAGCAAGGCTCGAGTTGCTCATCACAGGCTTCAATCATCCAAGATAGTGCAAACAGAAGACTACACACCATTAGAGGATCATCCTGAAGCAAGATCAAGCCTTGAATCAAGCCCTAACTGCATCTGCCATAACCTCTTGACAGGTTTTGTTCTCTCCCCATATCTCCATATTTATGTGGTTTCTGTTAGTTTCCTAGGTATAGAATGAGCATGCTAGGTTAGTTGATAATTTCCTGAGAGTTAGAGGAAGATCCATGGAGTTTCATGGCAGGGTGCCATTTCTTGCAAGTTTAAGAACAAGCTGTGTATTGAGTTTTAGTGATCATGTTATAGTTCAGACTGGTGAGGGTAACATAAGGAACAAGTTTAGACTATTATATTTGAGATTCATCACGATCGATATCAGAAAAAAATGGTGGAACTACGATCTTCATGCATTCTGTTGGCACGATCTAGGAAGCTTTCATGAAAACTAAGGGTATGGTCATGTTCCTGGGAATTAGTAGAGCATTTTTGGTTTTAGAACTTTTAATTTTCATGGCCAAATGAAGGAGAACGAGGTCGAGGAAGTCATGCATGAATTCTCTGTTTTGGCTAAAACCCTAGGTGGTGCGTTGGAGAAGATGATCTCCTCACCGTTAGATCATCTCAGATGTTGGACTTTTTAATCTATTCCCACGGCCATGATTCAAACAGAAAACGGAGGGAAAGACTTGAACCAAACGCAGCGTTTAAATTAAATGAATAATTCTGGGCCTCAGCGAACTTTGATACCTACACCCCCACGCGGAGCCCAATCCAATTTTAAACCTTAAACCAATGCTATTTGCACCGCGTTCATGATCTTTTTCTTTTAATTTTTCATTTCAATTTCTGATAGCGCATGGGCCTAGAAAAGTTGATATCTGCACCACCCCATCCATGGCCCATCTGAATATGAACTGGGCACCTTTCATTTTAACACCCCCCTCCCCATTTATTTTAATTCTTTGATTTTCATTTCTTTTAATTTTGCTTGCATTTTATAAAATTCATATAAAATAGGAAAATAGATATTTTTTAATTCTTGTTTTTTCTATAGGTTTATAATCCTGTCTAGAAAAATATCAATAAATAAAATTGGCATTTTATTTTCTTTTAATATTTTTAGAACATTATTCTTTTAAATAGCTTTGTAAATAGGTTTAGTTTTATACTTCATCTTGTAGAATTTATTTTAGGACTTTCCCTTAATCTTTTTGAGTCATTCTTTTTAGTGTGATTAGATATTGAATCATAGTTTCCCATGGGATTTAATTCATGTTTTTAGATTAAAATTTGATTAGTTTAATTAGGTTAGCATTAGGGTACCTAATTAGGGTTTAAGAATGCATAGGTGAAATAATTCATTTTCTTTTGAGAGTTTTGTCTTGATTTTTGGGTATGGGCATATAGGGATGTTATGGGTAGGTGTTATAGACCCTTGTGAATAATTGTTAGAATTTTCCCGTTGGTCTTTATATTTTTAGATATTTTCTGAAGTTGACTGATTGTATTGACTGTCTGTGTGATATTTGTCTATCTCTGGGGTTTATCTTTGGGGAATTATTGTGAGGCTTGGTTTGTTTTGAAGACCTTGTTGAAGGAGCATGATGAAGGAGAAGATTGGAGATCAAGACTCAGAGGTTGAGAGGTTGAAGCTAGTTCTCTGTTTGTGAGGTTTGAGATCCTGAAGTTTGAGGGAAGTTCATGGTACTTTCCTGAGGAAGGCACTATGAATGTCTTTCATTCTTGCTTCTCACCTCTTTCTTAAGTATCCAATGATGTTGGAGCCTTCATGTGAGTTTAATTTCTCCAGAGGAGGAATGTAAACTGATCACAGTTGTTGAGCCACATAGGATACAATTCCTAAGTGGAAGCCTCCTAGTACTTTCCTGAGGAAGGTCCTATGGGTCTATTCACTTAGTTCCCTTAGTTCATCTAGGATTTCTTAAGTATCCAGTGATGTTGGAGCCTTCATGTGAGTTTAGTTTCTCCTGAGGAGGAATGTAAACTGATCACAGTTATTGAGCCACATAGGATACAATTCCTAAGTGGAAGCCTCCTAGTACTTTCTTGAGGAAGGTCCTAGGGGTTTATTCACTTAGTTCCCTTAGTTCATCTAGGATTTCTTAAGTATCCAATGATGTTGGAGCCTTCATGTGAGTTTAGTTTCTCCTGAGGAGGAATGTAAACTGATCACAGTTGTTGAGCCACATAGGATATGACTCCTGAGTATAAGCCTCCTAGTGCTTTCCTGAGGAAGACACTATGAGTCTGCCTACTTAGCTCCCTTTCTTTGGTAAGCTTGTTATGAAGCTTAAAGACTGGGATTGATTTCTTTTGATTAGGGTTTTGCTTTAGGGCTTTGTTTAGAGATCTGATTAGGGTTCTGTTTTAGGGTTAGGATTAGAGGTTAGATAATTTCCTTCTCAAGCATGTGGTTTGTTTACCTGATGGCATTTCATTTCTTTTATCTGTATGACTGCAGTTTACTGTATATTGCTTGATAGCATGTTGTTTATTTTCAGTATGATTACTGTTATTTCATGACTGGCGTGAGGTTGAGACAAGCTTGTGGAGGCTGAAGCCCCACACACATTTCCTCCCTCACTTGCATTGCATGCATTTTACTGTTAAGCTGATGCTTTGTCTGTTTTGGTGTATCATTGACATGATCCCTTAGGACTCTCATTTCCTTTGATAAGGATTTGATGATAGACTTTTAGGTTGAAACCTATGCATGACAACATCTAGGAGTTCCCTGTTCAAACCTCAACCATAGGATGAATCCTTGGCATGACAACAGTAGGACTTGATAGTCTCCCTCCTAGTTGGGCCTGTTCTCTTCTCATCTCAAAGCAGTTTAAGATACAGTAATCATGAATGATTTCTTTCGTACGTTACGAGCCTTAAGCTATCTGAGAAAGGATTGTGGGAGAGTTCCTTTTCCACAGTCTGGATGTTTAGTATGGTACCCTTTGGGGGACATACGACGCATTCACTCTCAGGTCATAGTCTCTAATGCGGTTGAAGTCGCAAACACAATAAAAAACACTTCTTTCAAAACAGGAAATAACCCGTAGTTTCCCGAACTACGTGAGCTCTGATCTCTCATACCTGTTGAGAGTACGTAGGCACAATACTGATGTATTGGCGAGCTACCTTCCCCCGTAACCCTTCGTAGGCCGAACTACGTTGACTCTGATTTCTCATTCTCTGATGAGAATACGTAGGCATAAAGTGCGACGCTTTGCCGAGTCATTTTTCTTTTCTTTTTCAGCCAGCCTTGATAGGTAGATAGAATAAAACCAACCCGTCCAAGTAAACACAACAAGCGTGGATCCCATCGAGTACGATGGACGTGAGGGGTGCTAATACCTTCCCCTTGCGTAACCGACTCCCGAACCCAGACAATGGTTGCGATGACCTTGTCTTACCCTTTTTCGTCAGGTTTTTCCGATCGTTTCCTTTCCCGCTCTGAGGGATAAATAACGAAAGGTGGCGACTCTTCTGTCATGCCGGCACCTTATTTTCGCGCAAGCGACAGCTGGCGACTCTGCTGGGGATCGAACCCAGAATCTCTGGTTCTCTGGTTCCCTATGAGAGTCAATCCTAGCGCTTGTATGTTTGCTTGTTGGGTTGCATTTATTTATCGCATTTTTACTTCTCGCACTTTATTTCCCGCATTTTATTTTCCAGTTTGATACGATTATCTGTGCTGCTGTGGGAAAGGGAAGTTACTATGAGTGAGAAGCCGGACCTGGGCTTGAGTATACACCTAGACATAGTTGCGGAGAGTAGTAGACGAACCTGTCTGCTGAGCAGGCACAGTTCCCTACGAAATCTGCGCTCAGACGAGATTCTTGCAGAGGTGCTCCTTTCCGGTCCTGAGGATCTGAGGGGAGTCCAGACGTGAGGATTGTCGACTCTGGGGACCGATCATTTGGAAGTCAGCTAAGTGAGGCCTCTTCATGACTTGATGATGCCACTCCTTCTGGGAATCGTATCGTCACTCGTGAAAGTCTGTGACACTGATGACCGCATAGGATGCCGTACCTTTGTCCGTGGATTAGGTCCATACCTGTGAGAGGGATTGGGTTTATTGCAGGAAACTTTGACCTTCAGACTACCTGGTTTTCTTGACAGTGAATCAGTTATGTTGGTACCAGGGTTCTCAGTTGCAGATATGTCTGTTCTTGATAGAGCAGGTTTTGATCAGAGGATCTTGTCATCAGGGTATGCCTGTTCTTGATAGAGCAGGTTTTGATCAGAGTATTGTCATCAGTGGTTTGTTCTTGATAGAGCAGATTTTGAGTGGGGTCTGAAGATCTCATCAGCAGATGTTGTTTGTTCTTGATAGAGCAGATTTTGAGTGGGGTCTGAAGATCTCATCAGCAGATGTTTAAATTTTGAGTGGGGTCTGAAGATCTCATCAGCAGATGTTGTTTGTTCTTGATAGAGCAGATTTTGAGTGGGGTCTGAAGATCTCATCAGCAGATGTTGTTTGTTCTTGATAGGGCAGATTTTGAGTGGGGTCTGAAGATCTCATCAGCAGATGTTGTTTGTTCTTGATAGGGCAGATTTTGAGTGGGGTCTGAAGATCTCATCAGCAGTTGTATGTTTGTTCTTGATAGGGCAGATTTTTGATTTGGGGTCTGAAGACTTCATCAGCAGATATCTCTTGACCATACATCCGGGGTCCTTATTATCAGACATTTGTTCTTGACAGAGCAGAATTTTGATCTTATATATATGGTCCTGTCAGAAGGTCGTTCTCAGCAGATCAGATCTGTGGTCCTCCACCGGGGTTTTCTTCTCGTCGGTGATTGTTGACACAGAATCTCCACAGCAGTTACCTGGATATATTGTTGCATGCCTGCATTTTGCATTAGTTTGCATCTTCATTTGCATTCCATTAACGTGTGTCTGTATCGCAGGTATCGTTTCCCCGATCCAGGATTTCTCGCCTCCTCTTGTATTATTACAGCCTCTCTCAGAAAGACTGTTGCGTACGAGTTCTCGATCACTGATGTGTCGAAGTTGACTATCGCTGATGCTATGTGTAATACCCCAAATTTTGCCCTAAGATTTGTCGTCGCATTTCATTGCATTTTTATTGCATTTAATCAATTACTAACAAATTTGTGTAGTCGTTTGACTTTTTGCAGGTAAATATCATATGACATGCATTTTTTTTCTAAAAAGTAAAAATGGCACAATTGGCAGGAGGACATGTGTAAGGAGTTATGAGTGTGAGAGGTTGAGAGTTCGAATCTCACCTTTGTCACTTTTTTTGTTTTTTATTATTTTTACTCTAAATTTTTCTATCTTTCATTAAAAAAATAACAAAAATAGTTTTTTATTATTATTTAATTATTATTTTCGTATTTTAATTAAATCATTTTTTAAAATATTATTTTTTTCACTTTTTTCTAAATTATTCATAAAAATATCCAAAAAATCATAAAATAAAAAATATTGAAAAAAATTTTGTTCTTTTTATAATATTTTTGATTTTAGGAATCAATAGGATTATTAGTTTTTATTTTAAGTTTATTTTAATTATTTTAAATTATTTAAATTTTATTTTTTCTTAACTAATTATTTAGTTTGGGCTTTAAAATGGGCTTTAGGGACATTATTGACAATTTGGTGTTAACCCTAATTTGTTCCCTATATATACATGTGTTGCCTTGTTGGAAAAAAGGAGAGAATGAAAAAAACCTAAGAGGAGTGAGTGCCGTTTTCCGTTATTTAGTTTTCTTCTTCATCCATTACTATTGTTTCTTTTTCTTCATCGTTTACCGTTATTTCTTTTCCTTCATCTATTACTGTTGTTTCTTTTTCTTCATCTTTTACCGTTATTTTTTTTTCTTCATCTATTACCGTTATTTCTTTTTCTTTATCTATTACTGTTACGTTTATATATATATATATAATTTTTAAATTGTTAGAGTTTATATATATATATAAGATTTTTGATCGAATTATGTCGATACGATGTTTGCACATTTGTGTGCATGACGCGTGACATTTGTGTTAGTTCGATCTGGTTGCGATGATCGCATTTTTGTGTGAGCAATAATACTATTTTTTGCTTAATTTCTTTTTCTTTGCGATAAATTTTGTTTCGTCCGATTTAGATCTGGTTGCGATGAGCGCATTTCTGCGTTAGCAACATTGTTGGGTTATTTGGCACATTTAAAATTCATTATTGCTTTATTATTATTATTATTATTATTATTATTATTATTATTATTATTATTATTATTATTATTATTATTATTATTATTATTAGTATTATTATTATCATTATTTATTATTATTACCATTATTATTATTATTATTGTTATCATTAATTTATTAAAACTTGTTATAATATAAAAATCTGTTTTTAAAATAAATAACATTAACATCTTTTCCAAATTAATATGAAAACCTATTATTTTTAAGAAAAACTTTTTTTTAGATAAATTTAAAATAATAACTAAAATCTTTTTTTTTAAAATAATAACTAGAACCGTTATTTATTTTATTTTATTATTGTTCAATTCAAATTTCATTATCATATTGTATCTGCTCCTCTCATGTAACCTCGCGAACTTAACAATCGCTCTTTAAATTCTGCCTTTAAATTTCTGCTTGCATGGTTTAAATTATGACATTATCTCTCTGTTTGCATGATTCAATTATCTCACGCGTTTACCATTATTTCTGTCACATTGCACACATCCGAAGGTTAGGTCTAACTGTTTGGCCGCCGCGTCAATAGTCCGTAAAACTTCACACATTCAATTTCAAATCCTCAAAACTACAAACTACAAACCCTAATTTTCACAAATGCCTCGCCGCAGGCAAGATTACAATTTTACCCCTAGCATTAGGTCAAAGAGTCGCCGCGCTCAGTTTAGGGTTTCCCGCCGTGGAATCCCTAATTTAACCCTAATTACAACTTAACAATTCAACATAGAGATTTGGAGTTTCTACACTCCACGTAAGCGTGTCCTTAAGACATGTTTATTCCCCGTGAGACCTTGACCACAGTCAAGAAGTCTCTAACCTCCCTTTTGAGGGGAACTACGATTACTCTGATTCCACTCCCGTAAGGATACGTAGGCACAAGATGCGATGTCTTGCCGAGTAAACTTAGAATTAACCCCTTAGGTCTCTTTTCTCACTTTTAATCCTTTGTACATATACCATAAGCAAATAAATAAAGCAAATAGTAAACATCTGAACAAAAGGTTCCTGTAGAGTACTACAGAAGTTTAGGGTGCTAATACCTTCCCTAAATTTAACCAACCCCCGAACCCTAGATCTTTCCCCGCATTGTGTTTACGATGCAAAATAGGTTTTCCCTCTTTTGACCTTTTCCTTCGGATAAATCAAAGAGCGGTTGTGAATTGAATTGCGATTCAAACTCATTAATAGTTTGTGATCCTATTTCCACCGCAACACTATGTATATATGAGATTGATGTTTCCATGATTGGGCTCGGATTTCTTCTTATTATTGTCAGCACTGGTACTAAGGCACTAGGATCGGGGGAAATCTCCCAAGCACACAGACACACACATGCATCTGCATGAAGCATTTGCATGACGTACATTTTGTTGCTTTTCCTAACCTTTAATGTTGACAGGTTTTTCAGGTTCACAGGTTCCGAGCTGCTTCCAGTCTCCAGGATTGATCAGAGACTCATTCACCGTTACTCAACTCGAGCTAATCAGACAAGGATCATGGATCAGGTGCAGTCAGATGTTCAAGAGCTCCGTGAACAGATGGATCGTTTTATGGAACTGATGCAGGTAGTCGCTAATGGTCAGGATCAGCTTCGTACTTTGGTTCAACCTTTAATCTCCAGGGTTGATAGTAACGGCATACTTCACGGCGGGGCTGTGCCTACTCCTCCTCCAGTTGATGCTCCGCAGAATGTTGTTCCTGTTGCCGGGGGCAACGGCAGTACTAATGGCAATATGATGACCAATATCGGACTCAATGCGACGGGCGTCGGCAATGGTAGTCTGGGAGCTAATGTCAACATAGGGCCGGTCAACGGCAATGCTGGTGTCGGAAATCTGTTGATGCCTCAACCGTGGCTTGAGGATCATCAGGATGACGTGTTTTCTCAAAGGGGTGTGGAAGCAGAGTTGAATGCTGAAGCGCGACTCAGGTTCAAAGCGTTGGAAGACAAAATGAGAGACATTGAGAATCAGAACACTTTGGGCGTTGATATGTCCAAGCTAGGGTTAATTGCTGATTTCAAGGTACCTCATAAGTTCAAGGTGCCTGTCTTTGAGAAGTATAAGGGTACTACTTGCCCTCGTGTCCACCTTCGATCTTACTATAGAAAGATGTCCGCCTATTCTGACGATGAGAAGTTGCTGATGCACTTCTTCCAAGATAGTCTTTCTGGTCCATCCCTCGAGTGGTATATGGGCTTGGAGCCCATTACCGTGCGCACCTGGAAGGATCTCGCTGAAGCGTTCGTCCTCCATTATCAGTACAATAGCGACTTGGCCCCCAACCGGGTTCAGTTCCAGAATCTGTCGCAACGGAATAATGAAAGCTTTAAAGAGTACGCCCAGCGGTGGCGTGAGTTGGCTGCTCGGGTTCAACCGCCGATGGTCGAGCGCGAGCTAGTGCAAATGTTCGTGGCTACCCTTCCTGGAATCTACTATGAAAAGCTGGTCAGTGGCATGTCTGGGACATTCTCGGCTCTCATCACTATGGGCGAGCACGTCGAGAATGGTATAAAGATTGGAAAAATTCAAGGTGAATCATCCTCAGCTGGAGGAGGTGGTAAGAAACCTTACGCTGGAAAACGTCGAGAAGGGGATGCAAGTGCTGTCACCAACGCTCGGAGAAAGGGCAAGGGCCCTCAGCAGCAGATTGCTAGCATAAATATCCCAGCGGCTCCACAGCAACAGAATCAGCAGGGATATAGGAAATATCAGAATCGGGCTCCTTTGGCAAACCGTAATTTTGAAGCTCTACCTATGTCGTATGCGCAGCTCTTGCAAACTTTGCTTCAGCTTCAGCTAGTTCAAAAGAGGACGTTGGCTCCCTTAACAGGGGCACCACCACCGGGGTATGACGCAAATGCCACCTGCGATTTCCATACCGGGGCACCAGGCCATACGATTGAGAACTGCAAAGCCTTTAAGCATAAGGTGCAGGACCTGGTAGACGCCAAGGTTATTAACTTTTCTGATAATGTGCCCAATGTTACCAAAAACCCTATGCCTCATCATAGGGGAGGCGGAGTGAACGCCATTATCGCTGAGGAGAGTGTAGATCTGTTGACTGATGTCAAAGACGTAAAGACGCCGCTTAGCTTCGTCAAAGCTAAGTTGTTGAAGAAGGGGTTCTTTCCAGGATGCGGAGAGTTATGTATGGCTTGTGCTACACTTCCTGATGGGTGTGAGCAGCTGGTAGAAGGTATCCAAAGTCTGATGTCTGAGGGTATTTTGCAGTTCAGCCGGAGAGTCGACAATGTATCAGGGGAGGTTGTGCTAAAGCAGGCAGATGAAGTCGCCACCATTACCATTCCTCGTCAACCTATTACCATTTCTGCGCCCTGACCGCCTACAATCACTATTACCAGAGCTGGGCCGATCCCATTCGAGAGCACTAATGCCGTTCCATGGCATTATGGCGCTGAAGTCTATTGCAATGGTCAGAAGTTAGAGCTGGAGCCGTATGGGTCGACTGTGCAGAATCTCGCAGGGGTCAGTGGTATTACTCGAAGCGGAAGAGTGTTTGCACCGACAGAGGTTGTGGCAGAGAAAGTGGTCAGAGCTGATGCTGCTGATAAGGGTAAAGGCAAAGCCGTCGAAGAGGCCCCTTGTGGGGCAGAGAAGGATTTGCTTGTCAAAGATGCTGAGGAGTTCATGCGGTTAATCAAAAAGAGCGACTACAAGATTGTAGATCATCTTCATCAGACTCCGTCAAAAATTTCTATTCTCAACTTGTTGCTGTGTTCTGAAGCGCACCGCAACGCGTTACTGAAGGTATTGAACGCTGCCTATGTACCGCAAGAGATATCCGTGAATCAGCTGGAAGAGGTGGTAGCCCATGTTAATGCTGGCAATGGGCTGGGATTCACAGATTTAGAGCTGACTCCTAAAGGGAGAGATCACAACAGCGCCTTGCACGTCTCGATAGAGTGCAGAGGCACTGTCATGTCACATGTCCTGGTGGACACGGGGTCGTCGCTTAATGTGCTTCCGAAGAAGGCACTAATGAAGTTGGACACTCGGGGATTGCTTTGCACGCCCAGTGATCTGGTGGTGAAAGCATTTGACGGAACTAAGCGCCACGTTTTCGGAGAGTTGACCTTGCCGATTCAAGTTGGTCCGGAGACGTTTGATACGGTTTTTTATATGATGGATATCATGCCTGCCTACAGTTGAATCTTAGGTCGGCCATGGATCCATGCCGCTGGTGCCGTGACGTCCACGCTGCATCAAAAGCTCAAATATGCTGTCGGGGGAAGCATAGTAACCGTCTGTGGTGAGGAGGACATTATGGTGAGCCACTTGTCATCCTTTAAATATGTTGAAATGGACGGCGAAATCCATGAAACTCTCTGCCAAGCATTTGAAGCCGTCAAGGTGAAAGAGGTAGCTCCTGTCGTCGTAGAGAAGCAAGAGATGAATCTCTCCTCGTTCAAAGAAGCTCGGGCCGTTGTCGAAGCCGGTTCCACCCCAGGCTGGGGGCATGTTTTGGAGATACCGATCAAGCAGGATAAGTTTGGATTGGGGTACTCTCCTGAAGCTGAAGCTTCATCTTCTTCGTCTAGCAGTTCGTCTCGTGGGAAGGGGCCGATCCTATTTACCAAGGGCGGAGTAATTTTCGAAAGCATCAACGCAGCGTCTGAAGACAGCGGGGATAGCGATTGTGATCTTGACGCCTGGATTCAGCCAAGCAAGCCGGGCGAGCGCCTCAACAATTGGACCATCAAGGAGATTATCCAGCTGACACGTGAAGAGTAATGATTTGCTTTTTACAATCTTTGTACAACCCTATGTCCTGCCCGGGGCATAGTGGTTTTATTGTCAGGGCCTTGTTGGATTATGTACATGCATTTTGTTAATAAATCAAAGGCGTTTTCTTCGTACTCAAATATTGTGTTCTCTGTTATTCCTGTTTTATGTTTATTTTGAAAAACAGTAAAATGACAACGAGGTTTGTGCTAACCTGCGTATTCTTGCTTTAAACTTAACCCTTGTTATTGCAGGATTCACATAACAGACGACATCGACTCTGGACCCTCTACGGCTCACTACGACTTCGATTGCCCGATATATCAAGCCGAGGATGAGATTGAGGAAGACGAAGACCTTCCAGAAGAGTTGGCCCGCTTGTTGAGACAATAGGAAAAGGTTATTCTGCCTCACGAGGAAGATATTGAGATCATAAACCTGGGTTCTGAAGAGCTCGTCAGAAATGTCAGAGTAGGGGTTGCGCTGCAGATTGATGTCAAGCATAGACTGGTCGAGATGCTTCGAGAGTATAGTGACGTCTTTGCTTGGTCATACGAAGATATGCCCAGACTTTACACAGACATCGTGGTTCATCGCTTGCCGTTGCAAGAAGAGTGTCCTCCAGTCAAGCAGAAGCTTAGGAGGACAAGACCAGATATGGCCGTAAAAATCAAAGAAGAAGTCCATAAGCAGTTGGACAAAGGATTTCTAGCCGTTACCACTTACCATCCGTGGGTCGCCAATATAGTGCCTGTACCGAAGAAGGACGGTAAGGTACGCATGTGCGTCGATTATCGGGATTTGAATAGGGCGAGCCCTAAGGATGATTTCCCGTTGCCTCATATCGATGTGTTGGTCGACAACACAGCCCAGTTCTCCGTGTTTTCGTTCATGGATGGCTTCTCCGGTTACAATCAGATTAAGATGGCACCGGAGGACATGGAGAAAACGACGTTTATCACCCCCTGGGGAACATTTTGCTATAAGGTAATGCCCTTCGGTCTGAAGAACGCAGGGGCCACTTACCAGCGAGCAATGGTAACTTTGTTTCATGATATGATTCATCATGAGATCGAGGTCTATGTTGATGACATGATTGCGAAGTCCCAAACGGAGGAAGAGCATCTGGTTAACTTATTGAAGCTTTTGGAGAGGCTTAGGAAGTTCAGGCTGAGGTTGAATCTTAACAAGTGCACTTTCGGAGTGCGGTCCGGAAAGTTATTGGGGTTTATCGTTAGTGAACGAGGTATTGAGGTTGATCCTGCAAAAATAAAAGCTATTCAAGAAATGCCAGCGCCAAAAACAGAAAAAGAAGTTCGTGGTTTCTTGGGCCGGATAAACTACATTGCAAGGTTTATCTCTCAGCTCACGGCCACTTGTGAACCGATGTTCAAACTTTTAAAGAAAGATCAGGCGATTACTTGGAATGAGGATTGCCAGAGGGCATTCGACAAAATAAAGCAGTATCTCCAAGAACCTCCAATCTTGATACCCCCAGTGGCTGGACGGCCATTAATCATGTACCTGACGGTTTTGGAGAATAGTATGGGGTGTGTTCTCGGTCAGCACGACGAGACGGGCAGAAAAGAGCATGCCATTTATTATTTGAGTAAAAAGTTCACTGAGTGTGAATCTCGATACTCGATGCTGGAGAAGATGTGTTGTGCATTAGCTTGGGCTGCCAAACATCTACGACAGTACATGCTCAATCACACCACTATGCTAATTTCGAAGATGGATCCGATCAAGTACGTCTTCGAGAAGCAGGCTCTTTCGGGCAGGATTGCCAGATGGCAAATGGTGTTAACGGAATATGATATTCAGTACGTCTCCCAGAAGGCCATTAAGGGAAGCGTATTGTCTGATTACCTTGCCGAGCAGCCAATCGAAGACTACCAGCCGATGAAGTTTGAATTCCCTAACGAGGATATTATGTTTCTCAAAGCGAAGGATTGCGATGAGCCATTGCCCGGTGAGGGGCCGGATAGGAAGTCTCAGTGGAAGTTGATATTCGACGGAGCAGTTAATTCCTATGGAAGTGGTATCGGGGCTATCATCACGACTCCTCACGGATCCCACATCCCGTTTACTGCGAGACTGACATTTCCAGTTACCAACAATGAGGCAGAGTATGAAGCATGTATTATGGGTCTAGAAGAGGCAATTGATTTGAGAATCAAGAATCTAGACGTATATGGTGACTCAGCTCTTGTAATCAATCAGATTAAAGGGGAGTGGGAAACTCGTCAAGCGAATTTGGTGCCATACATGAACTATGCCAGGAGGCTGCTTCCGTTCTTCGATCGAGTGGAACTCCATCATGTACCCAGGGCTGGAAATCAGATGGCTGATGCCTTAGCCACGTTGGCTTCAATGTATAAGGTCAATTTTTGGAATGAGGCTCCAAGAATTGTTCTTTCGCGTCTTGATAGACCGACATTTGTCTTTGCAATCGAGGGTGCCGCCAACGGCAAGCCATGGTTCCACGACATCCAGACCTTCCTTATGACTAAGGAGTATCCTGCGGGTGCGTCAACCCAGGATAAGAAGACTCTGAGGAGGATGTCTGGAAACTTTTATCTCAATCCTGATGGAGTGTTGTATAAGAGAAACCACGATCTCGTGCTACTCAGATGTGTAGATGAGAAAGAGGCAAGCATGCTCATGGAAGAGGTCCATGAGGGCACATTTGGTACGCACGCCGGCGGGAATGCCATGACGAGAAAGATCCTGAGAGCAGGATATTACTGGCTAACTATGGAGTCGGATTGCTTCAGATTCGCGAGGAAATGTCATAAATGCCAGATTTATGCTGATAAAGTTCATGTGCCACCGTGCCCATTGAATGTCATGTCCTCCCCTTGGCCGTTCTCCATGTGGGGCATCGACATGATAGGCAAGATCGAGCCCACTGCATCCAATGGTCATCGTTTCATTCTGGTAGCTATCGACTACTTCACCAAATGGGTGGAGGCAGCCTCGTACGTTAATGTGACCAAGCAGGTGGTAGCTAAATTCATAAAGAGGGACATCATCTGTCGTTATGGAGTTCCCGAGCGGATCATTACTGATAATGGTTCGAATTTGAATAACAAGATGATGAAGGAGCTGTGCCAGAGCTTCAAGATTGAACACCACAACTCATCTCCTTACCGGCCGAAGATGAATGGCGTCGTCGAAGCCGCCAACAAGAACATAAAGAAGATTGTTCAGAAGATGGTTGTGACGTACAAAGATTGGC
This sequence comes from Lathyrus sativus, assembly GCA_963859935.3. Classification (NCBI taxonomy): domain Eukaryota; kingdom Viridiplantae; phylum Streptophyta; class Magnoliopsida; order Fabales; family Fabaceae; genus Lathyrus; species Lathyrus sativus. The sequence goes on from OZ012735.1 coordinate 770,957,810, forward strand.
ACGAGATGCTGCCGTTTGCCTTGCACGGTTATCGTACGACGGTGCGTACGTCGACCGGGGCAACTCCTTTCTCCTTGGTGTACGGTATGGAAGTTGTCCTACCGTTAGAAGTGGAGATTCCTTCTTTGCGAGTTTTGGTTGATGTGAAACTCGACGAGGCAGAATGGATTACGAATCGTTTGAACCAACTCAGCCTGATGGACGAGAAGAGGTTAGCATCGATTGCATTTGGTCGTCTGTACCAAAGTCGAATGAAGAAAGCTTATGATAAGAAGGTGCGTCCTAGAAGCTTTCAGACGGGTGATCTCGTCCTGAAGAAGATTCTTCCGCCACACTCCGATCACCGGGGCAAGTGGACTCCGAATTACGAAGGGCCGTATGTCGTCAGCAAGGTCTTCTCGGGAGGAGCTTTGTTGTTATCCACGATGGATGGTGAAGATTTTGCATCCCCGGTGAACGCGGACGCAGCTAAAAAATACTTTGCTTGAAAGAGACCCGCTGGACAAAAAGAAAGAGTCCAGGCAAAAAAGGGCTTCCCGGCGAACCAAAAACAGAATAAAAGGTTCGGGCAAAAATTAGGGATATATTGAAAAAATGTACACCCGCGAAGTCGAAAACCTACACTGGGCGGCTTCGGCAAAAAAGGGTATCCTGGTGAACTGAAAACCCGTGAAGGGAGGTTCCCGCAAAAGTTAGGGATTTGAATAAGCAAATGACTGCGTTCCGCGTGTGGAATTTCATTGTTTAGTGGTTTGGAGGACCTGAGGGCCGTTTATCTGAATCAATCTCTTCCGAAGCTGAAGCATTGGAGAAGTATCGAAGTCGAGTGGGTCTTAGAGGGATCAACTCATGGTGTTCGTCTACGCCTCGTTGCCGACATTTGTATGTACTGATGTATATTTATGTTTTATTTTTGCGCGACTTCCTCATTCCAGGAGTTTGCCTCTGTTGTAAAACATTCTTGCCCATTCAGGGGTTCATCATCAATAAAATGCATATTATTCAGCAATTCTGCTTGCCTGTTTAGCATTTATCTGTTTTGTTTACGAATGAAAACGCCGATGTTTTTGATAAAATGCGCATACATAAACTTACGGGCCTAGGCCCATTGATTGTTGAAACAATTAATTACCTGAATATTGTCACGAGATAATAACCTTGATAGGCCCCTTTGAGGAGGGTATCTTGTCTGTTTGTTTGTGTTGTTACAGGTGTAGCGCCTTCCAGAAGATGTGTCGTGCGCATCCCCGAAGCAGGGCGAGTCCTCCTTCTCCAGCAGAGCTCAGTAGTCTCTCCTCCGCAGAATCTGAACGCAAGAAAGTGAGCATTGATATGTCTCTCCAGGTAGAGATGATTCTCTTCCCCAAGCAGACGCATCCTGAAGGAACGTCACCTCACCAGCTGAGTCGCGCGCCAAAGCTCGTATTCGTCCCCCAGCACCGGGTCACAAGTGCAGGCTTCATAGAAATGTTCGGGTACCGAAGCTCGTGTTTTCCCCATTAAAGTCGCCGCAGCAGGTGTTTCCCCCAGCACCGGGTTACAAGTGCAGGTTCCGTAGGAAATTGTTCGTACACCGAAGTATCCCGCGACCGGTGATGCCAGACTAAAGTCTCCAGCGGAATTGAGGTTCCCCACCAGAGCCGTATTCTCTCCCGAAGTAGGATGATTCCCTCTTCCCCAGTAGAGTGTTGGAACAGCTGATGTTGTATTCCTCATCAGAGTTGTACTTTCCCCCGAAGTCAGATGATTCTTTCTTCCCCAGCGAAATTGAAATCCCTCATCAGAGTTGTACTCTCCAGTGAGGTAGAATGATTTCTCTCTCCCCGGATGAGTCCGCAAACCCCCAAGAGAGCCGAATCCTTGGAAGCAGTTGGGACCATGAGTGGAGGTTCCCTAGCAGATGTTAAACAACTGATGCTGTATTTCCCCAGAGTCGCACTCTCTCCAGTGAAGCAGAATGACTTCTCCTTCCTCAGCCGAGTTTGCAGATGTCCAAGAGAGCCGAGTCCTTGGAAGTTGATCAGATCATGATTGGTTTTTCCCCAGTGGAGTGTGGAGCAGCTGAAGTTGTTTCCCCACAGAGTTATCATCCCCAGAAGAGTAGTCGAGAAGGCCACACAGTTTACTCCCGCGATTGACATCGCTTTCTTTCAGCAGGTCCAAGTCCTCGTAGAGCTTCGTTCCCCTGTAGTAATCAGCTGAAGTTGTGTCCCCTGCAGCAGTCAACTGAAGTTGTTTTCCCCGCAGCAGTCAACCGAAGACCAATTCCCCAGACAGAGTCCGATTGATATTGGCATGTCCACGTTCTCCTCAGCAGGATGATTCCTCTATCTGAGTAGTTCTTTTCTCCTTGACAGGAGGATTTTCCCCTCGGCATTTATTTTGCTGACGGGATCGCATTGTGCATGATTGCATAGCTTTTAGCATAAACACATAACATTTCCACTGTGTGGGGCAGGGCGCTGAAGCATATGCATCATAAACATGATCTAGGTTGTTACCATTCTTGTTTTACAGGTGTGCCACCGAAGGATCAGTTGCTCAGGATGATTCCTGACATTCTCCCCAACGAAGTCGCTCGCTCAAGATGATTTTTGAGATCCCCAGCAAGAGTCGTCCAGGAAGATTCCTGGAATACCCAGCAGAATAAAGTCTCCAGAAAGGTTATCGGTTCAGGATGATTCTTGAAGGTGCCGACAAAGTTGTTTGTTCAAGATGATTCTCGAAGTCCTTAGCAGCGTGATATGTTTGCTCCAACAGTGATGTATAATCTGAAGATTGACTTCGTAAACGCCTGAAGGCGATATCAGAAGGTTCCTGTGGGTTCAGACTTCCTTGTTGATGAATCAACGTTTGTCTGAAGACAAGGTTCAAAAGTTTGTAGATCCAGCTTTTGTATGCAAGGTGATCCGTGTTGGCCTGAAGACCAAGTCAGTTGTCCTGAGGTGATGATTGATTGCGATCAAGCGAATAGTGTTTCTTCTGACTGAAGTCGAAGATGTTTCTCCAGCTGAAGCGGAGTTTGCCTGAAGGCAAAGTGTTTGAATCCCTGTAGAGTCATGAATGGCTCAGGATACCACTTCTCTGACTGAAGTCACAGATTTCCCAAGCTGAAGCGAAGGTGCCTGAAGGCAAGGTTATCCCCAAGGTCATGAATGACCTAGGATTCATTTTTCGGACTGAAGGCCGAAGTATATCCCTGACTGAAGTCACGGATACTCTATAGCAGAGGCGGAGCTGCCTGAAGGCAGACCCATGTATCCTTGAAGGCCAAGGATCATTTTCTTCAGACTGAAGTCGAAGATACCTCCTGCAGAGTTGCCGGCGGGCAAAGTTTATATCCTTGAAGGCCAAGGATGATTATCTTCAGAAATACTTGAAGATCTTTTCTAGCTGAAGCTGGATCGCCGACGGGCAAGGTTTATATCCTTGGAGGCCAAGGATACCATCTTCAGGAGCACTTGAAGATCTTTTCTAGCTGAAGCTGGAAGTGGCCAGGGGCCAGGGTTTCATATAGCTTTGATGTTGAAGTTCTACGGTGGGATCATTATGCAGTAGTATTCGAATGTTCGTCATGGTTAAGAGGGAGGAGCCTCATATCAGAGTGTGCTCGGTTAAGTCTCTCATTCCCAGCGGAGTAGTTTCAAATACGCAGGTGTACCTTTTGTTCCATTTACCAGGGGTGAACCCCAGGTCAGAGTCGTTCAGTGTCGTATCTTCTCCAGCGGTGATGTTGGGTATTTTGATTATCCGACGGCGAGGTCAGATCATGTTTGTTTCCGGCGGCGAGGTTGGATGTTTGGATTTGACGGCGAGGTCAAATTATGTTTGTTTTCCGGCGGCGAGGTTGGATGTTTGTTTGACGGCGAGGTCAGACTCTTTAAATCCCCAACAGAGATGATGTTTGTACGACGGCGATGTCGAGTGTCTCTCAGAGTGATGTTTGTTTCCGATGGCGATGTCAGATTCAGTTTTCCAGCAGTAATGTTGGGTATGCCAGAAGATTTAGTTCTCCAGCGGCGATGCGGGGTATTTTGTCAGATTTGGTTCTCCAGCGGCGATGTAGGGTATTTTGATTGTCCGACGGCGATGTCAGATGGTTTAGTCTTCCAGCGGCGATGTTGGGTGTTGTGGTTGTTTGATGACAATGTCAGAAGAATTTAATGTGGATGACTGACGGCGATGTCAGATCAGTATCTCTCCAGCTAGTTGCCGTGCAGCTAGTATTGCAGTATTCGAAGATTTGTTCCCCGCAGAGTATCGTGTACTCGTGCAGTTGGCAAATTTTCGGGTTTACCGGTATTCAATCGTCTCGCACCTTGATTGGCTGAGAGCCGTTCGCTTCTCACCCAGTCAAGTTCAAGCCGTTTGAATAGGGGCAGCTGTTGCACCCCAAAATTTGACCAACAATTATTTATCCATCAAGTGTTTGAAGATTGATACCTTCATCAGAAAGTTCAAGAGATCCTCAGAGAAATTGGTTGAAACCAGAGTTGTGTGCCTCCTAACTTGAGAGTTGTGGGTGCTCCTCAGATGATTCTGAGACTTTGAGAATGAACTTGATGCTTTGAGAAAGTTTATGAAATGTCTTGAAAGCCATCATGAAGCCCAGAGAGGTCATTGTGCAAGAATTCAGAAGATTCAACCATGAATGGTAGAATTAGGGTTTTGACTGGGTCAACCCTAGGTCAGCTGAAGATTTGGAGAAGGTTGAGACCTAATCCAAGGGCCATGAGATCATGGAATGATGTATGGAGATGTTATAAAGATGATTCCTAGACCAGCTCATCATGATTGAGGAGTTTGAGAAGTTTTAAGCCAGGGTTTCTAAGGATTGTCAGTGAAAAAACCCTAGTTTGATCCCTATCTTCTAGGCAGTTTTAGCTCAAGATGTGATTGCCATCCCATCTTCCCCACAACATGAATGTTGTAGATCTTGTTCTTAGCTTTAATTTGAGTGGTAGAAGTCCTTGATAGGGTTTGCAGAGCTCAAGTTATGGTTTTGACAAATTACAGGTCATCTGAGGTATGTGAATCTGGGTCCTTGAAAGTCACCCAACTTGCAGACAACTTTTGCCCTAGTAGGATGATTCCTATGATTTCTTGGTCAACATGAATGTTGAAGAGCATCTTCTTAGATTTCTAGAGAGTACTAGAAGTCCTTGATAGGATTTGTAGAACTCAACTTATGGTTTGAACAAGACAGGGGTATTTTGGTCATTTGGAAGTTATAGGCCATTTTAAGCAAAGGCCATATCTCCTATTTCCAAGCCTCAAATGAAAAAACTCAAAACATCAAAGTTGTTCAAAATGGCATTTTAAGCCTAGAAAAGTGGTCATGAGTTGTTGTAAAAGCTTGTAGCAAGGATTGATAAGAATGGGTGAAAATGACCTAAAAATGATACATAACTTAAATGGATCCAAGTTGGAAATTGGTTTGGGAGATCTATGAATCCAAAATAGGTCATCCAATATGTCATTTTGAATCCAAACATCATTTTAAAAACAATAGTTCAAATAGATTTTTGATTTGAGGTCTAAAGATGGGGGTTACTTTGTAATTTTGTTTCTTGCATATTAAGGAACTTTGAGAAACTTCACATAAGGCAAAGCTGAGCTTGTTTTTCTCACATTCCACCTCAATATCTCAAAAGGGGAGATTTTGACACAAAATTAAGAGGCTTAAGGCATGATATGAGATGATACCATATGTCACTTCATGAGAAATTCCAAAGCTTTCTAACTCATTCTAGAAGCTCCTAGATGATTCTATTGGTTGTTATTTAAAGAGTGAACCATAATGAAGAAGAAGGTTGGTCAATGTTGGTGAATCAGTGGTGAAGAGTGGAGGGAGAAAGGGATATTCAAAGTTTTCTTCAAACACAAGCAAGGCTCGAGTTGCTCATCACAGGCTTCAATCATCCAAGATAGTGCAAACAGAAGACTACACACCATTAGAGGATCATCCTGAAGCAAGATCAAGCCTTGAATCAAGCCCTAACTGCATCTGCCATAACCTCTTGACAGGTTTTGTTCTCTCCCCATATCTCCATATTTATGTGGTTTCTGTTAGTTTCCTAGGTATAGAATGAGCATGCTAGGTTAGTTGATGATTTCCTGAGAGTTAGAGGAAGATCCATGGAGTTTCATGGCAGGGTGCCATTTCTTGCAAGTTTAAGAACAAGCTGTGTATTGAGTTTTAGTGATCATGTTATAGTTCAGACTGGTGAGGGTAACATAAGGAACAAGTTTAGACTATTATATTTGAGATTCATCACGATCGATATCAGAAAAAATGGTGGAACTACGATCTTCATGCATTCTGTTGGCACGATCTAGGAAGCTTTCATGAAAACTAAGGGTATGGTCATGTTCCTGGGAATTAGTAGATCATTTTTGGTTTTAGAACTTTTAATTTTCATGGCCAAATGAAGGAGAACGAGGTCGAGGAAGTCATGCATGAATTCTGTGTTTTGGCTGAAACCCTAGGTGGTGCGTTGGAGAAGATGATCTCCTCACCGTTAGATCATCTCAGATGTTGGACTTTTTAATCTAATCCCACGGCCACGATTCAAACAGAAAATGGAGGGAAAGACTTGAACCAAACGCAGCGTTTAAATTAAATGAATAATTATGGGCCTCAGCGAACTTTGATACCTACACCCCCACGCGGAGCCCAATCCAATTTTAAACCTTAAACCAATGCTATTTGCACCGCGTTCATGATCTTTTTCTTTTAATTTTTCATTTCAATTTCTGATAGCGCATGGGCCTAGCGAAGTTGATATCTGCACCACCCCATCCATGGCCCATCTGAATATGAACTGGGCGCCTTTCATTTTAACACCCCCCTCCCCATTTATTTTAATTCTTTGATTTTCATTTCTTTTAATTTTGCTTGCATTTTATAAAATTCATATAAAATAGGTAAATAGATATTTTTTAATTCTTGTTTTTTCTATAGGTTTATAATCCTGTCTAGAAAAATATCAATAAATAAAATTGGCATTTTATTTTCTTTTAATATTTTTAGAACATTATTCTTTTAAATAGCTTTGTAAATAGGTTTAGTTTTATACTTCATCATGTAGAATTTATTTTAGGACTTTCCCTTAATCTTTTTGAGTCATTCTTTTTAGTGTGATTAGATATTGAATCATAGTTTCCCATAGGATTTAATTCATGTTTTTAGATTAAAATTTGATTAGTTTAATTAGGTTAGCATTAGGGTACCTAATTAGGGTTTAAGAATGCATAGGTGAAATAATTCATTTTCTTTTGAGAGTTTTGTCTTGATTTTTGGGTACGGGCATATAGGGATGTTATGGGTAGGTGTTATAGACCCTTGTGAATAATTGTTAGAATTTTCCCGTTGGTCTTTATATTTTTAGATATTTTCTGAAGTTGACTGATTGTATTGACTGTCTGTGTGATATTTGTCTATCTCTGGGGTTTATCTTTGGGGAATTGTTGTGAGGCTTAGTTTGTTTTAAAGACCTTGTTGAAGGAGCATGATGAAGGAGAAGATTGGAGATCAAGACTCAGAGGTTGAGAGGTTGAAGCTAGTTCTCTGTTTGTGAGGTTTGAGATCCTGAAGTTTGAGGGAAGTTCATGGTACTTTCCTGAGGAAGGCACTATGAATGTCTTTCATTCTTGCTTCTCACCTCTTTCTTAAGTATCCAATGATGTTGGAGCCTTCATGTGAGTTTAATTTCTCCAGAGGAGGAATGTAAACTGATCACAGTTGTTGAGCCACATAGGATACAATTCCTAAGTGGAAACCTCCTAGTACTTTCCTGAGGAAGGTCCTATGGGTCTATTCACTTAGTTCCCTTAGTTCATCTAGGATTTCTTAAGTATCCAGTGATGTTGGAGCCTTCATGTGAGTTTAGTTTCTCCTGAGGAGGAATGTAAACTGATCACAGTTGTTGAGCCACATAGGATACAATTCCTAAGTGGAAGCCTCCTAGTACTTTCTTGAGGAAGGTCCTAGGGGTCTATTCACTTAGTTCCCTTAGTTCATCTAGGATTTCTTAAGTATCCAATGATGTTGGAGCCTTCATGTGAGTTTAGTTTCTCCTGAGGAGGAATGTAAACTGATCACAGTTGTTGAGCCACATAGGATATGACTCCTGAGTATAAGCCTCCTAGTGCTTTCTTGAGGAAGACACTATGAGTCTGCCTACTTAGCTCTCTTTCTTTGGTAAGCTTGTTTTGAAGCTTGAAGACTGGGATTGATTTCTTTTGATTAGGGTTTTGCTTTAGGGCTTTGTTTAGAGATCTGATTAGGGTTCTATTTTAGGGTTAGGATTAGAGGTTAGATAATTTCCTTCTCAAGCATGTGGTTTGTTTGCCTGATGGCATTTCATTTCTTTTATCTGTATGACTGCAGTTTACTGTATATTGCTTGATAGCATATTGTTTATTTTCAGTATGATTACTGTTATTTCATGACTGGCGTGGGGTTGAGACGAGCTTGTGGAGGCTGAAGCCCCACACACATTTCCTCCCTCACTTGCATTGCATGCATTTTACTGTTAAGCTGATGCTTTGTCTGTTTTGGTGTATCATTGACATGATCCCTTAGGACTCTCATTTCCTTTGATAAGGATTTGATGATAGACTTTTAGGTTGAAACCTATGCATGACAACATCTAGGAGTTCCCTGTTCAAACCTCAACCATAGGATGAATCCTTGGCATGACAACAATAGGACTTGATAGTCTCCCTCCTAGTTGGGCCTGTTCTCTTCTCATCTCAAAGCAGTTTAAGATACAGTAATCATGAATGATTTCTTTCGTACGTTACGAGCCTTAAGCTATCTGAGAAAGGATTGTGGGAGAGTTCCTTTTCCACAGTCTGGATGTTTAGTATGTTACCCTTTGGGTGACATACGACGCATTCACTCTCAAGTCATAGTCTCTAATGCGGTTGAAGTCGCAAACACAATAAAAAACACTTCTTTCAAAACAGGAAATAACCCGTAGTTTCCCGAACTACGTGAGCTCTGATCTCTCATACCTGTTGAGAGTACGTAGGCACAATACTGATGTATTGGCGAGCTACCTTCCCCCGTAACCCTTCGTAGGCCGAACTACGTTGACTCTGATTTCTCATTCTCTGATGAGAATACGTAGGCATAAAGTGCGACGCTTTGCCGAGTCATTTTTCTTTTCTTTTTCAGCCAGCCTTGATAGGTAGATAGAATAAAACCAACCCGTCCAAGTAAACACAACAAGCGTGGATCCCATCGAGTACGATGGACGTGAGGGGTGCTAATACCTTCCCCTTGCGTAACCGACTCCCGAACCCAGACAATGGTTGCGATGACCTTGTCTTACCCTTTTTCGTCAGGTTTTTCTGATCGTTTCCTTTCCCGCTCTGAGGGATAAATAACTAAAGGTGGCGACTCTTCTGTCATGCCGACACCTTATTTTCGCGCAAGCGACACCTAACAACAACCATTCTATTGGCGATTTCATTATCAGTGTCATGTATATATAGTTGAGCAAATTTTGGACTTTTTCTTGGCAACGGCAACAGACTTCCAATCTGATGATAATTCTCACTGTTCATCACAAACATTGGAGGTGCATTCCCATCATTTAATGACGTATTAATTTTTCCACCCATTGAAGTGAAGGCAAACATGCTGTTGAAAGATCTAATATTTTCTAAAAAGAATTTACTCCTTCTATTATGTTTGTGATATAAATCATGCAAATGTTCTGGTAGGCGAGTATATGGAGCAATTTCAATACTGCCTTGGCTGCAACACAATGAAAATTTTGGATTTTTTGACTTCTTCTGCTTATCAACACGCTCTTCATACCACATCATTGCACCACAATCTCCACATATCCAATTTGGTTGGCCAATATTACAATAATCCAAATATTCATTTGCAGTAAATATTATATAGTTAATTTCGTGTAGATGTAAAATAAAAACATTACACACTTATATAACATATTATATATCACATGTTTTTTATAACTAAAAGGTAATACCTGACTGAGCAGTATCATGTAATTCTTCACCAAATCCATTAATATTTTCTATTTGGAAAGGAATTCCTATAATTAATTATAGACAATTACACATCAAACAATAAGAATGACAAAATTTATAAAACATCCTTAAAAATATACACATACTGATATACATCATATCTGTGTGAACAATAGTTTGTGGGAAAAAAACAACATATATAGTTTGGTGCAAATCTTTTTGTAGAGGAATGCAATTCATATGATGAAGAACCAACTGCACACAAATTTTTTTCATAATATTATAAAGTAATTATCAAACAATTTTAATATAACATAATATATCAATAATTTTTTTGAATAAAAATATAAATACCATTAGTAATATTGCATAATGGAATCCGGTTGGTTGTTTCAATATTATTATTATTTCCCTCATTGCAGAATATATTTATATGTGTTCTAATTCTCTTGGAAGAATTATGTCTTCCAGTTCCTTCTGCCATGCTATAACTTTGAGAAGGATTGTGTTTACATATTTTCGATTGTGGAAGAGTATATTATATGAATCAAGTGATGTGTATTTGTTTGACAACAACCACCTATTTATAATAATAGTTATAGGATGTGAAGAATAATGCATAAGTGTGTGTATTTATTAATTTAGAGGCTCAAGACTAATGATATCAAAATGCATTGGATGTGTACGTTAGAAGTTAATACAATTTTTTAGATTACCAAAGAAGTTCAGTGCATGAACGTATTGGATCCAAACAAAATGATTATAGATATTTCTTAAGTAACCATAGGCATATTCAATGCATTAAATGATTATTTTTTCATCACTTTTATTTGTTTTAATAGTGATTATTATTTATTAATAATTTACTATGTTTATATTTTTAATAATTTTGAAATGTAGCACAAACATGCAAGTATTGTCTGTATTGATATAATTTAATACTTTATTTATGTAGGAAAATCCAAATAAAAGCTAAATACTTTTATTAAATAAGTATATAAATCTAAATACTTTTATTAAATAAGTATAAGGTTTAAAACAAATTATTTTGTTTTTTAGTAATAATAATATATAAAGCTAAATACTTTTATTAAATAAGTATAAGGTTTAAAACAAATTATTTAATATTTTTTTAGTAATAATATTTTAAAGTTAAGTTTAATCTTTAACTAATTAAAATTATAGATATTGTTATAATATTATTTATTATATTAAAAATCTTAAATATTTAGATTTTTCTCTTATAAGTAGGGACAAAAAATAAAAAAAAATTTCTCACAGGGAGTAAGTTTTAGATAGATAAACCCAAATAAAATATATATTACTTTATCAATTTAGTCATATCAATTAATATTATTTAATCATTTTATCTTTTAACATTTAGAATATTTGTGTGTCCAATATGTGTTTTTATCTGTGTGTTTTTTACGGGTCCAACCATGTTTATATTTAAACATATAAGTTTATCACAAACATAGTTCTCATATTCGTAAAACAAATCAAAACATTAAAATAAATGTCATATTTGGCATTAATTTGGTTCAACAACTGATAAATTAAAAAGAAAATAACCGCAAGACACAACAAATATTCTTCAACAGGCAGATCACTCAATCAGATTTTTCAAGTTTTACACATTTAGAATCTTTGACAACCGATGAAACACCACCATTGGTATCATTCATAGCAATTGATTCAGGACTATCAGACAACCTCTTCCCCAATGTCTTGCTTGTAGGTGTATTTCTAGAATTTGCAGTAGTCAATTCCTCTTTGTTTGAATCACCACCTTCAATTGCCTCCTACATATATAATTCAATAACCATAAAAATGATATAGTACACAAATTGTAAAATCATTTGAACGTGATAAAAAAATTAAAAATTAAAAATCAACTTATATACCATAATATTATTATCAGCAACTTCACTTCCTATCTGAACATATTCAGCATCTATATCCGCATCATTCAACTGTTATATATGTTTGAGAGAGTGAGCTTTTCTTAAATTATCAATAAAAAAAAGGAATATCAATAGATTCTAAATTTTATACATTTATCCCATGCAATGTTAAAAACTGATTGATTATCTCCCCGTTTTCAATCAACTTCTTCACAGTATAATTGCGCAAATTACGAAACAAATTGGCATCAGTAACTTCTACCTTAAACAACGTTCGTTTATCCACAAATACATCAAGCTCCAGTGGATAAGCTAAATCCTATAACAAAATAAATAATATCTAAATAAATTATGTTAACAAATTATTAAATATGTTAATTTTGATACCGTAGCACTAAATCCACCAATTATATTACATGATTCATGTTATCCAACAGATCTTGTACATTTCTTCCCAAAGATTGAGAAACCACCCTATCAAAGAGAGTAAAAGTTGTTGATCCAGAATTATCAATTACTTGAACATTAACCTTGAACCTGAAAATTCATACTAAATTAATTCAAGGATGTAAATTAAGCAAAGTGCATCCAAGTGAATTTTTATGACTGTAATAACTAAATTACTTGCCTAGGAATAGCGGTCCTTGGTAGCTGGTATTTCTCACAGTAAATAACTCCAGTTCTAGTAGTAACCTTTGATGCACACTTTATGCAAGCTTGATAATACCATCCAAGATCTGTCTCAATTTCACATGTTCTTGCTAGAACAGTACCAACACATTTCTACCATTTCTTCACCATATGAAACCATAAAATATAAATCAGTAAAGTTTTGGAACATGTATATAACCATCAAAACTATCATATGATATAAAATTGATCATCGGGTTATACAACGCAAAAAAAAAAAAAAAAACTCAGTGGATTCTATCAAGTTCTCAATTGTCATTTTTTGTGTCTTGAGCAAGTCATCTGCTAGAGGGACAATTGTTGGACCAGACATTTGACTCACTCCTTGTGTGATTTCTATCTCAATACCATTCATCCTAAACATGTTATAGATCATATAGTTTAATATCATTTAAAGAAATGAATAATATTATAAACTAAAAATATTTTGTTGACTTTATAAACTAACTTAGATATATAATTAGCAGTGTCTATCAAATTCGCATTCAACGTCATTTTAGTTCCATAGTAAGCATTAGAGACTCCCATAGCACCTGAAAAATTTACAGATCAAAAATCATTTTTCTAAATATTCAAAATTGTCTACAATATTTAGACACATTTGGTACTCACAAAAAAACTTTTTTAGTTTGCATTGTTGAAGTATCATGATTATTGGATCAGAAAATTTATGGTTGTCCATAAATTTCTGCATCATTTATGCGAAATCCTCCCACAATGTGCAATGAATTTTGTTGCTCCTACATTATAGGTGTCAAGGTATAGCAATTTAGAATAAAACAGGATATTTACATCAAAATAAAAATAAATAAAGGTGTCAGACTTACTCTAAATCTTCAATAGTCAGATCCATAACCTTACTCTTTTTTTTTCATTTTTCTCAACTTCATTGACAACATTCGTTTCCACAACATGACCAATAATATCTAATATATACACACATTTAAAGAAGCAATTTAATAATGTTAAACTAATAAAAAAGATGTAAATATTATCAATTCTATTATATTATACAAAGAGTTAAACTTGCCAAGTAACCTGTCTTCTTTAATAGCACTCAAAATTTTAGAGAAAGGTATGAAATCAAAATGATATTGAGGTATATCAGGAGCATTAACTTTGAATGCTTTGGTTGATTGCATGAAATTCAGTTTGTACTTATGTGTCGCAGCTTTGTAGGAAGGGTGGTTGCTACCCACCATAAGATTTCCAAACATATATGATGAACCTACTTCAATCTGCTCCTTAAATGTAGGAATCAAATTCTTTCTAACAGTGGCCTGAATTTTGCCACACTAAACAAACAAAAATATATAAAGGGCATAAGTTCGATAATATTGTTTCACAGATAATAAGTAATAGATAAACTTTGAATTTATACCTTATCATCTAGCAAGATCATATGAAAACTTCCTATATCTGTAGAGTTGTAGCGTTCAAGAAGTGTCCAATAGTGAATCACACGAACCCTTAGACGAAACTCAAACTTGTCAGGAACAATTGCAAAAACTGCAGTGATCTTGGGTGGTACGGAAGTTACAACTGCATTTTTTATAAGAAATAATCAATTAATAAAAATATATGAACTAAAAATATACAAACTGATTAGCATCAAACGAAAATACTTTTGACACCTTTTGTAGACATCCTTGAACTCAACTAAGTATAGCAACCTTAACTTCAGTATTATTTTTAAACTTGCGATGTAGGAGTATTTGTTTGATAGCAACCACTAATTATAATAATAGCTTATGAAGAATAATGAATATGTGGGGTTGTGCATTTATTAATTGAGAGGCTCAAGACTAATGATAACCATTATGCATTGGATGTATACCTAAAGTAACTTTTTAGATTTACAAAGAATGTACTGTACATGTGAGAAATTAGTGAAAATCTTTATTATATAAAACTTTGCATTTGGTGTATACGTTGGAATTTAATGCAACTTTTTATATCTACAAAGAATTAATATGTGTGAAGTTAATGCAATTTTTAAAATGATTCATACTAATTTCTATGTCAGCAAATCAATAATAAATTTAAAATATAAATAAATAATCAATAACTAAAGTTATAGTTGGAACATAAAGGAGGATATCAGAGTTTCATAGGAGTTACATAGGTTGTTCCATTTTATATACTAAGATTAAAAAAATTAAAACAAACTTTAGATAAAGTTTAACTCTTCTATTTGTCAATTCATTATCTAGTGCATGCATGTTTCGTAGCCGTTGAGACCAAGATGGCTAGTTTGTCACAAAAAAAAAATTATTTTAGTTATATTCTTTTTCATCTCTCATTTAAAATAATAATATTTGTGTAAAACTTTTTTTTGGCTAATTTAAGTCGCATATCTACTTCCTTCATTTTTTTTATTTCTACTTTTTCAGTGTTTATATTACCTTTATTTAAAAAATAATTTAAAAAAATGAAAAGATAGTAGAATATGTATTTCCTATAGACTAATTTACCTATCGCTTGTAAAATCCATCATTTATATATAAGGGATTCTTTTTAAATAAATATTCCATATGGGGATATATGATGGACACTTTCTTCTCTCTCATTAATTTATTTATTTATTTAGATGTCACTGCTTAAGTCAGCAACTTTGCTTGCATGTAATTTATGGGACACTTACTTTACTTTTACATGAAAACCATTTTTCTCTTTAAAGTTTGATTGCATGTAATTTGTTTGTTTTTGTTTTTCTTTAATAAGGCCAGTCGTACAAGTGTGATGTAATCAAGTACATCATCAGGTCAACTTTACATTTACATTTTCTCAATGATGTAATCAGTTACATTGATGCCCAAAGACTCGAATACAAAATTACTTTATAGTTTAAATGGATAAAAAATTAGTTTTGGAGTACATAATGAAACGGTGTACTTAAGAATAACACAACAAATAAAAAAGGAAGCAAAATTTATCATAAGAGTCATTAAAAATAAACAAGAATCCAGTGATCAAGTCCATTTAACGATTGATATACTACTATTTAATTTTGATGACGGTAATAAATGATTGACCATCTATCAATAATTTTTCATCAAGTTTTTACTCTTAATTTTTAAATATTTTTTATATTAAATAATATATTTTTAATTAATTTGAATAATTAATTTTATCTTTTTGTTGTTGTGAGAATTGGATATCACGCTATTGATTAACTTCAATCACAAATCATTGAAGTTCACCGCCGAACTTTGATTTATCCAAAAGAAATGGTAAAGATCGAAGAAAACTCTAAGTGCACTACGTAACAACGAAGTTAAGAAATTGCGGGGTTCGAGGGTTGGTTATACATAGGGAGGTGTTAACAACCTAAGTATCTGTAGTACTTTACAAGAACTTCTTCTTTGGTATTTGTGTTATGCTAAAGTTTGCTTGCTAAGTTATCTATTAAAATAAAGGTGCTAAAGGTAAAGACCTATGGGTATATACACTAAGTATGCTCGTCAAGACGTCGCATCACATGCTTACGTATCATAACAAGGATGTAATCAGAGCAATCATAGTTCACGTAACTAGGATGAATGAACTCTTGACTATGACCAAGGTTCCAAACGGAGTAAGTATTCATAACAATGATACTCACATAGAGTTAAGAAATTCTCTAAGTCTAAGTTGAAAGGTCTAACTGAGAATTGACTTTAACAAAAGCCAGGGGAGAAAGTGAGCACACATAACAATGATACCCACCTAGAGTTAACAAACTCTACACATAAGTCCTAAGTTATAGGATTTCTAACAAGGTATGTTAAGGTCTTAACTTTAACAAAGTCAAAAGGATAATATGTTCTAACTTAAGACTAAGTTAAAGGACCTAATGACTCTAACAAGGTCAAGGGAAGGCTAAAGATGAGATATCTATGACATTAAATCAATAGAGAGACTTTCCTTTGGACTAAGGAACAAAAGACAACTCTTAGGATGAAAGCTTACAAGCTACATCACTTGGAAAAAACTTATCAAAGTTTAAAGAGGTATCAAAGACAAGGTGATATTCAAGTACACTTTAAGCATATATTCATTCAAGCATGGCGAAAACATATGATCATGGTAACAACCAAGAAGATAAGGGCAAGCATGTGACAACATCAAGAAAAGATTGATAAAATTAACAGATGACAAGGTAACAACCAAGCATTCATTCAAAGAAGTTTATAAGCAAATCAAATGGTTACAACCAAAGGAAATTTCAAACATGGATGTTACAACATCTCAATAATCAAGAAACAAAATTCTCACAAGACTAAACATCATAGATGACAATTTGAAGTATAAACAATCATGCATAAGTCAAAACATTACTTATCATGGCAAAGTTCAAAACTCAAGATCAACATGCATAAATTATAACAATGTTTAAAGCATGGATACACGCTCAAATTAAATATAGGTAACAACCAACATCTTGAAAAAGAATAAGACATGTGTGACAATAACATGTGGAGAGAGATATAAATACTCAAGGAATAACATGTGAACATACAAACCAAGATTATATCACATAAGTAAAGTGGAAATAATACTCGAAAACATCATGGATGCGAGATGCACATGTTCAAACAAGTAGGTAACAATCAACATGTAAATTGGGGTTCAATCATGGCTTTGGGGAAGGAGATAACATCACATGATTCTCTCATACAAACATGTATACAAGGTCACAAAAAACAAGTCTTTAAGAACACCTAAACATGGTATGATCAACACACAAAAAAATATGCATATCAAGGTTCATGTAAACATGGAAGAAAGTTACATATTGAGGGAAAGGTAACAACCAAAGTATCAATGGTATGAACAAGAGAAAGATTTAAATACATTTTTACATGTAAGCAATATTTAAACAAGCATGAAATCAAAGTGAATCATCAAGATATATTGTTACAACATCATACAAGGTTTACACAAGATGCAATGAGATTTAAACCACACAAACATACAAGGCAAAACATAAGGAAAGATTAAAGAACAACATAAAATTCTTTAAAAGAAACCCTAAAAGGTGACAAACTTTGAATGCACACAAAGATAATAAAAATAAATCTTTTTAAATATTTCTTGACATAAATGAAAAATAGACATCATCATGAACACAATTCAAAAAGAATAGGATCAAAAGGGTAAAAAATAAAGAAGTTATAAATGTTTGAAATTGCTTAAGAAAACTGATCTTACCTGATCAGAAAGGAATCAGTGACCTGCCACGCGTCGTTGATCTGCTAGCTGTTCACCGAAGGTATGGAAGAGGAGAGGGTGTACCTGAAACATACTCTGATGCCAAAGTAAGTGACGAGCAGAGTGGGAGCAAGTACAGAGAGAGAGAGTAAGAGAGTTAAGTTACCTGACCCTCTAGTGAAAAGGGTACTTATAGTGAGCCCTCAGCGCAGGGCCAACTGTCACCTAGAACTGGGATGGGCTGCCAGACCCAATGTTAGTAATTGCTAGGGCTGACGTGGCATCGTGAAGACCAGCACGTGGTCTTCGCCCCTGGGTAGTTGTTCTGCACTATTCGGGAGGAGGAAGACCGAATCTCCAGGACGTGGGTAGTTACTTTATGCCGTGTCCCTGCGTGAGGGACACGTAGAGAACGTGGGGGGAGGTCCGAGGAGCTCCCCGAGCAGGCCGGACTCTTCCCGACGACAGGGAAGAAAGAGGCTGGCTTGTTGGCTACGATGGTCCTGCCCGACAGCTGTTGGCCTATGCCTGACGGGAGGGAAGGTTGTGCCCGACGGGTCTTCTGCCCGTCAGCGTGGTCCTATTGGGCCCAACCCCAGTGGGGTTTGGGCCTGCTTGGTTGTGGATTAAGCGTCATCCCAGTCCAGAACAGTAGCCCCCCAAGTCGTTGTTTGCGGTCAGGCGAGCTATGACTTGAGCAGAGAATAGCGTCGAACGCGTCGATCTATCGGGCAGGCTGCAATCATGTCGGCCAGGTGAACTTATGACGAGGTGGAGCTTGCGTTCGAGGGAAGAACTTAACGAGACACAGGGAAGGTGAAAGGTTGCCACGTGTCTTCCTGTGACGGTTACGGGCTAGGCACTTGAGTGCCTAGCGACGCTTCGTTTCCCGTGCTAGGGGTATATATATGCTAACCTAGCTCGTCTTTTCGCTCATTCGCTTATTTTACAACTGCCCAACATCCAAAGATCTCCACCTGACATCATTGATCGCTACTGCTCGACTTCCGTGATTTCTCTGTTCGACAACATCTTTTTCGCCACCACAACAAGTAAGTTTTTGCATCCCTCCTGGTGTTTTTACTACTTACGGTGGTGTTTCCGTCGGCCCCGCTGGGGGTGTTGGGATCACCGTGGGTTTTTCCGGCGAATACGCCGGAGGATCCTTCAAAGTTAGGGTAGAAAATGACCATCCCTGGCCCTTGCGATGAGCGGCCCGGGGAGGATTGGTAGAGCTATGAATGCCCCGAGGGTAATTGGATGAATTTCCCAGGTACGAGTGGATGTGTGTGCCGAGGACAGAGAGTGTACTCTCTGGTCTCCTCGGGTGTTAAGATCGCCCCCCAAGTCATCCTCTGGGCGGTTAGGCGACCACGCCCTTTCACTTGAACTGCGGTGGAAGGGGGGATTTGATTTGGCTGTCGAATTCACCAAGTTCCTCTGCTTTTCAGGTAAAAAATGGCTGGCCACGCTGAAGAGGAGGGGCACTGGTATCTGTCTGAGAATGAGGAAGGTCGTCAGGATGAGGCCGACATGGATCCCCCTGATAGACCATTAGAGGAATGGGTCGGGGAGGAGCCGTTAAATTATTTGACGAGGTTCGTCCACGACGATTCCAACAGGAGGGCCGAGAGCCCTCGCCAGTTTCGCGCTTGCTGACCAAGGGAGTTGGACCATATATGCTTGTGGTACGACGGTGGCCAGTTTCCGATGTATGAGTTTGCCTTCAAGGATTTCAACAGGGCGTGTTTGACCATCTGATGCTGGAGCTGTCCCAACTTCATCCTAATTCTATGGCCTTCATCTGGGCATTTGAGATCGTCTGCAACTACCTTGAGCTCGGGGCCACCATCCTGCTGTTCTTCTGCGTTTTCCATCTGCAGCGCCAGACGGTGTCTAGTTGGCATAACTGAGTCTCCTTGAAGAAATCGACCAAAATCTTTCGGCCATACACTGACTCAGTGCGGGGATTTAAAGACAAATGGTTCATGGTCATGCCGGCGACAGACGAGGCCTACGACACCATGTTCCAAAGAGAGGTGATAGTGGTGGACGGGCAGTCCGAGGATAATTACGAGTCTAAATTCCCACTGGATTGGGAGGACCTGTACTTCTGTTCGGGCACTGACAGCTTCATCAACCGACCTAGCCGCCTGGGCGAGGAATACAGTTTGGCCTTCCGAAAGTTGACGGGCTTTGTCGGGCGTCTTCCTCCTCAGAAGTGCGTGTCTCCCGACATGGAGTATATCCGCAACGCAGACGGGAAGATACGAAAAGAGATTCGGTGTATCAACACAAAGGCTCTGCTCGAGTGTCGGACCAAGGCTGAGACCCATCGACTCCTAGGTAGCTTGGGCGATTCCTCGACTGATCTTGCTACTTGTTTTCGATTTTGATTTTAACTGTTTTTCTTATGTTCTTCTCGCAGGCACCATGGGCTCCATGGAGGAACGTGTGACAAGGCTGATGAATAGGGGTAGCCGTTGTCCTCAAGGTCGGACCACAACTATTCAGAGAGAGTTGGTTGTTGGCCCTTCGGGAACGACCTTGTCTCCACAGGGAACTGGCTCCCCGGCGCAGCCCCCGGCCCCAAAGAGACGACGGAAGGTCGATGTGCCTTCGATTGATCTCACGGACGGGTCCTCGGAGTGTGGGTTCATTCTTCCCCTTGCTGCCTTCAGCCAAATTTCTTTTCGGGGAGGAACGATCCCAGGGTGGCCCCAGAGGAGGCTAAGAACATACTGGCCGCGAGCAAGGAGACCCGGAGGAAGATGTTGTCTACGGACCTGGCCGCGATGGTGAGGGTCTTTAAGACGACCCTTGTGCTGAATGAGGAGGGCTGCTCCTCGGAAGATTTGGCTGCTGTCAGGAGCGACCTCGCGGCGTCCGAGAAGGTCTGGTCTAAGCTGGAGGCAGACTAGAAGGAATACCAGAAGCATGATAAGCTCCACCGAGAGCGTATTGGGGAGTTGGAGAAAGCCCTTAAGGAAAGAGATGATGAGCTGAAGGGGGTCAGAGGTCGTGTTACTGAGCTCGAGGATCTGGTTGCCCTGGCCGAGGAGGAGTCTGAAGAAGAGCGGTTGATGGTGTCTCGGCGGGAGCTCGTGGACAAGGTTCGTCAGCTAGAGGAGGACTGCCTGGGAGCCGTCGAGGTGGGATTTAAGCATGTTGTCAACCAGCTCAGGCTCGTCAACTCTGACCTGGTGACCAACGGGGTTGGTCCCTTCCATCAGATCCAGGAAGGTTGGATCGTTGCGCCCAGAGGCTCAGATGATGAGGACGAAAACCATGCTGCCCATGAGGAGGAGGATCACATAGAGTAGGGATGGCGGCCTGCGTGGCCCTTATTTTTCATTCGGCCTGCGTGCCATGTTTTTCTAAGTCTTGACTTTTGTTCGAGCCGAGGGCCTTTTATTGTAATGTTTTGACTGCTGGACTTGTGCCCATTTTATGGAATTTTTGCTTTTCCTTCTAAGTTTGTGCGTGTGCTCGGTTATTCATGTATGCATGATTTATACTTCTGTTCGTTTGTTATGCTTACTTTGTATGTTTGCTATGTTGGGAGTGGTAGCTCGACATTCATTGTGCTCGGTAGTGTAGGGTACTGGTCGGTTGACCGGTGTGGTTACCTGGTCGGTTACGAAGATGGACCACGGTCATGGACTAGTCCCCGCAGCGTGAACGTCCCATCGCAAGCTAGGTGTTATGCCGATCTTGGTATTACGACAACGACTCTTGGTCGAGTGGTTGTCGTCAAGCAGAGCATTCTGCCCGCACACACAAAGGGCAGACGCTTGCTATTTCGTTAGTTCTAGGGAGACGCGATCGTACCACATCGCGCTCCTGTGGTCGCGAGGAGTGTCCTCACGGGCTTCAGTGCTCTTCGCAAGGCTTTCTGAATGGCCTGGTCCTTTTGGATACTGAGGAGTGTATGGATTTTCGAGGAGAGGTACGACCGCACTTTCGGATGGTCTCATGTCCACGCTTCTCCAGTTTAGACCGTTCTTTGACAGGGGAGTTACTTCTAAATGAGTTTCGTCGATGTTTCTGAAGAGGGGAATGTGACCGGAGAGAGGGGCTGAGGGATCCCTGCGGGGGAGGTCGTTCTCCGATGGTGTTTTCCAACAAGTGGATTTTTTCTCCTTGTTGGAAGATAGTTAGATTTGTTGAGTGCGGCGATGAGGGCCGTTGTGCAAGGGTCAGTATCTTGCAAGATGGTGATAGGTTCGTACACATGGTCGGAAATTTGGACACGAGTCTTCACGTTGTCAAGAGATGCTGGTTTTCCGTCCATGTGATCAATTTCTCCGGTGGTAGCTCCGGGAATGAGGGTTTCGCCACAACCCAGAACGGCGACAAGGGAATCTTGTTAGACGTCATTGTGGTGGGAGGCAATGACGATGAAGGTTCAAAGAGGTAGCTTTGGTCTTTTGCTTAGGAAGATTTGGAAATCTTGGTTCAAAAAGATGGGGGAGCTGGTGTTCCCACAGACGGCGCCACTGATCCGAAGTGATCAGAATGGATCGTCTTGGCCTTCAATGTAGGACATCAACAATGGTTGTAGGAGAGGAGGGGGTTATACCTTCAAGGTACTCCAATGCCAAAATAAGTGTTTGGGCCAAAGAAAAAAAGCAAGTACGAGTGTTTAAGCGTGAGGAACAATGATTAGAATACCTGATCCTCTCAAGAGAGAAGGTATTTATAAGATTCCCCCGGTGCGGGGATAAGGACTCCCATGTAACTGAAATATCTAGTTAGCTAATGGGGGACTGCCGAGTGGAAGATCTAGCACATGATCTTTGACCTGGTTCAACTGTCTCCGTGACTTTCGGAGGGGCAGTTGGTCGCGTGAACTGTCACGCGCGTGAGGGGCATGTCCCAACGGCTATGTGCTCCAACAGCTATATTATGCTCAACGGCTATATTGTGCCCTATGGTCGTATTGGACCTGACCTTAAGCTAGACTGGATTAGGCCTTGCCCAGCTGTGGGGCAGATTCAGTCCAGTCCAAAATAGAAACCATTCACATCGGTGAATTTCGCAATCTCATATTTTTTTGACGACATCTTCTCCTTCACGCTCACCGTACTAGTTTGGTGTGAATTGATGTCATCAATAACAAAACAAAGTTATGAGATAAATATTGAGTTTCTTGAACAAACACAAGAAACCCTATTAGGTTTTACGAAAGAATAGAGAAGATGGAAGAAAAATAAGAATTAGTTAAACCTGTTTTACTATTCACTTTCTCAATAAGGGTTTAAAGATTACAAGTGAATATCAACAATTAACTTCTCTCAACAACCTGATAGAACTAGTTTATTTTTATATACTACTAAGCTAACGTAACTTAACAATTAGACTTACAAATAAGGTTCAATTCGACATGTTAACCTAAATAACAAGCTAACATAAATCTGCATTCAAGAACGACCTTCGACTACTGCATGCATATTTTTGACTTCGACACTTACTGATTCGACAAAGTTTGCTACAACACTAGTTTATCACTCATAAGCTACAATGTCCATATATTCAAATATCATTTATCTAAGTAGCGAAATCAAAACTATATATATATATATATATATATATATATATATATATATATATATATATATATATATATATATATATATATATATATATATATATATATATATATATATATATATAAAAAAGAAGATTAGATCATCGACGTAATTTCTAAAATTCGAGAGAAATCATCTTGAGAATAAATATGAGTAGATAACTAATTACTCTAATTGTCATTTAGGTTTTGTAGAATATATCAATAGTTTAACGAGACAACAAATATATTTAATTTTTTATTGATGAATCAAACAATTTATTAATAATTAATGTTTAAAATGTATTCACTAAGCTAAACTTGATGCCAGAGTTAACTTGTTCAAACCTTATTACAAAGAAAAAAACAAACCAAAAGAAGGAGCATCAGAAAAGGAACAACAATTTCTACTCAATAAAACATTTTCAAATGACATCACACTTACAACAACAATAACAATAAATAAAAAAAAGTTTATTGAAACACCAACAAACAAATCAAACATCTATTACGACTCACAAGTTTTACAAATTAAACCTTTCCTTCAGAAAAATAGAAAGTAAGGCAAAATCAATTAGGCAGTAAAAGAATTAGACAAAGAGGTAGAGAAGAAGAAAAAAAGTAATAGGTCACTGTTCTATTATGCTTCAAATATATATGATCAAATCGCATTCCAATTATGAACAATAAATACTTTCGTTCACATTACATTCAATTAAAAGAACAAACAGATCAAAGATCAATCACAACTTCCAAAAATTTCCAAACCTTTCCTACTAAAAGCATAGAGTTTGCCACCTCAAAGTGCCTTTTTATTACATAACTGTTCTATCAGAAAGGTTAAAATAACTGAAATAATTTAGTGCAGGTCCTGATTTGGTAGAAGCTACATTTGAAACTTCAACAAAATCGAGACAGCATCATCATTTTGCCAAACTCACCCATTATTCAAATGTAATACCCAACCTACTCAATGCCCATCTTCTTCCTGATCTCCACAATGAACTGATAGACCTTATCCTGATCAGGAATAGACTTTGAAACGCTCTCAATCTCGATACATCTCTTAGTCCAACCAACGAACTTGGGACACTCCTTCTCTATATTGATGTTACCAAATGTCTCATAGCCTTTAAACCAAGCATAGAATGGAATAAGCGCAACATCCACAAAACCAAGTTTGTCTCCTCCAAAATAACTCTTGTCTCCCAACTCTTGCTCCAACAGTTTGAGGACTTCTGTGAATTCCTTCTTTGCAGGTTCTAAGTCTTCTCCTTTTTTAGTCCAAAGGTTCTTTCCAGTCTCATAGATCTATTTCACAATGGAAGTGTAAAATGTAAATAAACTAAGTTAGACAAACAGATTTATGGAAACAAAATAGGAATGTCATAAATAATTTTTCTAAGATTTTCCATAAGTGGGAATGGTCCATCAAGACACTAATGTGACACAACCTTAATACAAGAAATGGAAAAGAATAAAACTTTCATCAACTAGGGAGAAAGGGTCTAAACAATCACAGTGATGAAGAAATTATAAGCAACAAACAATCACATGCAATGAATCATAGAAAAAGGGTAAATAAAAATTAATATATATACCTTCTTGTCACCAAAATCAGCCCAGAATCTAGCTTGTGATCTCTGGTAAGGATCAGAAGGCAACAAAGGAGATTTATCATTCCAAACCTCATCAATATACTGAAGAGCAATGAGAGATTCACAAACGGGTTTGCCATTGTGAACGAGAACGGGAATTTTTTTATGAATAGGGTTCATCTGTAACAACAAAGGACTTTTGTTACTCAAATCTTCATCTCTATACTCATACTTAACACCCTTTTCAGCAAGGGCTATTCTAAGCCTAATTCCAAACGGACTTGGCCAGAAATCTAGAAGAATTACTTCATCGGCCATGGCTGTAGTTAGAGAATAACAAAGGAAGAAGAATAAAATGTTACTTGTGGAAGAAGAAATGAGTGGCTGTGTATTTATAGAGTGAGATTTGGAGTGAAAAAAATGTGTAGATGTGAAGTTTGTGGAACGTAGAAGAGTGAGTTAAATGTAGAAAAACGTAATTACGCAACTGCATGGTAAAACAACAATATTGTAGGAGAAATCTAGATCATACGTTCCAAAATAAGCTAATTTGTTCAATAGTTTCCTTAAAAAAAAGTGTTGACCATTTCGCTTATGATCAGGGTATGTCTAATAGTAGTATTAGGAGTTATGTATGAAAAACTTTATATATAAAAAATTATTTGCGTATAAAAAGAATATAGTTTTTGAGGTGTTAATATTAACACTGACAAAAAGGTTCACATCATGATCATTGCTCATTTTGTCTATGCTTTTGGTAGAATAAGATTTTATTTTCGCATACAAGAAGGTTTTAGACTATTGTAATAGAATTTATTAGTTTATCTTCTTTGTTGTAATTGATTAGTGGAGTCTTTTTGTTTTCTGGATCTATGTGATCGGCGTGTAATACGTTGTTTTTGGATATTAATATAATTCTAAAATGTAATTTGTTGAAGTATATTGTTTATACAAATGTTTTTATAAACCAAAAAAATGTAATGTTAATACAATTATTTTTTATAAATGAAAAAAAATGTATTGTTTATTACAAATATTTTTATAAACGAGAAAAAGTATATTGTTGATACAAATATTTTTATAAACGAAAAAATATATTGTTGATACAAATATTTTTATAAATGGAAAAAATGTATCGTTGATATAAACATTTTTATAAATGAAAAAAATTGTATTGTTAATATAAAATTTTTTATAAAGGGGAAACAGAGTATTATTGGTACAAATATTTTTATAAATGAGAAAAAGTCTATTGTTCATACAAATATTTTTATAAATAAAAAAAAGTTTATTGTCGATACAAAAAAAAAATCTATAAATTAGAAAAACTATATTGTTGATACAAATATTTTAGGATTAAATATACTTTATTCCCTGCAATGTGACGTGGCCATGCTCGACTACAGGAACGTTCGGGGAGCCATCAAGTGTAGACTCGTTCCGACGACATTGAGGAAGGGCGCCATGGCATGCTACAAGAGCCTGGAGCCTGAGTCCATCGCATCGTGGAGGGTCCTGAAGGACCTATTTTCATGGCACTTCATGGCGTCAAGCCGACATCCGAAGACGGAAGCTGCGCTGGGCGCAATCATCCAGGCCCTATATGAGCCTCTCCGAAACTACATTGAGAGGTTCACGAGGGAGGCGGTCCAGGTAACGACGTCGGTCGAGATGAAACGTTACCTGATGGAGCAGGGCTTACGCCGAGACTCCAAATTCTACGAGGCTGTGGCCACCCACCGGCCAGAATCTCTCCAGGACTTCCTCGAAAGAGCCCGTCATTACATCCGGTTCGAGGAGACGGAGGCCGCCAACACCGCCCGTGACACTAGAAACCGAGAAACCCCCTGCGGGTCCCGAGATGAAGGGGCCTCGGCCCACCGACGCGAGGGAGATCGGTGACCGGAGGACCGTCCCTAAGAACCCCGCGAGCAGCAGGGCCCCGTTGGTCGTTTCACCGAATACATGGCACTAGCCGCTTCCCGCGAGCAGCAGGGCCCCGTTGGTCGTTTCACCGAATACATGACACTAGCCGCTTCCCGCGAGCGCATACTGGCTGAGTGAGCCAATTCAGAATTTGTCTGGGGGTGTCCGTTTTCCAAAACCAGCACCCACCAAAGCCAACATGGACAAATCCAAATATTGTCGCTTTCACCGAAGCCACGGTCACGTGATAGAGGATTGCATCCACCTGAAGGATGCAATCGAAATTCTGATCAAGGACGGGCATCTGAAGAGGTACACCCGGGGAGGAGATCCCCCGCGACAAGAAGCCCCTGAGGCCAAAAAAGTCAAAGACCTCCCTCCTCCCAACAACGACTCTGGCCTACAAGTGGCCCTCAGTGTTGGTCGACCTGAGGACTGGTTCGCCCTAAGGGAATTCGGCCTCCCTGCCGAGCTTCAGCTGTCCGAGGAGCCAGTGCGCCTTACTAGCTGGTGGGAATACTTCCCTAAAGCAATGGTCATTTCTGGCGAGACCCCGAGCAAGCTCTCGATTGGATCGATTAAGAGGAATTTCAACGAGCTAATGAGCAACAGCTCCAGCAAGATAAACACGCTCGACAAGTTCCAAGGTCAATCAAATCCGATCACCTTCTATCTCGAGGAGCTCTCCGGGGGAGCCCCTAACTCGGCCATTCCCCTTCTAATAAGGGCACAAATGGCCAACTTTGAAGTCCGACGCATCCTGGTCGACGGAGGGAGCTCAGTGGATATCATGTATACCCACCTCTTCTCAACGCTTCAGCTCGACGAATCCAACCTGTCACCTTACATGGACTCTGATCTCCAGGGCTTCAACGGGACGATGACAAGACCATGGGAATACGTGGAGCTCAAAGTCACTTTCGGGGAAAAGGAAACGGCCAGAGAAATCAACGTCCATTTTCTAGTTGTCGAGTGCCCATCTCTGTACAACTGCATCCTAGGAAGGACGACGATGGTCGAACTCACCGCAGTGCCGTCAATCGTCCACCTGAAGATGAAGTACTACACCAGGCTGTCTCTCCCCCCCCCCCCTCCCCCCCCCCTGTTCAGGAGGACAAACCGAAGGATCACGTCGACGCCGTAGACCTCGACTGCCGTTTCTCCGAAGAGCCAGATCACGAGGACAAAGCTAGCGACAGTCTTCCATCCACCAATGGACAGCCTATCCATCTAACGCGCCCCATCCCAGACGAGGACTTCGAGATCGTGACCCTCGGGGCAGACGCAACGAAGACCGTAAAGATTGGGGCAGGGCTGCCCGACCTAGCGAGAAGGTAGCTGAAGGCCTGCCTCCGTGAGAATGCCGACCTCTTCGCCTGGAGTGCCGCAGAAATTCCCAGACTCGGCCCTGAGGTCGCCTGCCACCAGCTCTCTGTCAACCCGACCGCTAGAGTCGTAGTACAGCGTAGGCGTAGGCAGTCCCCCAAAAAGTCGGCGGCTGCTGAAAAAGCTGTAAAAGACCTCCTAGAGGAAAATTTTATTTCAGAAGCCCGGTATTCTGTTGATGCCGTAAAGCAGAAAGCAAAAAATATTAAGAACCCAGTTTTGTCGTCTCCACAGGGATTAGTGCGATATGAACGCCGTTCAACGATTTCTACATTTCTAAACTTATTGTTCAAAAGTTTTGGTTTAAAGGGTTCAAAGAACCATAGATAAAAACAAAAAATATAAAATAAAGAATGAAATATAAACGGAGCCTTGTTAGGATTGGATTTCATCAATTGATAACATATGCATTCTTCTGAACAAATTAAACACAACGCAATCATTCATCTAATATCATCACGTATCACTCACGACAAAGCTTATCTCTAACACGGCGTCGAGAGAAAAACCATGTTGTCTCATTGGTGATCTCTCACCCAACAAAAACACAACACAGAGCATTAAGATCTGATACTCACGCAAATGTTAAGCCTAAACCTATCTCTATAATTTAGGACCTAACAGGCAATCATCCTAGATCCAGATATGAAGAGTATATCTCTATCACGGTTCAAATCAAAGATAAACAAGAAAGCAAAGATAACACCCATATCAGATAAACGATTGTTTCATATAAAATACAATGATCAGAATACGTACACACGCTTAACCCTTTTTACATGTATTCATCTAATCCGCCAAATGGTTATGAACAACATTCTTCATTACTATTGTAATAACCCAAATTTTACCCTCAGATTAGTCGATTCAGATTGCATGACATTTCATTTGTGCATCAACTAATTACTAACGGGTTATGTAGTTTGTCTCGTTTTGCAGGAACCACGGCTGGTACACTTTAGCTGTTAAAGGGCGAAATGGTCATTTTCACATTGTTTAATGACAGTCCTTGAAGCTGAGTCATCATTAGAGATTTATTAAATGAATAGAGCCTCCGTCTCTGAGCTCCTTATTTTCTTTGAAGGTGAACAGAAATTCACGGTAATTTTGGCATCAGGATCTTTGAGATACGGTAATCAATTCAACGGGCTGAGACTCTGTCGTCAGTGGATTTCTGACACAGTTATTTTGTCATGCGGGTTTGATTATGTTGAGATATTAATTTGGTTTGGTTCAAGTCAAATGCAAGGATATGCTCTGCGGAATTTGGTTTCAACAAATATTTATTTCTCTGTTTCTTCTGCTACCTGCCATTCAAATTTTAAAAGGGAAGCAGTGAATTTATTTTGACTCAAGTCTAGAGTTAATATACCTGTTTAATCATGATCTTGGGCCGAATTAGTTCAGGACATGGGATCTCGTCATCAGAGAAACACGTTGAATTTTTCAGTACCGCGGTCAGTTGTGTTTTGCCATAATTGAATTTCTCTTCTTTTTGTTGTTTTACATCATTCAAGGCCCGTACCAATGCTATCATCAGGAAAATATCATATGGCGCACTCTCGGGTTCACAAAGGGCAAAACGGTCATTTGTTCACATTCGGTCGTCCAGTTGAATTTTGAGTTGTAATCGGAAATTTTGAGTTGTTTGATATGGTTGGGAGGTTTTAATCGGAAATGGCGTCGGAAGCGAAGTTAGCCGGATAGATTGAAAGTTAAGAATTACTAAAAAAAAATGGAGTTTCGTTTCATTTGTGCGTTTAAAATTAATCGTATTGCATAGCACCGTCATTTTACTTTAATTTAATTTCATTTAATCCTATTGTTATTTTCATTTCATTTAAAATATAACTCATCTCATTTTAAGTTTCTTTCATTTTAAAATAATTTATCTCATTTTAAATTCAATTGCATTTCATATTGAATAACTTCCTTTTTTTAAAAAAAAAAATATAAATAATAATTTGTTCACACGTTTTAGTTTAACTTATCTTCAGCATTGTTTTGTTCTATATTTAAAAACAATAATAATAAAAAGAGCATATACAGTAGTTATCGTTTTATTTTTGCACAATAAAAATCTTAATAATAATGTTTCATAAAATGAAGAGTTTAGTAATTCTTTACACAAAAATAATAAAACACGAAATTACAAAGGATAAATTTACAATTTTTACAAAAAATACAATTTCTAAAAGAATTCTTAAGTCTTCCGATTATCTTCCGACTATCCGAACTTCCGACCGACGCTCCGAACCTGCAAACGAAATAAACAAGCAGGGTTAATTGGTTAGTCAACACCCTCAGAACGGTGTCATCACCGGGTGCCTTTCTCGGCCAATGGCCTATCCGGCAACGGTCTGTTCTTACCGAGATTTCCGAAAGATGAAGAAGAAATTATTGTGAAATAAGTTGTTTGGGCCAAAAGTGATTTTTGAAGAAAGTGATTTTTTTTCGGAGACGGTTTGCTCAAATTGAGCCTTAACTCCGATCGAAAAGCCCAGCAAGAAAATCGAAACAATTTAACAAATAATCCGGTCAAGCAAATCAGCAAGTTAATCTGGTCAATAAAATCACCGAAAAATCCAGCATAACAACTTCTGGGATGAATCAAGCATTTTTTTTTCCGGAGATTAAACCGTAAGCAAAAAAGCCCATAAAAGCTAACGTGAAAAGGATATAAAGGAGAAGCCTAAGAACCACACAGGAGGGAGGAAAAAAAACAACAAACAACGGCGCAACAAGAAGTCGGACTCAGAAGCTCCGAACTTCATCATCGTCCGAAGAAGAAGAGGAAGAGATCGAAAGGCGGCCACCGAAAATCCCACCCAGCTGGACTCAGAAGGCATCATTGTCCACGAATCATCGCAAAAGCGAGCAAAGCATAAGAAAGAACCGAAACGGCGGCCGTGAATCCTTCTGAGCTTTCACTACCACCACGAGTTGCCGCGACTCACCGGCATACCTGCGGCGGCCGTAAGCGCTGCAACAGGTCACTACCGCCGCGAACTCAGATGGAGTAGAGTCACCATCATCACCGTCCAACACAGTCACGAAAACCGCCGGACATCCACCAAACAACAACACGCCATCACCGTCGACGAACCTCGTAAGGAAATTTGCGGTATTCTGTATTCATATGTGGTTTTGTGTTGGTTTTTATTATAGGAAAATGAGAAGAGTGAAGAAGGAATAGGACGTGCAAGCTGCAGAAAACGGGAGAGATGCGAGCAATGGCCGCCGGCATGCATCTAGGGAAGAAAAAGATTAAAAAAAATCCTGGATGTCTACGTGTCGTAACATTTCCCCTTCTTTTAAATGGCCACTTGTTGTTTATTATTTATTCTTTTGTTTTACTTATAATTTAGTTTTTTAATTTGCAATTAGTGGCATGTTAGCTTATATTTAATAAGTTTTATAATTATAATTAAGATATTCTTAACTTGCAATCACTGATAGGTCTTAGTTAAGAAACGTGATGGCTTGTAATTATAGATTTATTTATTATAATAAGCCCATTTATTTAATTATAATTGGAAATTAACACTCTTTTTTAAATAAAATTAAAATCTTTTTTTAAAATAAAATTAAAATCTTTTTTTAAATAAAATTAAAATCTTTTTTCAAATAAAATTAAAACCTTTTTTTAAATAAAGTTAAAACCTTTTTTTTAAATAAAATTAAAATCTTTTTTTTAAAATAAAATTAAAACCTTTTTTTTTAAATATAAATTAAAACCCTTTTTTTAAAATATAAATTAAAACCTTTTTTAAGATAAAAATTAAAACTTTTTAAAAAAAATTTAAATCCTTTTTAAAACTGATACTAGATTCTTTTTTTCGAAATTAAATTAAGATCTTTTCTTTTTTCAAAATTGATAAAACAATAATAAATTTCTAAATTGTACATTTGTTCTTTCTTTTAATATTACCTGTTTCATTATTTGTTTTGTTGCTGTCTAACCTCTTTTACTAACATTCTCCGTTTTTTTCAACTGATCGCGTTTGATTTTCATTTATCATCAGTTAACATTTAAATCTTTCATATTTGTATCTGCTCACGGGTTGTAATCTATGTGAGACAATTGTCGCACTTTTTCTTTTCAGCACTTTACATTTCAGTATTGTATGCCTGTTTATTTTTTCCTCCCAATTTATTTTACCGTTATTACTGTCACCCTCCGAAGGAATTAGGATTAACAGTTTGACCGCCGAGTCAATAACCCTAGTTTCAACCATTTTAAAACCCTAATAGCCTAGGTGTCCCGCCGTGGACGAAAACGCCCTTTACCCTAGCTTTTAGGTCAAAGAGTCGTCGTGCTCTGTTTAGGGTTTCCTGCCGTGGAATCCCTAATTTCAACCCTAAATTTTCAATTAACGAATTCAACATAGAAATAGGAGTTTCAAAGACTCCACGTAAGCGTGTCCTTAAGATACGTTTATTCCCCATTGAAACCTTGACCACAGTCAAGACGTTTCTAACCTCCCTTTCGAGGGGAACTACAATTACTCTGATTCCATTCCCGTCAGGATATGTAGGCACAAGATGCGACGTCTTGCCGAGTAAACTTAGGAATAACCCTTAGGTCTTTTACTCTATCCCTTAGCTCAATATATATTAAAGCAGATAATAAATAAAAATAAAAGGCATACAATAAACAAAAGGTTCCTGTAGAGTACTACAGAAGTTTAGGTTGCTAATACCTTCCCTAAATTTAACCAACCCCTTACTTAAGTCTCTCCCCGCATTGTGTTTACGATGCAAAAATAGGTTTTCCCTCTTTTGACCTTTTCCTTCGGATAAATCAAAGAGTAGTTGTGAATTAAGAATTGTGATTCAAGCTAATTAATAGTTTGATATCCTATTTCCACCGCAACCACTATTATCACATACCCACACAATATCATATTGATCCTACCCATGCTAGCCATGCTACTTAATCAACATAACACCATAGAAGATAAAATGAATATCAACTTCAAAACCATGTCAAAAGTTTGTTCATTGATAGAAGAAAATCTGAGATCAAAGATGTGAAAAGGTTTTGTCAAGACCCACAAATACATAATCAAAGATATTCAATCAATAGAGAATCCAAAATAAGTTGACAAACATATATTAGATGAAATACATAAGGTATCAAAAGATTACAATTCAAACCCCAACAAGAGATCGAAGATCTTACCTCCTCCCCCTTAGGGTTGTGTTTCTCTCTCTAGAAGAAATGAAGAAAAATAAGTTCTGATGTCTAGAATGGAAAAAATACAAGTTATGACCTAAAAAATCAAGAAAAACACTTAAATACACATTCAGGATTTGTCACGTTTTCCTAGCGAACAACCAACTTTTGGTACTTTCAGATCTGTCCAATTGTGGGCTCGTTCGCTACCTGTTCGCCTAGCGAGCAAGCTAGCGAGTTATTCGCTACCTGTTCGCTAACTGCTCGCATAGCGAGCATGACAGTATTTTGGTGGCTTTGCACGTTGTCTTGGTTTCCTTACCCATTTCTTGTGTCTTACTTTTCACTTGTTTTGTGCCTAATTCCTGCACAATAACACACAAATCAAAGGCACCAAGAGATTTTCTCA
This sequence comes from Lathyrus sativus, assembly GCA_963859935.3. Lineage (NCBI taxonomy): Eukaryota > Viridiplantae > Streptophyta > Magnoliopsida > Fabales > Fabaceae > Lathyrus > Lathyrus sativus. Next base: position 770,991,675 of record OZ012735.1, read on the forward strand.
TAATGTTGCAAACCAACCAAAATAAGAGTGGTTTTCAACACTTTCTTGACGAAATTGAGTGAAAGATGCCAACTTTTGATAGATCAAATAAGTGAAATTTGGCGTCTAACATATTCAACCTGGTTGTCCAACGTTGTATTAGTTAAGAAGTCTAATGGAAAATGGAGGATGTGTGTTGACTACATAGATCTCAACCGGGCATGTCCTAAGGACGCCTATCCCCTTCCCAACATTGACAAACTCGTCGACAACTCGGCGGGTTTCAAACTACTGTCCTTTATGGACGCATACTCGGGGTACAACCAGATCCCCATGGCCGAGGCCAACAAGCAGAACACGATATTTATGACCGAGTCGGGAAACTACTACTACAACGTAATGCCCTTCGGCCTAAAAAACGTCGGCGCCACCTACCAACGGATGATGAACAAAGTCTTCCGAGGAGAGATTGGCGACATGCTCGAGGTCTACATGAACGACATGATCGTCAAGTCTTTCACGGAGGTCGATCACACGGTGCATCTCAAGAAAGTCTTCGAGACGGCGAGGAGGTGCAGGATGCAGTTCAATCCGGAGAAATGCACGTTCGTAGTACGCGCGGGGAAGTTCCTCGGATTCTACCTGACCGAACGGGGGATCGAGGCGAACTCGGACAAGTGCAGGGCCTTCTTCGAGATTGCAACGCCGAGCACGAAGAAGTCGATACAGTCCCTCAATGGAATGCTCGCATCGTTATCCCGTTCGGTCGCCATGTCCGCGCAGCAGGCCCTCCCGTTCTTCAAGCTGCTTAGGAAGAAGGTCGTGTTCGAGTGGATAGAGGAATGCGAACAATCCCTCCTCCACCTCAAACGTGTCCTATCAGAACCGCCTGTCTTGACAAGGTCCAAGGCCGGGGAAACCCTATACTTGTACCTGGCCGTGTCAAATGAGGTCGTGAGCGCCGTGCTGATTTGGGAAACCCCTGACGGGCAGAAACCGATCTACTTCACGAGCAAAGCCCTCCACGGTCCGGAAGTGAGATATCAAGAGATCGAGAAGTTCGTCGTGGCCCTCATCAACGCGGCCAGGCGGCTCCGGCACTATTTCCTAGCCCACACCATTGTGGTCAGAACCGAGCAGCCTATAAAGCAGCTGCTCGGCCGACCCGACATGGCCGGGCGCATGCTGAAGTGGTCACTGGAACTCTCCAATTTCGATATCGCCTACGAAGGCAGAAAAGCCCTTAAAGCCCAAGTTTTTGCCTACTTCGTCGCTAAGATGACCCCCGCAATAGAATCAACCCCGGGAACTCACAAGTGGACCATCTTCGTTGATGGCACCTCAAGCCCCGCAGGAAGCGACGCGAGCATCATCCTCGAAAATGAGGAGGGCACTGTCGTAGAAGTCTCCTTAATGTTAGCCTTCCTAACGACCAACAATCAGGCAGAATACGAAGCCTTCCTAGTCGGCCTCCGCCTAGTAGAAGATCTTAGAGCCAAAGAAATAAAAATCTTCACGGACTCCCAGCTCGTCGCCTCGCAAGTCCGAGGAAAATACCAGGCAAAAAACGACAACCTGGCGGAGTACTTAGCCCTCATAAGGGAACGAATGAAGAGTTTTGACTCCGCAAAAGTACAACACGTACCTCGCAAGCAGAACGCTCGGGCAGACGTCCTCTTAAAGTTGGCGAGCACCAAAAAGAAAGGCGGACACAAATCCGTCGTCCAGGAGATCCTCGCGCAACCAAGCACGGAGAGGGCGAAAGCGCTGCTCGACGTCCACGCCATCGGGAACACCAATTGTTGGACGACCCCCATACACGCCTACCTCAACACGGGGCACCTCCACGACGATGCTAAGGAGGCCAACACAGTCAAACAACGATCTTGCTCGTACGTTCTGCTCAACAACAAATTGTACTAAAGGGGTTTCTCGATCCCCCTCCTCAAATGCATCGACAAAACCCAAGTTGTGGCCATCCCGCAAGAGGTTCACGAAGGCATCAACGTGCAACACCTCAGAGGATGGTCCTTAGCAAGGAAAGCCTTACGGGATGGGTACTACTAGCCGACGATGCAGGAGGACGCGAAAGAACACGTCAAGAGGTGCGACAGGTGCCAAAGACACGGGGACATGCACCTCGCCCCTCCGAGCGAACTCAAGTCCCTCTCCTCCCTTTGGCCATTCACCTAGTGGGGGATGGATATCCTCGATCTGTTCACCTTAGGCTTTTATCAGAACAAGTATCTAATAGTGGGCGTCGACTACTTCACCAAATGGATCGAGGCCGAAGCCCTCGCCAAGATCACGGCGCACAATATACTCTGTTTCTACAAGAGGAACATCCTCGCCAGGTTCGGTGTCCCACTCGCCATAGTCACTGACAACGGGACACAGTTCACCGATAAAAACTTCCGTGACTTCGTCACCAAACTTGGGACCAAGCACCATTTCACTTCGGTCGAGCATCCACAAACGAACGGCCAAGCCGAGGCCGCAAACAGAGTAATCCTCTGAGGACTGAAACGAATACTCGGCGATGCCAAGAAAGGATGGGTCGAGGAGCTCCACAGCATGTTGTGGGCATACCGAACAACGCCTCATTCGACCACCAGGGAAACCTCATTCCGTCTTACGTACGGAACCGAGGCAGTGATCCCCGTGGAGATAAGAGAGTCGTCCAGAAGGGCCGAAGCTCCCCTCGAGGAGGAAACTAACAATGAGGCTCTCCGGGAGGAGCTCGACCTAGTCGAGGAGATCCGATCAGGAGCAGACTGTTCCTGTCCTGATTTACTGATTTATCTTCTATGAATGCACGAGCATTCAAAGGTGGTTTACTTACTTGTTAGAGTCAGGACCAACTGTCACTCCGTATTCATTAGCTCTTAAGCCAGTGAATGTAAATTACAGTGAGTAGCAAGCAAGCGAATGGAGCGTAGCATAGTTCGCGAGAAGGAGAAGCTAGTCAGCAGGAATAACGGCCTTTCGGCTGCTAGGTCTTTCACCCCACGCCAACCAAAAAGGTTCATCAACCCTGCGAGGGTCATTATTTCTCTTCTAGAGTGCTCAACCCTGTGTCAAAAAGAGATTGAGGGCACATTCCCTCTCCGCGAAGCCACGCTAAAATAAAAGACCGCCCTTCGCTACGACAGCAAAGTCCTAAAACGCGAGTTCCAGGTCGGCGACTTGGTCCTACAAAGAAACCAAAAGGACTCACATGAGGGAAAACTCGCCGTAAATTGGGAAGGCCCCTATCGTGTCCGGGACAAAACGGAGCACGGAGCCTACTACCTTGAAAATCTACACGGGGACTAGATAGCTCGACCATGGAACATTGAGAAGCTAAAAAAGTATTACATTTAAACACTGCCCGCGACCACAGGAGCGCGACGTGGTACGACCGCGTCTCCTCGGAACTAACGAGATAGCAAGCTCCTACCCTTTGTGTGTGCGAGCATAACGCTTTGCTCGACTGAGACCTCTCGATCGAGAGTCTCCACCGCAGTACCAAGATCAGCATAACACTCAGCTCGCGATGGGACGTTCACACCGTGAGGGTAGGTTCCCAACCGCGGCCCACCTCCGTAACCGACCGGGTAACCATCCCGGTCAAACGGCCAGTTCCCTATACTACCGAGCACAACGAATGTCGAGCTACCACTCCCAACATTAAACATACAAAGTAAGCATAACAAATGTGCGAGCAAGCATACAATGCGAACAAAAGTGTAAATCACGCATAAATAATCGAGCACACACACAAACTTAGAAAGGAAAACAAGAAATTCCATAAAACGGGCACAAGCCTAGAAGTCAAAACATTACAATCATCAGACATAAGCCTAGAAATCAAACATCATGGCGCGCAGGCCAAAAAACAATCGGGCACACAGGCCAAAAAACAAAGGGGCACGCAGGCCACCACCTCTACTCTACATGATCCTCCTCCTCGCGGGTAGCTTGGTCTTCATCTTTGCCGTTCGAGCCGTCGGGCGCCATAATCCGGCCGTCCTGGATCTGATGAAAGGGGCCGATCCCGTCGGTCACCAGATCGGAGTTAACGAGCCTGAGTTGGTCAACAGCGTGCTTAAAGCCCACCTTGACGGCTCCTAGACAATCCTCCTTGAGCTGAAGAACCTTCTCCACGAGCTCCCTCTTAGACGCCATCAGCCGCTCCTCTTCGGACTCCTCCTCGGCCGGGGCGACCAGATCCTCGAGCTCAGCGATGCAGCCTTGGACCCCCTTTAACTCTTCATCCCTGTCCTTCAAGGCTTTCTCCATCTCCCCGATACGTTCCCGATGAAGCTTATCTTGTTTCTGGTATTCCTTTTGATCAGCCGCCAGCTTTGCTCGGACCTCCTCGAATACCGCGAGGTCGCTCTTGATGACAACTAGATCCTCCGAAGAACACCCATCCTCATTCAGTACGAGGGTTGTCTCAAATACCCTCACCGTCGCCGCCAGGTTCGCATACATCATCTTCTTCTGGGCCTCCTTTCCCGCAACCAGTATACTCTTAGCCTCCTCGAGGGCCACCCCGGGTTCATTCCTCCCTGAAAAGAAGTTCGGCCGAAGACAGCAAGGAGGAAGAACGAACCCGCGCTCCGGGGAACCATCTGTGAGGTTAATCGATGGCACCTCGAGATCCTATCACCGCTTGGGGGCCTGGATCTGCGTTGGGGACCCAGTTCCCTGCAAGGACGATGTCGTCCCTGAAGAAGCAATGAACAACTCCCTTCGAGCAGCGAGGCCCGACCTTGAGCGCGACGGTTAGCCCTATTCATCAGCTTCGTCACTCTTTCCTCCACGGAGCCCATTGTGCCTTCAAGAAGAGCACGAGAAAAACAGTTAGAAGTAAAATCAAGAACACAAGAAAAACAGAGAAGTAAAATCAAAAACAAGATCATCCCGAATGCACTAAAACTACCTAAGAGCCGATGAGCCTTAGCCTCCGTCCGATATTCGAGCAGAGCCCTTATGTTGATAAACCGGGTCTTTGTCTGTATCTGCCCGTCTGCGTCGCGGATATACTCCCCGTCGGGGGACACGCACTTCTAAGGAGGAAGACGACCAACGAAGTCCACCAGCTTTCAGAAAGCCAAGTTGTCCTTGTAACACCTGAGGTGAAAGAGGACGGTGGTTACATGTAACACTCGTGGGCGAGGGAGTGGTTGTCGGTGTCATGAGGCATGACAGTGAGACACTCCTAGCAGCTTCTAGGGGAAAACCGAATTCACATCCGAATGAGAGGGATCCTGAGGCTATGCAGGTATGGGACTGCATGGTTGAATGAAGGCTTATAAGGATTAATTGGTACTACCTATACCAACAAGATGCATCTTCTTTTCGGTAGCCCGTTCATAAGAACCCCACAGTTAAGCGTGCTTGACTTGGAGCAATTATGGGATGGGTGACCTTCTGGGAAGTTTCCCGGAAAGCATGTGAGTGAGGAAAAAACATGCTGAAAAGACCCGTGTTGGTTTGTGGGGTCAGTCGGTAATCCTAAAAGCAATATGGGGCGTTACAAATGGTATCAGAGTCATACCTCTCCCAGTACGATGTGGTTCGGGGACGAACCAAGCGGAAGCTGGTGGGCATGTAACACCTGAGGTGAAAGAGGACGGTGGTTACATGTAACACCCGTGGGCGAGGGAGTGGTTGTCGGTGTCATGAGGCATGACAATGAGACACTCCTAGCAGCTTCTAGGGGAAAACCGAATTCACATCCGAATGAGAGGGATCCTGAGGTGAAAGAGGACGGTGGTTACATGTAACACCCGTGGGCGAGGGAGTGGTTGTCGGTGTCATGAGGCATGACAATGAGACACTCCTAGCAGCTTCTAGGGGAAAACCGAATTCACATCCGAATGAGAGGGATCCTGAGGCTATGCAGTTATGGGACTGCATGGTTGAATGAAGGCTTATAAGGATCAATTGGTACTACCTATACCAACAAGATGCATCTTCTTTTCGGTAGCCCGTTCATAAGAACCCCATAGTTAAGCGTGCTTGACTTGGAGCAATTATGGGATGGGTGACCTTCTGGGAAGTTTCCCGGAAAGCATGTGAGTGAGGAAAAAGCATGCTGAAAAGACCCGTGTTGGTTTGTGGGGTCAGTCGGTAATCCTAAAAGCAATATGGGGCGTTACAGTCCTCCTCTCCCAGCCGACCAGGCCTGTAGATAAAACTGTCGGTACCCGAACGGAAATGCAGGTACACCCAGTCCAGGGGGAAGTTGGACTCATAGCTGTCCTCAGGACGCCCGTCCACGACTATAAATTCTCTCCGGAAGATGGTCTCGTACGCCTCGTCCTTAGCCGGTATGACCACGAACCAACGATCTTTAAACCCCCGAATAGAATCGGTATAGGGTTGGAAGAGCCTGGTCACCTGCTTCAGGGAAACCTAGTTATGTCGGCCATTCATTGTCTGGTGTTGCAAGTGGAAGATGCAGAAAAACAGCGGGATGATAGCCCCGAGCTCCAGGTAGTTACAGACGATCTCGAATGCTCGGATGAATGCTAGGGAATTCGGGTGAAGTTGGAAAGGTGCTAGCATTAGATGATCGAACACGCCCTGCTAGAAGCCAGTGAAGGGCATTCGCATTCCCACCTCCTTGAAGGAGAACTCGTACATCGGCAACCGGCCACCATCATACAGCGAGCATATGCGATTAGACTCCCGAGGCCGACAAGCACGGAATTGACGGGGGCTCCCTGCCACCCTGTCTTCTATCACCGCGAATGCATCAGAGTTGTTGAGGATGAACCTCGACATATAATTTAATGGCTCCTCTCTGACCCATTCCTCTAAAGGTCTCTCCAGGGGATCTAGATCGACCTCGTTCTGACGGCCTTCTTCGTCCTTGGGCAGGTACCACTCCACCTCTTCCTCAGCATGGCCAGCCATTTTTTACCTGAAAAGCAGAGGAACTTGGTGAATTCGAAAGCCAAATTAAATCCACCCTTCCATCGTAGTTCAAGTGAAAGGGCGTGGTCGCCTAAACCGCCCATAGGACGAGCTGGGGGAAATCTTATCCGTCGAGGAAACCAGAGAATACACTCTCTGTCCTCGGTGCACACATCCACTTGTGCCCGGGGCATTCATCCCATCGTCCTCGGGGTACTCAAAGTTCTTCCAATCCTCCCCGAGGCACTCATCGCAAGGGCCGGGGACGGTTGTTTCTGCCCTAATTTTGAAGGATCCTCTGGCGTATTCGTCAGAAAAACCCACGGTATTCCCAGCACCCCCAGCGAAGCCGCCAGAAACACCACCATAAACAGCAGAAAAACACCAAGAAGGGAGCAGAAACTTACTGGACATGGATGCGGAAAGGTTGTTGTCGGGCAGAAAAATCCTAGATGTCGAGCAGAGGCGATCGAAGGTGTCGACCATAAATTTTTGGGTGTTGAGCAGCTGCAAATAAGCGAATGACCGAAAAGACGAGTCAGGTCAATGTATATATACCTTCCATCGTAGTTCAAGTGAAAGGGCGTGGTCGCCTAAACCGCCCATAGGACGAGCTGGGGGAAATCTTATCCGTCGAGGAAACCAGAGAATACACTCTCTGTCCTCGGTGCACACATCCACTTGTGCCCGGGGCATTCATCCCATCGTCCTCGGGGTACTCAAAGTTCTTCCAATCCTCCCCGAGGCACTCATCGCAAGGGCCGGGGACGGTTGTTTCTGCCCTAATTTTGAAGGATCCTCTGGCGTATTCGTCAGAAAAACCCACGGTATTCCCAGCACCCCCAGCGAAGCCGCCAGAAACACCACCATAAACAGCAGAAAAACACCAAGAAGGGAGCAGAAACTTACTGGACATGGATGCGGAAAGGTTGTTGTCGGGCAGAAAAATCCTAGATGTCGAGCAGAGGCGATCGAAGGTGTCGACCATAAATTTTTGGGTGTTGAGCAGCTGCAAATAAGCGAATGACCGAAAAGACGAGTCAGGTCAATGTATATATACCCCCTAGCATGGGAAACGAAGCGTCGCTAGGCACTTAAGTGCCTAGCCCATAACCGTCGCAAGAAGACACGTGGCGACTCTCCATCTTCACTGCATCTCTTCAGGTTCTTCCCTCGTCCACGGGCTCCACCTTGTCGTACGCTCACCTGTCCGACACGAGTGCTCCCTGTCCGACACGATTGCTCCCTGCCCGACATATCGACACGCTCGACACCAGTCCCTGCTCAAGCCATAGCTTGCCTGACCGTGAACAACGACTTAGGGGGCTACTGTTCTAGACTGGGCCGACGCTTAGCCTACAACCAAGCAGGCCTAAACCCCAATGAGATTGGGCCCAAGAATACCACGCTGATGGGCAGAAGTTCCGCTGAGCACAACCTTCCCCTCGTCGGGCAGGACCCTCACAGCCAACCAGCTAGCCTCTTTCTCCCTCGTCGTCGGGCAAGGTCCAACCTACCCGGGTTTTTAGGAACAAGACATTTGTTTTTAGGAAGCAAGCGACAAAATGAAGTTTTCTCATCAATTGATTCAAATCAATCATTAAACTGCTGACCATAACACATATTACATCAAACTAAGTATTTCATTAGAAAAAATTATATTTCATTGTAGTGGCTTTGTAGTGCATAAACTGCAATTAAAATGTGAAATCAGTTAATGCATATCATATAAGTCCTCTATAATTTTATTTCTGCATAGTTTTACTTTCACTAATAATCCATTAAATTCCACTATTGAGTACACATATCGCATACAAAAAATATACAATTTGGTAAACAAACATAGTTTATAGGACTTGTTGAAAAATCGTGATATTATGGAGGAACCAAAAACTTAATCAAAGGATCAATGCCAACTAATAAGGAAAAAAAACTTGTTCAGATTCCTTAGAAATAAATGAGAAAATTTTAAAAGCAAAAAATAATTTATGAAGTATTAATTCATAGAAAATAAACGTAAAAAATAATTGTTTTTAAGAAAATCTAAATCCCCGTGGATTTAAAAATGTCACGTAGCTTGCCAAGTCAACAACTATGAAGATTTAATAGTTGTCACGTCACCAAAGGAGACGAAGAAACAAAATCTAAACATTACATGGAGAATAAAAAAAATTACATATGGATAAACTGAAATTTGCTCATATTGCAGGGGGTAAAGTATATTGAACCCAATATTTTGCAAAGCTTGTATTTTGAACGTCGAACTCGCATATTGCTTTCATGAAGTGTTCAAGAGGAAATAATTATGAATATAATGAATGATATAGATAATGTTTTGGGAATCTTCCAAATGACTTTTATAATGCTGTAATTAGATTTTTCAAGTTTCAAAATAGTACATCATTCATTATGTTGAACTATATTTCCATTATGTTTGAAATTAATACTTGGATCAATGAATCATGCATGAAGCATATTATTAGTCTATATTTGTGATTCTTGTGAATGCATTTGATGTATAATACAATTTCACAGCTGAAAAATTAGGTATGATCAATGAGAAATCACGATGTTGAGTATATCAACCGAACAAAACACATTGAAATCATGGTTATGTTTAAAAAAGGAACTTTAATATCAATACATGTTGTTCGATGAAGACGAAATATCAATGTAACAGTGCATAAGTGAAGGTTGAGAAACACAAGAAATGGGAGTTTGAATTGAGTTTCACATTTTGTCCCCTTTTGCGGAATTAGAAGAATAAGTATAACAATGGAAATAAAAATAAATGACACAATTATTTGTATCCTGATTCACTGTTAACGAAGTTACTTGAGTCCACCCCTCAAGGTGATTTTTCCTTATCACAAGGACTTAATCCAATAATCATCAACGATTACAACCATAATGGATACCTTCAATTTCCTTCTTGAGAATCCTAATATTCATTCGTCTCTCAAGGAATCAACCTCCACGCCGTAAAAAACGACTTGGCCCTCTCAAGCATTCTAGTTTTCACTCGACCGTTCAAGGGATCAAGCTCCAAGTCGTCAACAATGACCTGGCCCTCTCAAGCATTTTGGTCGTCACTCGACCGCTCAAGGAACAACATCCACTAAGCTGTTAGAAGCACACTTAGTCATCTCAAGCATTCTGGTCTTCACTTGACCGCTCAAGGAACAATACCTTTTTCAAGAATTTTCTTGTGCACTAATATGCTTCTTACAAGCTAATTACACATATGAAGTACATGAACACCTAAGTGTTTCTAAGTAAGATATGAGCAACAACTCCTTGCTTTTTAATACAGAAAACTATTTAAAGAATGAATCTCTGAGATATTATAAAACATTAGTTCTGTATTATATAGAAGCTTTCTTGATGAGAACTAAGGCTTCTTTTCATGAGCTTTTAGCTTCTTTTGATTAACTCCTTCTTGAGTGTATAATACTTCTCGTTTAGCTATCAAGATCAACTAAGTTACTATGTATCACTTATTCATGTTTCACTTGACTAGTTTCACATGGCTTCAACATATTGTATCGTTGTACTCACTTCAATTATTTGCTTCAGCTTCATCTTTATTGAGCATTCTTCATTTAGACTTCGGCTTGTAGCATTTTCTTCAGCACTTTGGCTTTGCATAGTAGCGTGCTATCATCATCAACTCACTATCTATTATTCGCAAATCAGCAATTCTTCAAGCTTCTTGATCTTTAATTTATAGAGCTTGAGAGAAAAGATCCGTTGAAGGGTATTCTTGGAAACATATTCCAACAGCAATATCCCAACATTCAAGTGAAGGAATGGTTAACATCACTGTACAAAAAGCTGCTATTGCGCCACCTTTTCGAGGTAGAGGTAACAAAGTTTTAGCACTATTATATTCAGCTTAAAAACCATTCTTATCTTCAGTCTTCTAGCATCTCCATAGGCTTCAGATATTAACTTGATGAAGCGTGTTGTAGAAGAGTCTTTCTTTGTGTAATCTTCAGAACCTCAGTCTTTAGAATCTCAAATCTTCGTTCAGCAGAACCTTGTCATAAGAATCTTCAGCACTTGATTTCTTAGAAGCATTATCTTCAGAGTTTTCAGAACTTGTTCTATAAGAACCTCATCTTCAGAGTCTTTAAATTTCATTACATGCACTTTTGTCTTCAGAGTCTTCAGCATTTCGTTCAATCAGAAACTCTTTAGAGCTTGATCTTTAGAAATTATATCTTCAGAATCTTTAGAGTTTTGTTCACCAGAATCATGTATTTAGAATCTCCAGAACTATATCAATGTAAAACACATTTCTTGTAAATCCTTCTAGGCTTACTTATAAAGTATCAATCAGAAACCTCGTTACAAACGTTCCTTAGGACCGTTGCAATAGAAGTATTTCTGAATCTTAACTTTATCTTGCACATACATATGTTTTTCTTCTAGAGCATTGATAATAGAGTCTAATGACGTCACACGTCTTCTTATAAGAGTCAGATCATATTGACAACAGCCACACATTATACATAAACCATATCATACAAAATTGTTCTTTTAGATAACCTGTGCATTTATCATCAAAACTTAAAGGCCAGATGTAAAACCATGTTCTTACAATAAGCACTTCTGAAGCTTCCATTCTTCCAACAACACATATGACTATGTAAAAACCCTAACTCTATTTAAAACATTTATGTTGAGAATTTCTTATTGCCCTCTAGATGTTTCTAATGCACCATGTGAATTTCCACATATGCCCCCATATTTTGGAGATATATCTCCAAACGTACCCAACACACACTCAACCAAGGCCATTATGAGCTACGCCTTGTCTTTTGGTTTAATTTATTCTGGAGATGCATCTCCAAAATTATTCTGTAGTTACATCTTCGGATTCACACCGAAAATAGATTCAGCAGATCCAAAATGAAATTGACATTCATAACATAAAATGATCGTTACAATAATGTTTTTAATATAAAATTCAATATTACATTTCAATATCCCAGTGGACGCTTACACATCTTCAAAATATCTTTGACCGATCTTTGTAGCGTTGCTTCCAACTCGAGCATACTTTCTCTTCAAAACCGAAAAATGTATTCCACATAGCCCTAACATCTGTTTGCGTCTTGAGCTCAAACTTGGTGAACTGAATCTTCCCTCCATTGTCAATCGAAGGTGAACGGTACTCGAGCTTCACAATCTTTCGATTATCTCTATAAGGTAGAATATGGTGGATTTCGTCTTTGATATCTTCGAGGGAGGTGAAGTTTGTGAGATTAAATGTCCGTCCGGGTGTAGTGCCGGAGAAGGACATGTTTGCGACATACCAATAAATTTTTATTTGTGACATTTGAGATATTTTGAGTTTGTGTGAAATATAAAATTAGAGCACCTAAATTTATTGAAGGCAAAGATCAATTTGGACCACTCATTAACTGACACATTGATTTCAAAGATATATCTCCGAAAACGCACTCTATTATCTTGTTCGGTAAATGCATCTCCAGAACTTCTCCTGAACCATTATCACACCAAAACGCTAAAATAGAACCATTTGTTTTCATTGAAAAAAACACACATGTTGTGATGAGGTAGATAAAAAACGCATAATGACAAAATATGAATATATAACACTTCATTGATATTAAGACACGATTACATACAATTATTTATCTTGTTAAACAAGAAATCAAAACGAATTGAAATATATGTCGCCAGCTAATCATTAATTTTTATTTATTTATCTATAATCACTAAACTAATACTCCTTTTGATTTTTATTTTAAGATTTTTTTTTAAATTTACTAAAACTAATATATTTGGATTATACTCTTTTCATTGTTATTACAACGAACAAAATTTCATGTTTTGAATTTATTATATAATTGATATATCAAATTCTTGTAATGAAATTATTTAATAAATCTGAATATCAATTTTTTTATATTAAAGACTAAAGAGAATACATATTACTAATATTTAGCAAATAACAAAAGTATTAACATTTTACATAAATTTCTTATTGACCTGTCATTATCAATAATAAAATGTTAGAACACACGTACAACTTTTTATGCTGACCTAAGCAATGACATATAAATAAATTAAAGAGATAGCAGAAGGTGTCCATCAGATATCTCCGTATGAAGTATTCAATATTTGCTTTGTCCTAAATTAAAACTTATCGTAAAAAAATTGGTTTAAATTATAAGTTATTTTATAATTTTAATATAACATTGAAAAAAATTATAGATTTAAATAGTCTTTTCGTATTTGATGTAATTTTATTTTTATTCTATAACTTCTTTTTAAAAATAATTTCTCAAGATTAAATCTTTTTTTATTTTAGTTTTTAAAATTAAAATTCACAGACATTTTTGCGGATTTTCACTTTATGTATTAAAATCAAAATAATTTTAACATTTAGAAATTATTAATAAAAATATTTAGGAACTAAAAATAAAAACACGTCAATTTACAAGAAAAAAAACTATTAATTTTTTTTTAATATATCCTCTAGTATTTATTAATATTCCTTCTTTCAACTATTTTAATTTCACTATCCAATGTTATTAACAAAAGGTGTTATTGGAAAGTCATGAATATATTTTTTTCTTATACAAAATTAATTAAAATTTTTAATTTGTGTAAAATACTCAAGACGTCTTATAATTTGAAAATGAAAAAGTAAAAAAGAAAATTCTAATATTTAGGAATATTTTTCATTTTTCGACAAGATGATGGATTTTTAGTAAACCAAACAAAAAGAAGCAAATAACTTAGGGCCCAAATCAGTTTTACTGGCCCCCGTGGTGGGTGTTAAATGTACATTAAAAAGGGTTAAATATATGGCACTTAGGGGTGGAAAAACGGGTCTGACCCGTTGGACATGTCTGTTTTGCCCGCACTTTAGTGCTGGACGGGACAAGGGTTTAGGTCCTCATCCTCTAATATGTCCACCTCCGCCTCACCCTATTTTTTTCGCAGGCTTTTTCTGGCCCACGCATTTACATAAATTTTTGCGTTTTTAGGCTTAAAAGTTATAGTGCCTGTGAGCTTTCCCCGCTCTCCTTTTTTTATGGGGTGATCATAGGTTTTAACCCCGCATCCACAACTATGCTCACCCCACATTTTCTATTTTTTTGCGTGCTTTTGCGGGACGGGCATGCATGTTTGCCATCCCTTACGACACCCCTGTAATGTAAGCGAGTTTTGGTTTGCCCCTGTAAAAGATTTCTTTTTCATTCCCCTTTATAATATGAAGATTCCCTCTCTATGGCCCCTAGGTGCACTATTTCAACCCAGATTCCATTCTTAATCCAGTGTGGCATGGTTTCTTTATCAGATGTGGATTTTTTTTATAATTCCACCTTTAATTATTATTCCTAAAAAACCTAGGGTTCATGTTCTTCATCTTTACCGTTTGTTGAAGCCCAAATTTTAAGGTTATAAGTGTTCATCTTTACCATTTGCTGAAGCTAGGTTTCGAAGGTTCCAATTGTTCACCTTTATTGTTTGCTAAAGCTATAGTTCAAAGGTTCGTAGATGTTCATGTTTTTCGTTCCTAGTTTTATCGACATTCATCTTCTCTGTGTTTGAAAACATGGGTGGAAGAAAAACTTCATCCATCGGTAACTCAAGTGGACTAAGTTTGCCCATATGTGGATGTAATGAACCATTGAAGATGTGGGTATCAAACACCATAGGTAACCTTAATAGAAAATTCTTGAAATGTCAAAATTTAGGAGTAAGTTTTTGTTCATGTTTTTCTTTGTTTTTCGCTTTACATTAACTCATACAATTGTTCTTAACCTAACTGCGGAGTGGGGTAAGCTGTGAATTTTTCATGTGGGATGATGAAATTGGTCAGGTTCAAAGAACTCAAAAGATTCCCACAAATTATTGTAACTGTGAAATGACAATGGCTTATTTGAGGGAATATGCGAAGGACCTTGACAAGGAAGTTGGGACTGAATTTGGCAAGCAGTTCGGTGTAGAATTCAGTTCAAAGAAGGTTGAAAAGACCAAGAAAATGCTTGAAATGGATAAGAACAAAAGCTATTGATTGATGATTTCACTTGTAGTGTCCTGGATTTTTTCTCTATTGTTGTTAAGTTAATGTAATTTATTGTGTATCAACAATGTTACTGTGATGTATCTGAGTATCAATTAGTATTCTATATAATGCAAAAGTTAATATTGGTAACAATTGTGTTTTGTTTTAAAGTTATGTTAACACATGACAATTGCATAATTGAATAATACTTATGGAACATAGAGTGTAACAAAAAAAACACATAGATAGTAAGTAGCACTTAAAGTGCATAAGTCATTACAAAGTGGCACTTAAAGTGCATCATATTTAATACAGACACAAAATGGAACTTAAAGTATATCATTACACACATAACCATCTGTCACTATAGACATAACAAAATGGCACATAACTTAAAGTGTATCATTACAAACATAACTTTAACATATCGTAAAGTACATAATACAAACATAAAGTGCATCATCTGTCATTTCTTTTGCTTCCAAGATTTTAAGGACCCGATACATACCTCTAGCTTTGAATCAGGTCCATAAGAACTTTTTCCCTATGTACTTGTTCCTTCATCATGTTCTGTCAAAGTAATTGGTTGGTCAGAAGTTGAACCCTGACCTGTAATTGGTTTTTTAAACCATTTCAACTTCAATATTTCAATCACCATTTTTCTCATCTTCATAACAAGTTTTTTCTTCTTCTTTTGTTTTCCCGTAGCTTGACTTGCCTCAGCCTGACTTATTTCAACCACATATATTTCAACTTGACTTGCATCAATATGGACTGCATTATTCTCAGCTTGACTTGCATCAACATGGTTTTACACATTATTCTGCATATTAACATTTGTCTGCACATTAGCCTGTACATCAACATTTTTCTGCACATTAGCGTTCTTTGTCTTTGGCTCAACTCTAGCCTGATTTGCATTGGGTTTCATATGATCAAGAAAATCATCAAAATTCTATTACAATCAAACCATCACAATGTAGAGAAATAACAAAGTGCAAGCAAATAAATCATGTATTACCTTTCTTTTCAAAGCATTTGAATCGTGTGTAAGGCTATTGCATGACAAAGCATTATGCCTAAATTTGTCACATTTGATGCACTTATAAGCTACACCAACTCTTATTCTCCTAGCACCATCTTCACCATATTCCCTTCTCCTAGCACCATCCTCACCATATTCTCTCTTATATAACAATCATCAACAAAATAATCAGGGTTTTATTTTCTATAACTCAATGCAGCAACAACATGCCTATAAGGAATTTCAACCAATTCCCATAAACTACAGCTACAAGATCTTTTGGCATTGTCAAAAATGAATTCTTGTGTGTTGAAAGAATGTGTAACCTGGAACTATTCATCAATAGACAAAGTTGGTAGCCATTCACCATTATTGAACACCTCGTTATCTAACATCTTCCTAGGTATTGGCATAACTCTATGTTTCCACTTCTCAAGTTTGGTGGCAGATGTTGCTAACCTATTCATAAGGTACTTTCTAATCCAGTCACACATTATTAAAATATGCTTATCTATAGCAACTAAAATGGTGGCATTAAATGACTCAAATATATTGTTCATTAAAACATCACATTTAGGGTAAAAATTAAACGCATGTTTACACCAACATTTGGTAGAAATTTCCATTAATCAAGTCCAAGCCTTGACATCCACTTTCTTCAGTTCATTTATCTTTTGGATCCAACCTTGATAGTAAGTGGCCTTAGCATCTCCCATTATCAAATCCCTTATTAGGGTTCCACCACTAAATTTTTTCTTAAAATTTAAATACAAGTGTCTGAGACACAACCTATGCTCAATCCTTTTAAACATTTCCTAAAAAACAACCACTAATCCCTGAAACAAATTCAATATAAGCATTAGTTTAGCAATAGTTATAAGGTTTGAAATGAATTAAAAACATGATGTTAATGCCAAACCTTTTGTTGATTTGAAATAAATACATATCTTCTTTCTTGTCCAATATCTTCCATCCATAATTATAGAAACCACCTCCAGCTCTCCTTTGTTTCACTTTCAACAACACCAAAAGCCAATGGGAAATATTGATCATTGGGATCCTTTTGCTATCAAGTTTGCCTTCCATGCTCTAGAAACACTGATCCCCAAAGAGAAAATTTTGCCTGATATCTTGCATAATATCATGTATTCTCACTATTTCAGAAGTTTGTATTTTTTTTTACTACTGGCTTGATCACCCACTTTGCACTTACATATCTATTATTCAAAAACCATAACACATGCGTGAGTATCCACCAGTGTCTTCATAGCATATGTGTGTTGGGGCCCACTTTAGAGCATGGTTCTAAAAATCACATTTAGCCTTGAATTCTACCCTTGCCTTATAACTCTCATTCTTTACAAAGGTAATTTCCCTCCCATTTAACACTTACCACTCATGAATAACCTCTCTAAAACTAACAAGAGATTTAAATTCCATACCCCATTAAACTTGTAGTCCTTAATGAGTTTCTCTTTCCAAAACCTTTCAAACTTGGGCCTTTCATCATCACCAGATTCATCTAGGTATGAACTATACAATTCATCACTATAATATTCATCATCTTCAATTTTTTTTGGCCTACCTAGTAATCCTGCAACTATATCCATATGATTTATAGTTAGAATTACATCAACTCCATCAAATCCATCTACAAGAGCAGTAGCTCTATCATCCTCACTATCAGCAAACCCTTCAACCACCTCATCATTTATTCCTTCCATATCTGTCACCCCATTAAAACACTTAGAAACCCTTGCTTTCAGTTCTATGTCTTTAACATCATGTTCCACATAAATATCTCCATCAAATTGAGTTGCAGAGGCATATGTAACAAAATCGTATCCATCATCATCCTTCCTTATTTGAAATAAATCCTAATCTATTTCCAGAATCTTGTCCACAACCTATAACTTCATTCTTAACCCCACGTATTCATCAACTTATGAATTTCAGCCATTGTCCATTTGTCAATATGTTGACTAGAAACTATTGTATTCACACCCTCTCTATATATTATATCATTCTTCTTGACCATTATAAATTCACCCCATGATGAAAAATAACATTAAAATGTTGCATGTTCTGTGAAATGGATTCGAAACTCTGACATTGGAAGAGATATAAAAAAAACTCAGACATGGAAGATAGATCGAAAAAACTAACCTCAAACATTGGAAGCTTCAATGGTGTCTTTGACTGTGCTTCATGTTCAACCGTTCAAAAACAAACCCATATGTGTCTTTAACGTTCCAAAAACAAGCTTGTCAACTTCGTCATCGTACCAACGAAAGTTACCTGATTTAGCATTTTCATACTAACCCTAGCATTTACAGGGGGGGTAATTAAATAGGGCAATACCAACGTTTCTAAATTGTAAAATAATCCATGTTAGATAAAGAATGCATGCCACACTGGATTAAAAATGAAATTTGGGTTGAAATAGTGCAACCAGGGTCCATAGAGATGGAATCTTCATATTATAAGGTGGAATCAAAAAAATTATTTTACAGGAGGCAAACCAAAACTCACTTACATTACAGGGGGTGTCGTATATTTAACCCTTACACCATGTTAAACTCACTATGATAGAACCAATGAAGCGTCGATTATATATGATTTATGAATCCCCATTCCTTTGTTCTTCACTTGTCTATTTATATTTAAGTCATTTAAATCTCATTTTATTAATCTTGGTTGTTATGTTTGTTAACTCGCTTGCCTTCTTATCTAAGCGTGATTTTTATGACCATTACCAATCTTGTCATATTGTCCATGTGGCCATAATGGCCGTTAACAACATTGTCTTCTTTCCTTTATGTGGTTGTTATGGCCATTAACGACTTTGGGTTATTGTGTGTAAACGACGAGTTCGATCGATATGACTTGAGATCAAATAAAGCTCGACTAAACCGCTTTTAATCATTCCAATAATACTGATACAGAGTCACTCAAGTATGAGATCTAAAAAGGTGAAGTAATTTAAGTAAAGAATCCTTATTGTTACAATAATGAATCAATTGTGTAGTTAGAAAGAGTCAGCCCAATCATCAAATATTGAGTCGTCCTCATAGTAAGGAGAGGGCACCCTTTCTTTGTAGCGACGAGCTTCATCTATCATAATTGAGATCGATCAGAGCTCGTCCTTTCTTCTTTGAGTAATCAGGTGATACAATATTACATTAAAATTAATGTAAATAATACAATATTACATTAAAATTAATGTAAATACTATTAATTAGGTGATACAATATGAAAAACATAGTTAAAACTATTAAGAAAATTAAAATAGTTTAATTATTTTAAAAGAATTATCTTTTTATAATTAAATTAGTTATTTTAGGGTGAATGAATTAACATTTAAAAATTAAAGACACATTTCATATTTTATTATTTATTTTCGTACGCATATTTTTAATAAGTACTAAATTTAATTACAATTTTAGTTCTTCTATTTTATCTCTTTCACAAAATTAATCTCTCTATTTTAATTTTAAATAATTTTGATTCTCTTTCGTATTTTTGCTTTTAAAATTAGCGATGAGTCCATTTCAAATCATACCTGGCTTCTCAAATGTGATAAATGATCATATATGAATCTTTGTCTAATACTTTAAAGAGAAAAAATTATGCATCATTCATTAATAGACATATTGTTAATTTCAATGAAAAAATGTGAAAAAAGGATCAATTTTTTGTGTGAAACTTTAAAGATAAAGGATATAAGCTATAAGTCATTAAACATTAAACACATTAATAATTTTTAGGACAAAAATGTGAAAAGAAGACACAAACTATTGGAATTTAAATTACGAGATTAACTATGTGAATGGGATAAAATATAGAGACTAAATATATAATTAAGCTAAATACTATCTCCTATCCTTTTTATAATAAACCAAATCTATCCATTTTTATTAACGCGTATATCTTTTGTAATTTTTAGGACAAAAATGTGAAAAGAAGACACAAACTATTAGAATTTAAATTACGAGATTAACTACGTGAATGAGATAAAATATAGAGACCAAATATGTAATTAAGCTAAATACTATCTCCTATCCTTTTTATAATAAACCAAATCTATCCATTGTTATTAACGTGTATCCCTTTCGTAAAAAGAATAGAAGTAAGTATCATATAAATGTGTCATTTTCATATCAATAATAATTTGGGTTAATTATAATTTTAGTCCCATTTTAATTAATTCACGAAATTAATTTTTTTATTTTAAATTCAACTAATTTTGGTCTCTTTTTCATGTTTTTGTAAATAAAATAGAAAAACAGAAGTGCAATGAAGCATTTTAGTACACAATTATACATGTTAGATGGAAGATGAAAACTCACTGCACATGCAAATTTGAATATGCACGCAAACAATTAAAATCATGGGGAGATGAACAACACACCTTGGGTAAGAATATGGAGAAAAAGATGAAAAGTGAAGTTTGTGTGAAAGAAGGCAAATGAAACTGAAAAAGAAGAGAAAACATTGCAATTTAGAAAGAAATTGCAATTTAGAAAGAAATACAGTGAACCCTAGTTAATGGGGGAAAAGATGAACATTATCAAAAGATATTAAAAGAAGTTGAAATATTTTTTTACAAAGAAAAATATATAAAATAAAAATTGAGGAAATACAAAATACTAGGGGACATAAACCATATCCAGTCAAACCACATAATGAGTCCAAAGAGGGTATATAGACAACTCTAATACAACAAAAGTGGTTTAAGAAACAAAGTGTGTGTGCACGCACACACATTACAAGCTTTACTCGAACCTGCACACGAACGCGAAACCAAATAGGAAAAAAGACCTATGTGAGCATTCACTTCTCAAGACGACGAATGAACCAACCACCAACACAGACTAATCCACATACCATGAATCCCTTTGATAAAACACAATAAGCAAGACGATTCTTTCAAGCTAAATAATCCAACATGAAAGAAATATGAATATCAAACTAGTCTAATTGATATAAATATTAAGTTGGCGCTAACTCGGAGGAGGCAAATCTTAAATCTTGAAAGTTGCAGATCTTAGCAGATCTAAAGACAATCAAATAATCAAAAGATTAGGACACCAACCTTGTAGAAGAAACACAAACCTGCAATAATGGTGAAAACACCATCGTTTACAAGATCCACTAAAGAAAAACCTCCACGAACACCGCTAAAAACCCCAGTTTAAAACGAAAGAAGAGCAAGTGGCTGAAAAGAACTCATGTAACATATGCTCCAACGAACGAAACCCTAAAAATGTTGCGGCTGAGATCTAGAACTGATTCGACCAATCGTTGCCGAAACCCAATTGTCAACGAATAGAAAGAGATCAAACAAAAAATTGTTGGACTGATACCTCTGCTTGTCAAAGCTACGTGAGCTTCGTCGAAAACAAATGTGGTTCCAACCCCAATGGAGGTTAAGGGCATAACAGTTAGAAGGGCGTCACACTGTCAAGGCCAAAGGCTACATCAATGGCGATGGACATTTGGATCTGAGGAGGAAAAGAGAAAAGCAGTTGGTTGGATTTAGAGAGAAAACAAAGGACTTTGATTTTCTGATAAAAAATCGAAGTTGATATATATATATATATATATATATATATATATATATATATATATATATATATATATATATATATATATATATATATATATATATATATATATATATATATATATATATATATATATATATATATATATATATATATATATATATATATATATATATATATATATATATATATATATATATATCAATGATTGGATCATTATGAGCGATACATATTAAAAATGACATACTCACTTCGTACCATAATGAGTGATCTAGTTGACCATTTCAAACAAATTAAAAAAAGTGTAATAATAAAAGAGAAAAAATGATATTTTTATCAAAATATTTATTATCAAGTATTGAAAATGATAAAAGTAGTAACTTACATTGCAAATTGATATGAATCATTCATTCTAGAATATTATTTTATTTCAAATAAATCATACATTGTGCCGCAGGAAGTATGATTTTTCTTATAAGAAGTAACATAAGTAGCACTTTGACTTACTAATATTTTTTGAAAAACTTCAAATTAAAATTGATTAAATTAGAGGCTAATATGAAAAATTATGTGTTTATTTATAAATGATTTATATTTTTTTGTATGAGAAAAAAATTATGTGTTTATTTATAAAATGATTTATATTTTTTTTATAAAATGGAAAAGTTTTAAAAATTAGAAAATCAAATAGTTAATAAGTATAATGAAGAAAAAAAACTACTATTTGATTGATATTAAAATCTGAAATAAAAAATTAGAGAAATTTTTGAAGTTGGAAAGATAAGTATAATATGAAAACTTCTACTTTCATTAAAAAGAGTTGAGATTTGACACTCCACGTCAAATTACCTAAGAGATATCTAGAGAAATCTACATAAATTCCAAATTCAACTAAAAGACAGTCCCATTAATAGTAGTTGGCCTGCTGCAAAGTTAAGATTGACCGCATCTTCTCTCACTATTCCATATTCCCTATTCAACTTTCTCACTCTATATAAACACTTCCAAGCTTTGTAGTTTTCACATCAACTCATTTCTGCTTCCACTACAATTCACTCTTCTTTTTTGTTATTCTATAACTATGGCTGATCAAGTGATTCTTCTAGATTACTGGCCAAGTCCCTTTGGAATGAGGCTCAGAATAGCCCTTGCTGAAAAGGGTATTAACTATGAGTACAAAGAGGAAGATTTGAGGAACAAAAGCCCTTTGTTGCTACAGATGAACCCTATTCACAAGAAAATCCCTGTTCTCATTCACAGTGGCAACCCCATCTGTGAATCTCTAATTGCAGTTCAGTATATTGATGAAGTTTGGAATGATAGATCTCCTTTGTTGCCTTCTGATCCTTACCAGAGGTCACAAGCTAGATTCTGGGCTGATTTTGTTGATAAGAAGGTATATATGTTTATCCTTGCATGTTTGTTTGTTGGTTTTCTCGTTCTAATCATTTGATTATCTAATTGAGTGTGTATCAATTTTCAATGTGAAATAGATCTATGAAATTGGAAAGAACCTTTGGACCAAAAAAGGAGAAGAGCAAGAAGCTGCAAAGAAGGGATTCATAGAAGCCCTCAAGCTGTTGGAGCAAGAGTTGGGAGACAAGACTTATTTTGGAGGAGACAAGCTTGGTTTTGTGGATGTTGCACTTATTCCATTCTACACTTGGTTTAAAGTTTACGAGACATTTGGTAACTTGAATATAGAGAAGGAGTGTCCCAAGTTCATTGGATGGGCTAAGAGATGTATCAAGATTGAGAGTGTTTCAAAGTCTATTCCTGATCAGGATAAGGTCTATCAGTTCGTTGTGGAGGTCAGGAAGAAGATGGGCATTGAGTAGTTTATATATGTTCTGATTCATTGTGAGTTTGGCAAAATTGCGGTGGCTTATTGTAATTGTGTCACTCTCACCATGAATCAGATGTCAGAACATATGCTGAAATGATTTCTGTTGTCTTAACCTTTCTGTTAAAATAATTATGCAATAAAAAGGCACTTAGATGTGCCAAACTTTATGCTTTTAGTTGGAATAGTGATGGATCTATGATCTGTTTGTATAATGTGTTAGTATTAAAAAGAATGATGCTACTATTTGTTTCCTTTCTAATGCTTCTTATTTAAAGTCTGCTTCTCTTAATTCACAAGCAATACTCAGCTTTGCATTTAACTGGGTATAAACAATATATCTTTTCATATGCAATATTTAAATCAGCAGAAGCATAATAGGAATGCAATATACCTTTACTGGCCAAGTCATTATTGCCCTAGAAAAGGGTATCAAGTATGAGAACAAACAAGAGTCTTTTACTCTTGCAAATGAACCCAATTCAGAAGAAA
This sequence comes from Lathyrus sativus, assembly GCA_963859935.3. NCBI lineage: Eukaryota > Viridiplantae > Streptophyta > Magnoliopsida > Fabales > Fabaceae > Lathyrus > Lathyrus sativus. The sequence goes on from OZ012735.1 coordinate 771,015,539, forward strand.
ATATCAGTTCTAATCCACAATGGAAAATTCATTTGAGTCACTAAATATGATTGAATATATTGATGAGGTTTGACATGATCAATCTCCTTTGTTTCCTTCTGGTCCTTACTATGCAATAACAAATCCCTTCTAGTGCTTCATTACCATGATTATGCTTCTTAGCATAATTAGTCGTTTCAAATTAAGGATTTTTTAAAGTTTAGTCTGCACATAAATTTTGTTCAGTTTTAGTTTATATTTTGCGGTTTTAAGGGCTATATATAGGGAGGCAACTATGGCTTTGTGAATGTGTCATTTGTTCCACCAATTCATTGCTGATGAAAAATAACTCAATTTGATTTCTTGGGCCAAAAGCTGTACTAAAAAAAGAGTGTGTGTCTAGTTCCTTAAGAGAATAAGATGAAAACATTTTATAGAAGATAGAAGACTTTTTTAAGTCATGGAGATTAAAAGCAGGGTGTTAGGTTTCTTGTAAAGAAGATTTTAAATTTTATTTTATAAATAAAAGAAGCCAAATTGCATTAAAACAGGCACAAGGAGTGCTAACAGGTACAAAGAAGTACCAGACATAGGACAATAATCCCCAAAAAAAGATAACTCCAGAAAAAATCACAGGAGGACAGCAAGAACAATGTCACCAACAATAATAACAAACACCTAAAATAAAACCACCATAAACTCTAAGCAAGAAAAAATTTCACGAAAGGTACCAACTAACTCCTAACAAGATAACACCCTCAATGAGACGCAAACTGTCAGCACTAGGGCTGGCAATGAACCAAACCAACTCGAAGATAGTTCGGAATTCGATTCGACAATTAAATCGTTGAACTAGGTTCATGAACCAAATGAGTTGAGTATGAGCGAAAAATTAAGTTCGTTAACTAAATGAGCTGAACTTGAACTATACATAGTTCGACTCGTTAGGTTCATGAGTCAACTCGATTACATATGAAAAGAATTATACTGTCTTTAAGATTAGGTTTAAATATTTACTTCAAATTTTAAACAAATTTAATCTTCAATTTAGTAGTTTTTGAATTAGACTCTCAAATGTATCTCTTGAAAGTTGTGTAGGTTTTGAATTAGTAGATTTCGAAGATAAAGTTAAATTTCAATATGATAACTTTTATTTTATTTTAATATTTTATTTAAAAAATATATATTTATTTAAAATATCAAATATACTAAAAAAATATATATTTAAAAAAGTAGTTTTTAAGTTCGTGAACCATGTGAGCTGAACCTAATGAGCTGAACCTAACGAGTCGAACCGAACTGTTCGTGAACTTATAACGAGTCGAGTTTGAGCTTAAAAAAAAGTTCGTGTCGAACTCGAACTCGAACTCGAATTCGAACAATTCTTAACGAGTCGAGCCGAGCTGAGGTGAGTTCGACTCGACTCGACTCATTTCCAGCCCTAGTCAGCACCTAAGAATAAAATGATAAAAGAAAAAGGAAATAATTAAAATTATTTAACTGAATGTAAGTGTAGGAAAAATTCGATTTTTAATAATGGAAGCAGAAATGGGGGCAGAGATATTTATGTCCACCCCATATCTATTCCAATACGCGATCGGCCTATTAAATTTATTTTAAAATATAGATAAAATAAAAATGATAAGTATAATGATTATTATTAAAATAATTAAATATTTAGTTTAATTATTGATTTTTTGTTGCTATGAAAAAAATATATACATTTTATTAAAATACATAAGTATTTTATGGTTGGGTGCAGAGTTGTTTATTGGCGTTTTTAATAAACAATTACAAGTTTAATTCACATAAAAGATTAATTTGAAAAATCTCAAAGACAATTTATGCAAAGACAAATTATGGTGAAAAATATGTGATTTGAATTTAAATGTTTGGATAATGACTAATTGAATGCAAAAGATAGACTTTAGATAAAGTCAATAAACAATAAATGAAATAAATGACATTTAATGTAAATGCTTTATATACAAAAAAGATTTGCAGAAAGTTTAAATGGTGGACGCAGACTCACATGCCTCACAAACTGTTTCACTTTATGACTTGGGTACTTACTTTGGTTGTATAGAGAAATTAGAGAATTTGCGACTCCGACTACAATGCATAAGCTTGCATTATATACTATTACAAAGAAAATCGTTGACAATGGTTAAACCCTATAATTTGACACGAATCCCACTACTTAGGTCTCCATGCTCCAACTTGCCTCCACACGTTTTCAAGTATATAACTACTGAAAAACCAAACTAACATGGTGATAACTATCAAAGGTAGATACATCTCCAAATCGCATAGTCTAAGGACTTAAAAATATCCTAAGTTCTTAACACTTAAAAGTGTCAATTTCAACTTCGTGTTGAAAGGTTGTTATGTGATCTTTCAAGATTTTGAGCATGTTTGAAAGAGAGAGTGATCTTAATCTTGAGGATTTGTTCCTGAGACTCCTCCAAATTATTATTTTCCACAACTCTACTTACACCTTAGTCGAACCAACAGGTCAATAAAACCAATACGTCGAAGCTTTTGGCTTAAGCTTTTAGACACTTAGTAATGTCATCGTAGCTTGACCATCAATTTATTGACTTTTCCCTAACCTAAATATCCCAGGCTAAAACTTGCCCCCCAAAAATTTCATTTTCAATCATATGTATCAGATGGAAGAAATGTGGCATTTTATGTAACTGCTTGACACTATTTAGATTAGTTGCACACGTCATACCAACTAGACATTTTTAGTTATCGTGACTACTTTCCACCAAACTGTCACGTCATAGATGTACGTGCAATTAACCATCATTGTTCTGATTTCCAAGAATATTAAATAGTCACTAAATGAAATGAATTAAAAAAATCATTTAATTTTATTTTTCCAACAGATTTAAATGCCATCTGTCGATTTGGACATGCCACTTGTACCAATTCGTTTTAGGAAACTCAAAAGTTTCTTCCTATTTGTAGCTATTTATAAGCTTCTTCAACCTCTTCCATTTTCTTTCACCAGTTTCTTCTTTCTCTCCTTCTACGCCTTTACTCTCAAAACTTCCTAAAATCCCTTTCAAATTCATCCTAAGCAATATTCTAGAGAACAAAATGGCCTCTTCATATTAGTCAAAACTTCTTATTCCTCTTGCTTCTAACATTAGCATTTTCATTGTTATTGGTAAAAGCAATTACGTTTCTGAGCCACCAATGGAAGAGGAGAAATTAATGGTATGAGCTTCTCAAGTATTTGTCTCATTCTCCATTTCTGGTACTATTGACGCCTTTTTAGGTCTTTTCCCCATTACTTCTCAAAAACTTGAATAATTAAGCAAGTTCCTCCTCACAGTGGCCATAAACCCATAATATTTTAAGATAAAACTTATGAACTAAGGTTTGTGAGTTCTCCAAGACGTGTATTATGTGTTTTCCTTCTTCAAAGATTGAGGCCTATAATGCGTTGCTTTATAAAGTAGAGAAGAAGAAAGCACATTTTTGAAAGGATCAAAAGATTTATGACTTGGTTCGTATATCAAGAATGGGTCTTACTTTCAATCCTAACATGCTCATCGCAACCCTTCTCTTTTGGGAAGAATCTACCAACACTTTCCAACTACGTTGCGGAATTGTGACCCACACTTTGTTTGACATAGTTGCGATAATGGGTTTTTGCCCCAATGGCGAAACCTTTTACCACACTTTGATAACTAACACCGAACCAGTATTTAACTTCTACCGCACAGCTTATAAATATTTTGTCAAAGATTTTCATGAAAAAAACTCTCAAGAAGTTTCCGACCAAGAGCACACCGCCTTCTTAACTTACTAGCTATCTCGCTTCGTTTTTGGTTCCAACTCTTTGTAGGTAAGCAACAAATTCATAACTTTAGCCACTTAACTTCACGAAGTGCGAAAGGTAAATCTCAACAAGCTAATATTGGGCTCCCTCTACAAAGCTCTTGGGCTTGATTCTAATTCGATGTAGATTAAGAATTCCGACGTCTGCAAGCTCGATTTTGAAAATTTTCACCTGCTAATTTGACGTACAGTTGAGAAACGGTTCAACCAGTCTGTCTGTAGATTCGAAAAATTATTTTTGTTGGTATTTTAAGCGTTACACGGAACAAAAATGCATGTTGTTATAAGTGAAAAAATGTAGATGTTTTGTGAATGCGTTGAATTACTGATCGAATAATCATGAATAGAAAACTAGATATAAATGAATCGCTCTTGGACCACTTACTTCTGATTCTCTATTACAATTAAACCATACCGATATTCAAATGACGATAATACTTTTGACTGTTACCATCTGGACCTCTAAAACATGATGAAAATGGAACGAATGATGCATTGGGACTAAGAAATCAAGCCTTTTGACTTCTTAATAACCAGATGACTGAATGAATGTCATCAAGGTTAGATAAAGTGCCAGAACTCCTGTCTGATGAATGCCTTTTGACTGAAAAATGTATGGTAAAATAAAATGATTATGCTATCCTGATGCAGGTGAAAAACTTTAGGGTAAAATTTAAGGTATGATAATAGGTTATATGGGGGACACTAAACCCAAAAGCTCTCTTCAGAAGGTTTGAATGAGGATCTGGTTCTAATACGTTATGTATTATCACCCACAATCAATTCTTCAGAGTGTGAGGATCTTTGTCTGTGTATCCTCATGGAAGTTTGAACATCAACAACTTCAGGTTGAGCAGTCTCAAAATCTTTTGCCTCAACATCTTTTGCATCTGAAGTTTTACCTTCATAACCTGAACATGTGATCTCCAGATCTGCAAACTTTTCAACTAGGTTTGACTTTTAGGGTCAAGCTTATCATTTAATTTAACATTAATTGTTTCTTCAACAATTCGTGTTTTTGTATTGTATACCCTATAGCCCTTAGAGAATTCAGAGTATCCTAACATAATACACTTTTGTTCTTTAGAATCAAACTTGTTCATATTGTCTTTAGTGTTTAACATAAAACAGTCACAACCAAAAGGATGAAAATATGAAATGTTTGATTTTTTTTCTTCCACAATTCAAAGGGAGTCTTACCCATAATAGGTCTTATAGAGATCCTGTTCTGAATGTAATACATTGTGTTGACTTCCTCTGCCCAAAAGTGCTTGACCACATTGGTCTCATTGATCACAATCCTTGCCATCTCTTGCAAAGTCTTATTCTTCCTCTCTACAACTCCATTCTATTATAGAGTTATAGGGATGGAGAAATAATGGGAAATTCCACTCTCATCAAAGATTTTCTCAAATTCTTTGTTTTCAAATTTTCCGCTATAATCACTTGTGACTTTAACAATTCTAAAGTCTTTCTCGTTTTGCACTTGAGAACAAAAGGTAGCGAACACAAAAATTGGCTCATCCTCGTGTCTTTGAAACTTAACCCATGTCTGTTGAGTGTAGTCATCTATAATGACTAGTCCATACTTCTTACTATTGACAAAAGCAATTTTCACTGGTCCAAACAAGTCAATGTGCAGAAGTTTCAATGGTCTCGAGGTGGAAACAACATATTTTTCTTTGAAAGAAGCTTTTGAAAACTTGCCTTTCTGACATGCTTCACGAAGAGCATCTAAAGCAAACTTCAAATTAGGAAGGCACCTGACTAAATCAAGGTTATTTAGCTGAGAAATCCTCCTCATGCTAACATGGTCCAATCGTCTATCCAAGTCCATTGCTCTTCATTTACAGACATAAGACATTTTACATTCTGATTTTTTAGATCAGAAAGTATAATCTTGTAAATGTTGTTCTTCATCTTTCCATTGAAAAGAACTAAGGCATCCTTCTGACTGACAACTTTACTGGACTTTTGATTAAAGACTATATCATAACCATTGTCACTTAATTGACTTATGAATAATAAGTTATGAATTAATCCTTCAACTAATAAAATATTAGTAATATAGGGGATATAATTGTTACCAATTATTCTAGAGTCAATGATCTTCCCTTTCTGATCACCTCCGAAACCGATGAAGCCTTCAGGCTTAAGTTCCAGCCTTTGGAACATATGCATATTCCCATCATGTGTCGTGAGCATCCAGATTCCAGGTATTATAAATGATGTTCAACGACACGACTAAGGATGTCTACAACATAGATTATTTTATCCTTAGGTACCCACATCTTTCTGGGTCCTTTTGTGTTAGTCTTCCCAAAGTCTCTAATAAATTTGGATTTTTGTGTAGGATATGAATACATGTATGCATAGTTGAAACGGGTATGAGCTTTTGATTTATCCTTAGGTTTGGCAACAACTTTACCTTTAGGCATAACACCATTTTATTTACTAGAAGGGACAAAATGAGAAGAAAAAGTGTTTGATTTATCATCTTTTTTCAGAATTAGATTCTTCATCAGAATCATAACCAATTCCTCTTGTTCCGTTTCTGCTAACGCCATAAATCATTAAATCCATTATGCTTCTATTTAGGCTTCTATCAAGAAATTTATGGAAGGATTTGTCATAACTCTTTATGACATTATCAAAACTTGTAGAGGCTTCTGAAATATTTTCCTTCTCAAGTATGGAACTCTTGTTCTGAAGAACAAAGTTATTTTTTTCAAAATAAAATTTTCTTCACTTTAACTTTAGAAGTCATTCTTAAGCTTACAGTATGCTTCTGACTCATCTACATGAACCTTTTTCAGATCCTTGTATTTGCTCAGAAGCTTCTAATACTTATCCAGAACTTCTGTTAAAATAGATTCAAGTTCAGAACGAAAGAGTTCAGCAAATACCTTTTTTAAGTCTGACTCAGATTCTGATAGATCTTTTTTAGCAGGAGCTTCTGTGAATTCCATCTGCGCCACATTAGTTTTCTATTCCTCAAAGTCATCTTCTGAGGATTATGAATCCTCCTAGGTAGCCATCTGACCCTTTTTCTTCCCTCGAAGTCTTTCTTCTTAGGTCTATCTTTCTTTAGCTTTGAACAATCATTATTATAATGACCTGACTCCTTGTACTCAAAGCAGATGGCTTCTTCGTTGGCTCTAACTTTCTTGGATCCACAAGTAGACTCAGAACGACCACATGTCCTTTGAACTTGCCCTGTCTTTTCTTCTAGAGTTGATTCACTCGTCTGGACAGAAGAGATAACTCATCTTCTTCAAGTTCTTCTTATTCTTCTTCTTTTACTTGAAAAAATATTGTCTTTTCAAAATTTCCTAAAGAATTCAAAGCAACTAATTTGCTCTTTCTTTGGGGCTTATCTTCTTCAAGCTCAATCTCATGACTTCTTAAAGAAATAATAAGTTCTTCAAGAGATGTGTTGTTCAGATCCTTTGATAACTTCAACGCGGTTACCATAGGTCTCCATATTTTAGGTAGATACCCATCACTATCTTCTCGAGAATCCTGACTAAACCCTAGTCTATTAAGGAATACAACCTCAAATAATGAGATACAAGAAATGTGTTTACAAAGTTGCTTCTATGAAAGCAGATTACACAAAGTTTAAGTACAATGAAATAATCACACAAAAACAACAAAAGCTCTATGTGTGTTTCTATTCACAATAATAATATGTTCAACAAAAGCATTAGTGTTGCGTGAATAACTTAGTCTTTCGTAAATTGGAAGCTTCATTCATTCTTCCAAGTCTCCTTTATAGACAATGAAAAGATCTGTTGGAGGGTAGAATGGAAATCTTCACAAATGAGTTGGCACCTTGCATAATGGTCTGCAAAGGCGAAAGACAACATGGTACAACAGTACAATCCTTACTCCACAAAATCAACATAGTGGAACGAACATTTGATCTTGTATTGTGTACTATTTTTCTCACGTAAAACCTTTTGATCTTATCTTCTAATCTTCAGAGGCTTCTGAGTATATGTTGTTAAAGCGTGTTTAGAAGGATTAAAAGTCTAGTTGAAAGAAAATTCAGAACCTTAGTCTTCAGAGTCTTGACATTGTTCCTCTGAACCTGATTTTTAGAGTCTTCAGAACTTGTTCTTCATAATCTTGAGAGCTTGAAAATCCTTCATAGGCTCTTTTATCAGAGCCAGTGTCAGAAGCTTTAACACAAATGTTCATCATAATCTTTGTATAAAAGCATTCCAAAACTTGACGTAATCTTGTAAAGCGCACATTTGTATTTCTCCAGAGGCAGAGTGTGTTGAGTTCATAATCTGATGACGTCACACGTCAAATCTTTAGAGTCAGAACCTATTAGAAAAAGCTACACATTAGACAAAACTATTAGGGTATAAAATTGTTCTGTAAGAAACAATGTATTGTTATCATCAAAACTAAAGGCCAGATGCAGAACCAAATCTTGTTCTTACACTTACACCAACAATTTATAAACATATCCTACTAAAACCCTATCAACCATACCAATACACAACATTGAACAAACACATATACTTGATAATACATCATTTCCACATCAAGCTGTGACAGAACCATACATGATGACATTATTCACATCTTACAAATCATTTGCACACTCAAACACAATTGCATCACCCATTTCTCCATCAAACACTACTCCACAAAACACAATATTCAACGCACACATTCAAATAGAATGAAACATCCTCTATCATATCTTAAATATTACATATGAATTTCATTCACTAGTGCCCCCAAATAGGGTCGGCCCTGTGCAAGAGTAACAAGCTCTACCACACAGAGTCCCAAATATTAGAGGCTCCAAAAATTTTAAAGGTGTAATTTTTTTAATTAATATTAAAAGACATAAAAAAAATATTATCATAAAAATTCATTAAAATAAAAGAAAAATACAATGATAAAAACTCAATACATAAAAAAAAAAGAGATGAGTCAAAGTTAAAATAATTATAATTAAATTTATTTTTAATTAATATATAATTATATTTTTGTATGTCACTTTTAATTATTTTAATTGTTTTTCTAATTGAGCTCATCTTTTAGGAAGTTTTACCCCATACCCCTACACTTATACCTATACCCCTACATTAAAAAATTTTGGACTAAAATATCCTCGTATAAAAATTTATTATTTTTTAATTTTTTTTATATTTTTTTATTTGTTTACCGGAAGATTTTTTGGAAGTCTTCCGGTTCACATTTTTTTAGTATGTTTACCGGAAGACTTTTTGGAAGTCTTCCGGTACATATTTTTTTCGTTTGTTTACCGGAAGACTTTTTAGAAGTCTTCCGGTTCATGTTTTTTTTTTAATTTGTAATTAATATTTAAGATTTATTAATTTGATATAAAGACCAATTTAGTAAATTTTTGAATATTATACTTAAAATATAAAAATTCTATAAATAGAGAATCATTTTCAGAATATTTTCTATTTACTATAATTATTAGAATACTATGATTAAAATCATTTATTTTAAATGATCATAATAGTAGAATTTTCTCAAATATCTTATTAATCTTAAACATTAATAAATAAAATAAATTTAAATATAAGATATAAGTTTACATTATTCAATATATTTAATCAAATGAAAACATATGTGATAAATAAATAATGTATTTTAACTTAAAATGATCACAATAAGTTAACTTGCAAAATAATATAAGTAATAAATTAATAATGTATTTTATTTAAAATAATCACAATAATAAAATACGCAAATAATGTGTTTTATTTATAGGACTGATATAGTTTTATTGATTATTTAATTTTGAATACTATTATGAATATAGTATTTAATCTATACTTTAGAACTCACATAATTATAAATATAAAAAATATTGTTTTATTACACATATTTTTATTTAATTAAAAAAATAAGAATATAAATTTATTATTTGTTTTTCATTTTTGTTTGATCTTTTTAATTATTTCACTTTATTTAATATTTTTAATAAAATAAATAATATATTTTATTTAAAGTAAGCACAGTATAGAATATGCAAAAAATTTATAAATAAAAAAAAGATCAAACGAAAATATAGTAAATAGAAAATATTCTATTTATAGTAAATTGGTCCTAGTATTCTAATAATTATAGCAATTATAGTAATTTTCGTTTTATTTATAGGACTGATATAGTTTTATTGATTATTTAATTTTAAATACTACTATGAATATAGTATTTAATCTATACTTTAGAACTCACATAATTATAAATATAAAAAATATTGTTTTATTACCCATATTTTTATTTAATTAAAAAAATAAGAATATAAATTTATTATTTGTTTTTCATTTTTGTTTGATCTTTTTAATTATTTCACTTTATTTAATATTTTTAATAAAATAAATAATATATTTTATTTAAAGTAAGCACAGTATAGAATATGCAAAAAATTTATAAATAAAAAAAAGATCAAATTACTATTTACTATAATTATTAGAATACTAGGACCAATTTACTATAAATAGAATATTTTCTATTTACTATATTTTCGTTTGATCTTTTTTTTATTTATAAATTTTTTGCATATTCTATACTGTGCTTACTTTAAATAAAATATATTATTTATTTTATTAAAAATATTAAATAAAGTGAAATAATTAAAAAGATCAAACAAAAATGAAAAACAAATAATAAATTTATATTCTTATTTTTTTTAATTAAATAAAAATATGGGTAATAAAACAATATTTTTTATATTTATAATTATGTGAGTTCTAAAGTATAGATTAAATACTATATTTATAGTAGTATTCAAAATTAAATAATCAATAAAACTATATCAGTCCTATAAATAAAACACATTATTTGCGTATTTTATTATTGTGATTATTTTAAATAAAATACATTATTAATTTATTACTTATATTATTTTGCAAGTTAACTTATTGTGATCATTTTAAGTTAAAATACATTATTTATTTATCACAATGTTTTCATTTGATTAAATATATTGAATAATGTAAACTTATATCTTATATTTAAATTTATTTTATTTATTAATGTTTAAGATTAATAAAATATTTGAGAAAATTCTATTATCATGATCATTTAAAATAAATGATTTTAATCCTAGTATTCTAATAATTATAGTAAATAGAAAATATTCTGAAAATGATTCTCTATTTATAGAATTTTTATATTTTAAGTATAATATTCAAAAATTTACTAAATTGGTCTTTATATCAAATTAATAAATCTTAAATATTAATTACAAATTAAAAAAAAAACATGAACCGGAAGACTTCTAAAAAGTCTTCCGGTAAACAAACGAAAAAAATATGTACCGGAAGACTTCCAAAAAGTCTTCCGGTAAACATACTAAAAAAATGTGAACCGGAAGACTTTCAAAAAGTCTTTCGGTAAACAAATAAAAAAATATAAAAAAAATTAAAAAATAATAAATTTTTATACGAGGATATTTTGGTCCAAAATTTTTTAATGTCGGGGTATAGGTATAAGTGTAGGGGTATGGGGTAAAACTTACTGTATTTGATTGCATCACACTTGCACGGCTGGCCTTATTCCAAACACAGATTCCATATATGAATATTTTAAAGAAAAAAGTGGTTTTAATGTGAAAATAAAAATTATTGTAAAAACAATTTTAAAATACCTATCAAGAAGATGGAAACTAAATATTTTACAATTTAATTGGTATATACCAACAATTTTAGACTGTCATTCAATCATCAATATGTATCCTGTTACATGTATTCCGTTATATTAGACTATAAATTTTAAATTAATTGTATTATATAACAGATTGATAAATTTTTATTGATTATTTCTCAAAGATGGGGAAGAAGGATTTCGTCCAGCATAATTGACACTCGAAATATTAGCAATAGTGAGAGAGTTAGCTCTATCTGAAGCGAGATAAAACGCGTAGGCATGTGAGGCGACGCTAAATACCAAAATGGAGGAAATGAGAAATAAGCAAAATGTTAAAATAGAGGAAATGAGGAACGACAATCCGACATAGAGGCACAAACGCGATAATTTTTTGCCTCAAAATCGAATTATTCTGTCCAAGATGATGAAGAAGATGAAGATGCTATATTTAGTAGTGACGATGAATAACTTTTTATTTATTATTATTTATGTTTGTGATGTGAATATTACGTGACACTTCTTAAATTATTTTTTTTGTTTGTGACGTGGGTATAATGTGGCTAAATATTTTATATTTTTTAATAATTATATTTATTAAAAAAATTAAAAATTTTAATTAAAAATACTTTAAATTTTTACGTTTTAGTATTTATTAATTTGTTGTATTCATTAATATTTATACATTTTTTATTATTAAATTAATTAGTGAAGTGAAAATCAGATCACTAAATTTAAAACATGTTTGAATTTGTGGCGTGAAAATCATGTCACTAATTAGTGACGTGCGAATCACGTGCAAACTTTTTTATATTGACATGTGTGATTCACGTCACTAACTAATGACGTGAATTTCACGTGGGCACTTTTTCAATTAATTTGGTTGTTTGTGGCGTGAATTCTCTATCACTAATTAGTGGTGTGAATTTCACGTGGGTACTTTTTCAATTAATTGAGTTTGGGTTGTTTGTGACGTGATTTACCTGTCACTAATTAGTAACGTGAATTTTACATGGGAAAAAATTTTCACAGTTGCTTTTTCGACGTGCTCTACCTACGTCGCAAATCTTGGTTAGTAACGTGAATACCATGTACAAAATTATAATATTTCTTGTAGTGTTATATGATCTGTTCATATCAATTAAATTCAATATTTTAATATATCATATTTATTATAAAAAATTAATTTGAATAAGTAAAATATATTGACTAAATTGAGCACCTTTAGAATATTTATTACCATTTAATTTAAATGAAAAATAAAATTTAAAGGAAATAAGCTATGTAGTGTGGAGGGATTCAATAGCGATGGAGTGTGGCAAGTGGTAACCATTACCATCCTCACCTAATGATTATTAGAGTTTGAGCTAGTAACCGTTTTCATACTTGTCATTTGATAAAAAATCATTATATTCGAATTCAAATCTATATTTATATCTATATTTTGTACTTTATAAATATTTATATTTATATCTGTTTATTTGCATTTTAAATAAAAAATAATATATTAATTATAATTTATTATGTGATTTTAAGTTTTTTATTATATTAAAAAAATTCAAAAATAATATTTTTAAATTAAGAAATAAACTAATATATATTAAAACACGAATAAGTATAAGTATAATAGTGATGTAATTAATAGAATTAATCTTTTCAAACAAAGTCCAAGTCCAATCCATCTAATTTATTTTTTTTCCATTCCAGGACGGCCCAGGCCGCTGTCCGAGTGCAATCGGCAAAAGCAAGTTTACCTTACTTATATTAATAATATAATTCGTTCTGTTGTCAAAAGTAGGGGAAAGTGTCTGATCCTTTCAATCAAGCGATAGAGGAAGAGGTTTTACTTCTTCAGCCTACGCTAGGACGGAGCTGCTGTCGAGTGACGATTGGCCTATATATATATATATATATATATATATATATATATATATATATATATATATATATATATATATATATATATATATATATATATATATATATATATATATATATATATATATATATATATATATATATATATATATATATATATATATATATATATATATATATATATATATATATATATATATATATATATATATATATATATATATATATATATATATATATCGTGTGAGTATGAGATGTGAGACATATAAGATACAAGTACTTGCGTTTATACAGGTTTATTTTTGTAGATAATTATTTGTGTTTATATCCGTATCAGTTTTATGAACTTTTATCATCTCTGATGTGGGTCATTTTTATTGGTACCAACTTAGAATAGGTCAAATTGCAAATCCTAATTGCTATGTTAGGTTAACATGTAAGTCATATATAGGATAGTTTCGGATCCTTTGAATATGAATTATAATTCTGCCATATTGATCTGTTTGTTCTTTGAGTCGAGTGTATATGCATTATTATACATGGTTAGTGAAACTATTTATCGTTTAGTAAGTATGAACTTGCAATACTCAGCTTCAAATTAACGAGTACAGACAAATAATTGGACGCCAATTTGGTCATATGATACCTGCAGGCCAACAAGCTGCCTCAATCCACATTTCAAGATGCTGTTCTATATTTTGTTTGATATCACAGCTCACTTATACAAAGTCTTCATGCAAAGTGTTTTATAACAAAGGAAACACTATGCATAGTAATATCCGTCTAAGACCCATCTCTTTGTTTTACTTCAGTTGTTTCATGGTTCTCAACCTTTTCTATATATTGACAACACCAACCATACACCTTAGCCATCCAACTTCAATTTTATTTTGTTCAAGTCTTCTATCTCAGCAATGGCAAATGAGGTGATCCTGTTAAATTTCTGGCCAAGTCATTATGGCATGAGGGTCCTAATTGCACTTGAGGAAAAGGGTATCAAGTATGAGAACAAAGAAGAGGATTTTAGCAACAAGAGTCTTTTACTTTTGCAAATGAACCCAATTCACAAGAAAATACCAGTTCTAGTTCATAATGAAAAATCCATTTGTGAATCACTAAATATAGTTGAATATATTGATGAGGTTTGGAATGATCATTCTCCTTTGTTTCCTTCTGATCCTTACCAAAGAAGTCAAGCTAAATTTTGGGCTAACTACGTTGACACTAAGGTAATTCACATTAAGTTCTTATTTTTATCAGGGTTTTAAAAAACAAATGTGAGCGCGTTAAGGCTTTTGTGATTTCGGTCGGTATAATACAGGTGTCACGATACTGATTGCGGTAGTCGCGGTGTAAATTAACCATAATTTATTCTTTATCATAAAAACGGTGATAACAGTATTAGTATTGACATCTGCCAATACGTTTTGTCGCGGTCGTTTTTGCCGTGGCAGACTGTTATATAAGACATTTTTTTAAAACCATGATTTTTATATAACCAATGTTGAAAAAAAGGTGAATTTCTTAGTAACTTACAACTATGTGAATGGAACAGGTATATGAGATTGGATCTAGGTATGCAAAAAGTGTAGGAGAAGAGAAAGAAGCTGCAAAGAAAGAGTTGCTTGAGAGTTTTGAAGTGTTGGAAGAACAGCTGGGAGACAAACCTTATTTTGGTGGAGACAAGTTTGGTTTTGTGGATGTGGCACTTGTTCCATTCTTTTGCATGTTATATACTTACACTTTTGCTGGCAAATTCATTGATGATGAAAGATTCCCCAATTTGACTTCTTGGGCCAAAAGGTGTGCTAAAAAAGAGAGTGTATCTAAGTCAATTCCTCAAGAGAGTAAGATGAAACAGTTTTTAGAAGAGAGAAGTCTCTTAAATCGTGGAGATTAGAAGCAAAGGTGTTAATTTCTTCTGAATAAGATTTTAAATTGCAAGTGTGGTAGTAATTATGATTATGTTATCATAAAAACTATTATGTAATAATCGTTATTGATGAGTTTGGATTTTGAAAAATATTGCAACGGAAGAAATTACTGAGTCGATTCGAAGAATGGTTCACTCTCTTTAAAACATTTGTAATATTGGCTTAAAATATGCAAAGCGGTTTAGAAATACACTTTTTGATGGCGTTAAAACCACTCACAGTTTTTGATAAAAAGCAGTCTTCGATGGCACAAACAAGCCAC
Organism: Lathyrus sativus; assembly: GCA_963859935.3. NCBI lineage: Eukaryota > Viridiplantae > Streptophyta > Magnoliopsida > Fabales > Fabaceae > Lathyrus > Lathyrus sativus. Next base: position 771,031,091 of record OZ012735.1, read on the forward strand.
TCGAAAATAGAAAAGAAATTTTTTAAAAGTTGAGTAGAGAGAGAAGAGAGAATTCAAAATACAGAATTTTGGAGTGAATTGCAAGTGATGGAAAAATTACTATTTATAACTGAAGATCTGACCCAAATGGAGAAAAAGTCGTGGGAGAGCAGAACGGGTTGGCCCAAAAGTAGTCGTTATGATGCTTGGTCAATAAGGAAGCGAGGAGACTTAATCAACAAGACAAAACATGAAGGTTTTGGTCAACAATTAGGGTTATTGTTAATAATTTTATATTTAATTAATCCGTAATTGAATTACAACATACCGTTATTAATTAATAATAATTAATTAATTTATATTACACACGATTAATAAATTAATTAATATTAAATGGTTTTTCATCATTTCGGATATAAAAAAAGATATTGGATCAAAGCTCAAGACCGGGCCAGACTGAACTATGTCAAACCGAGGCGACCGAAGGAATGGGGGCGGCTAGCGTGCGTGTGTTATATTTCATGGTAGTATGTTCTCATCCAACCACAAAATTGGGTACCCATTGAGGCTCAATCCATTTTACTCACTTAAAGTATATATACACTGCTAACATGTGTGTTGTAACACCCTAAAAATCTGAGTCATAAATAAAGAATAAAATTAACATTTTAGGATGCTACTCAAACACGACCCTCAAACTTTTCAATTAATATCAAAACGTGCAGTAGAATTCAAAATAATTAACATAAATTTCAATGATCTCTTCAAATGAAGTATTTAACAATTCACACATTAACTCAAAACAATTTAAACGACTCGTTCCCCCGATATTGTAGATCAGAGCAATAGTTCCAACTGAACGATGATAAAATGATAAAGAAAACTAAGAGAGCTTCATAGTCCTCTTCCAACTCATAGCAACACTTACTCCTTCTGAGTATATGTACAACATTATACAGAGCAACACAAAACAAACAACAAACGCGTGAGAATACACTCAAATATATTAACGGGATAAAATAATACAAGGGTAGCTTAAATCACATAATCAACAATACACATTCAATTTACACAATAATCCAACAATTCAATTCACATAGCCTTTATGTATGCAATATGACTCACTACTCAACTCTATGCATGTAGTACCAATTTGGACATCATAGGTTTGTTACTGATCTCGTCCACTCAACAATGGTTCCTCATTTGAACCGGATCCCCACTTTTGAACCCCAGGTCGACACTTGTGAACTCCAGTGGTCCCCACATCTGAACCTGTGATTCGTCTCTTTCAACACACGCAAAATGATGCAAGGCATACAAGTAATGCAATAACAACAACACTTATGGTTCCACTTGTAACCATAAGAAACATGCAATACAACATTCACAGTAGTCCCCACTTTTGAACTACTCACCTTAACATAAACAATTATAATTACATTCACAACACATAATTATATTCGCAATATCTTAAACTCATAAACATAATCATAATTCACCACTTATAATCATGCAATTTAATTCAATTATTATTTCACCATCATAATAATTCACCTTAATTAATTAAATTGATCAAATATACCAAAACAACAGACAACCATTGACCACATGAGAAAACATCATTGAAATTCGAACCTATTACTCAAAACTGGTCCTTGGTGGTCATGACGACTAGCTCGTCACCTGGGTGACGAGCGTTGTAACACTCTGATTTAATTAGTATTTATTTGCGTTGTAACACTCTGATTTAATTAGTATTTATTTATTCCTTAACTTGTTTAATTAAATAATTTAAATACTATTTTGTGTGGTTTTGGGCGGTTTGGCTAGTTAGTGGGGATTTTGGGAAACTGTGTTAATTAATTAGATTTTAATGGAATTTAATTAATTAATTAATTGAAAATTGAAAGGTTAGTAAAAGATGGGTTAAAAAAGTGCAATTATAAGAAAATAGTGAGTTAGTGGAGAGAGATTATGTTTTAGTTGAGCCATATTTAAATTAGAGAGAAATGTAATTAGGTTATAATATATATTAAGATAAATAGAAGAGAAAATAGGTTTTTAGAGCATTTGCCACTACGTGAAAAGAAAAGAGGAGAGCAAGAGCTTTTGGAGAGAGAGTTAGGGCTTTAGGAGAGAAGACCATAAAAGCTTGCTTGCTTGTGTTTTTGTTAAATTTACAAGGTAAATGGCGGAGGAGGATTATCCATCTAAGGGTGTCTTAATCATGAAATGCTAGAGAGGTTTACCTTAACCTTCAATAGAGTTCTATTTTCTCTATTATTTGATGTTAATGTGATAAATGATGATTATGATTCTATTTTTATGCCAGAATTGATGGGAAATTCGTGTTTGAGGTTATGGTGCTTTATGTTCGTGAGTTAATTGATTTAATGATAAATTTGTGTTAAAATTGGATGTTTTATGGTATGAACATAATTGAGTTAATTCATGATAAAGTGATGGATCAAGGGTTTAATCAGAGATAATTAATGTATTAAGCATAATAGGATCTGTATTTGATGTGGTGTTGTTGTTTAGTGATGTTATATGATGTGTTTGGATGTAATAATGAGAGTTGGGAAGATGTATGATGGATAAGGGACGAGGAAGATGAAAATAACGTGTGAAAATTGGGAATTTTTTGAATTTGGGATAATGTCAATCAATTAACATCATGTGTCAATCGATTGCATGCGTGTAAAACTAGAAAAATCTAAAAAATTGAACTACGTCAATCGATTGATTATGTGAATCAATCGATTGTTTTCATCCAAAAGGTGAAAAATTAGAAAGACAAAATGTAATAGGGATTGACATCAACCATTGCACCCATATGGCAATCGATTGATGCTAGTTGATTTTTGATAAATTGTTGAATTAAATCACATATTTTACTCGATTAGTGTTGCCATAACTTTAGTTCCGTAAGTTCAAATGAGGTGCGGTTTGAAATGTTGGAAAGCTAACAGGCAGAGCTACCTCATGGTAGTGCCTTGTGAGATAAATTGATATATTTGAGTGATATATGGATGCATGTCCAATGTGTGATATATGTTGTGAAATACATGCTTGCTGATTGATTTGATGAGATAAGTAGTTCGGGATGAGAACTACTAATGATGCATTGAATGCATAATTGTTTATATTCATATGCGGGGTTGTATTCATTTGTTGTGTTATTGTCATTGCATTATTACATGCCATGCATCATATGTTGTCGTGTTGTGAAAGAGGCGGGTCACGAGTTCAGAGAGAGGACTAGTGACTTATCCCAAACTTAGAGTGGGGGATTGGAGCTTAAACTTGGGGCTCATGATTCAGAGAGGGGACCCGATTCGTATGAAGAATCATTTGTTGAGTTTGTACCGTATGCTTGAGTTGAGTCAATGTTGCATTGTATTATATAACATTTGTGCATATTAGGTGATTGAGTGTTGTTGACTACTCTTGTATGGATTTGTGTGACTTTGATTGTGACGAATAAGATTGTGATTGGTGATTGAATGTGATATGGGTGAAATATGAATACGTGATATTGTGGTGCATGTTTGATATGTGTACGATTTGTAATGTGTGAATATACCTTGATTGTTTTGTACACCGATTATTATTTGAATGTATTCTCACCCCTTTTTTGTGTTGCTGCGTATGTGCTCCTCTAGAGTATAGACAATTAAGTACCTCATAAGGAGCTTGAAGTAGAGTATGGCGATGTGCCTTTTTAGTTGATTGTCGTTTGAGTCTATAGTTGGAGTCGCTATGATATGTAACACGAGGGAAACAAATTGTTCTTTTATTTGTTTTATGTTGCATATTTTTCCTTGGATTTTATTGTTGAACCACTTTTCGAACTTATTGTTGTTAAGGCTTTAACGTTAACTATTTTATAATTTATGCTGCTTATCAAGTGATTTAAATTCCAAATTATATGGTTCATGTATATTTTTTTTGTTGTATGAGTAACATCCTACTTGAAGGATTTATGTGTTATACATGTTATATTTAATTATTTGTCAAGTCGGAAAGTAGAGTGTTACATTAATGGTATCAGAGCAGCTCGGTCCTAATAGAACAATATTTGGTTCTACATCTATACCTTTGAGTTTTGATGATAACAAGGTAGTATTTGTGTGAGAACAATTTTGGTACCATAACTGTTTGTTATTATGTAGCTTTAACAATCAGTTTCTGAACTGTGTTTCGAAATGCGCTTCTGCGCTGATTCACTTATAAGAAGCTTATGAGAAGATTCCATGTTGCTAATGCAATGTTCTCTTAGTTTCTGCTTCTGGATATGACTCTGATCATCAAACTTCTGAAGAAAGGCAAGCTTCTGAAGTTTCTAGCTGAAGATTTGGAAGATCTCAAGTCAGACGCTGATGTTTTCAGGGTTCTAGTTGATGATTCTGAAGATTCTGATTTCAAGATATGTGGTTCTTCTGTTCATGCTTCATAAAATTTTCATCAGAAGCCAGTGAATTTGAAGATAAGGATAAAGGATACATGATCAAAATAATACACAGTACAAAACAAAATTGTGCCTCCACTACCTGATTTTGTGCGCGAAAGGATTGTACTAATTTTCACACCTGTCACTATTCCGTTAGTGGACAGCTACATTTTCGTATCCTTGATTTTCCATCCAATGGTTCCTTTTTCACACTATATATATGGGACTTGGAAACTTGAAGAAAGTTGCCGAAATTACAAGACTGTTTCTACATGAAAAGCTTCCAACTTTGTACAAACTTTTCTTTAAGTATTTTTTGTGTATTTCATTTCTACAAATCTACTTGTGTATAAGCAACTTGTAAACACATAATATTTATTCAAAACTGTTTGTTTGTAGTTTTTGAGGGACCAGTTAGGTCAGTATCCTTGAGAAGACATTGATTGTTTGTCTTTGTTAGTCACCAGCTCTTGCTAGTGAATTTGTAATCAGATGATTATAATGGATTAAATCCTTGTGTATAAGGCAAATCACCTTGGTGGGTGGACTGGATTAGCTTTGAGTTTCAAGCGAACCAGGATAAAAATCCTTGTGTCTCTCTATCATAATTCAATCTTTTGATTGTTGAGTTTTTTAGTTGGTAAGAACTTTTGTTTTGAAAATCCAATTAAAACCCCCCTTTCTTGTGTTTTTCGTACCTTCATTTGGCATTAGAGTTCTGGTTCTCATTGTGATAAAAGGCTTTATCAACACTTCACTGTGTTCAGTACCGATCTAGTTTGTGTGAAAAACAATGGTTGCTTCAGCTGTTGCTAATGATGAGAAAGATCACTATAGTGCCAAACCACTAATCTTTGATGGTTATAAGTTTGTCTACTGGAAAGATAGAATCGAAAGCTTCTTTCTTGGTTATGATGTAAATCTTTGGGATCTTGTAGTTAATGGCTACACTCACCTAGTTGACGTTCTAGGTAACAAAGTAGCAAGAAGTATTATGACTGATCCACAAAAGAAGGACTATAAGAATCATAATAATGCAATAACTATATTGCTTAATGCTATCTCTTATACTAAGTATGAGAAGATAAAAAACAGAGATACTTCCAAGTCCATCTTTGATTCCTTAAGGATGACTCATGGAGGGAACACTCAAGTAAAAGAGACAAAGACTTTAGCCCTAATCCAGAAATGCGAGGCATTCATAATGGAGGACGATGAAACAATTGAGACTATATTTTCAACGTTTCAGATGATGGTCGCAGGACTTAAGGTTCTGGACAAAAGTTATTCAACTACTGACCATGTCAAGAAGATCATCAGAAGTCTCCCCAATAAATGGAGACTTATAGTAACTGCCTCAAAGCTATCTAAAGATCTGAATAGTATCAGTATTGAAGAATTTGTTAGTTCTTTAAGAAGTCATGAGATAGAGCTCGAGGGAGATGAACCTCATAACCGAGGTAAATCTGTTTCCTTAAAGTCCAAGCTTGAAAAGGTAAAGGCTTATTAAGATGAGGAAGAATCAGAAGATTCTGATGAAGACTCAGAAGATGATAATGATGAGCTGTCACTGATATCCGAGGTAAATCTGTTTCGTTTTTGCTCAAATCTCCCTCTTCATCTCTATTCTATTCTAATTTGTGTTTTGTAAGTTTGTTTATAGTTTTGGGATTGTTGTTTGAAGGATGATTGAATGTATTTTATGTTTGTTGTTGGATTTGGGTTGAAGAAGAAGATTAGGATTGATTTTGATTTATGAAGGTGATGAAGAGGGAGGAAAGAACTTTTTTCAACATGGATTTGGCTCAAAGAGCTTGAGGAAAATGAAGAGTGAAGGGTCTTTTTTATAGGTGAGATTGAAGAAAGGTTGTAAAAGGTTATGCCGTGTTTTTGTTGCTATTGTCGTTTTGTGGGGTTCATACAAGTTTCTATTGTTTTGATTAATTCCTTTTGCAATGCCTATTTGTATGATAACGCTTTGGTTGTTTGTGTGGGGTCAGGTGTGAAGTTTGTTTGTTGAAGTCTGTGATTTACGTTTTGCAAGTTATTGTAAAATTGATGCTACAATTGTTGTTTCTCAATATGGGATCTGTTGCGATGGTGAACGATTTGGACGTTGTGTGGAAAATGTTGTGGGTCTGTGTTTTGCAGCGTCAGAAGCTTATGGCTACAACTTGTTGACATTATGAATTACTTTCTTATTTCATGTGCAGGTTTTGTATAATCGTTTGGCTTGAATTGTGGTGGAATAGATTCAAATGTGAGCAGGCAATTTGTGTAATCAATACGTAGTTGGAGGATCTGTTGTCATACGAATTTCGTTTCTTTGCAGAAAAATGATGTTACTGTGGTTTTTGAAGGTCATGTTGAGTCATATGGAATGGTTTTGGGAGGTTGGTATCACCATGAGCTTGTTGACTTGGCAGAGAATTTGGCTCGCGTGGGGCAAGCTCTTCATGAGCATATTTTGTTTTATTTTTTTGGCAATTATAGTTGTGAGATATATTAAAAGTTTGGTCATGGCTTGTTGTATCAGTTTTTGTTGTAACTTCTAATGGGCTCCTATTTGTAACAATTTTGAATGCCAATGGGCTTACAATCATGGCCTTTTGGTTTGTGTTTTTTTGTGCGTGTGTGGTATGAATATGAACTTTGTGTCTAATGAGCCTTCTTGTAAAAAGAATATGGATTTGCACTTTTGCAACTTGTCTTGATCCATTTTTTAAGAAATTTTGACATGAAATGGACTTTGGGATTATTTATTGAATTTACTTCTTGTACCCCTTTGATTTTGAAATTATCGCACATGATTGCAATTGATTCCAAGGCATCACACTTGAACCAACTTCTTACATAAGCTTGAATTTCTTCTGCCACTTAAAACATGTTGAAGCAAAATGCCCAATGTTATGACCTAGATGAATATGCCTTGGAGTAGCCTTGAGAGGTGAGACCAAAAATTAATTAATCTTGAACAGGAAGACACTTGAATACCTAATAAACCAAATCTTTCATTATGAGCCAAATGAGCAAGAAAGTGCCTTGAAATCAGAAGATTTAGACTTAAGATATAAACTTCAATACACTATACAAAACACTAACTTAGAAATAAATTGGATCCTGATAATCTTCAACCATAAAGCACTATGACCTTGACACAACCCTGATAACTTGACCCATCCAAAACAGACTTAAATTGGCACACAACCCTAATTAGATCCTCAAACACACATCACCTGAATTAATGCACCCTGGCCTTGATCTTAAAACAAATTTTTGTCTGACCAAGATTAAGTCAAACCAGATGAAACTCAATCCATACTGCACACACTCCTGACTGAATACCTTCAAATGAAACACAGACTTAGGCCACAAGAAAGCAACATATTTTTGGTGTTTTCTGAATAGAAAATAATGGACAGATGTACATATGAAGGTGATGTACAAGTAGGACAAATTTGGGGTATGACAATCATCAATTAGAATTATGTTGAGTTTGACTACTACTCTTGATTAAGAGGTTGAGCAAATGGGTGTGAAAACATATTTCCTTCATGGCGATTTGGAGGAAGAGATCTACTTGAAACAATCTGATAGTTTTAAAGTTAAAGGCAAAAAAGATCTTGTGTGTAGATTGAGAAAGAGTTTATATGGGTTGAAGTAAGTTTCAAGGTAGTGGTACAAGAAGTTTGAGTCTGTTACATGTGATCAAGGATACTAGAAGACTACTTCAGATTATTGCATCTTTGTTAGAAATTTTTCTAACGACGACTTCATTATCTTGTTGTTATATATTAATAATATACTTATTATAGGAACAAGCATTTATAACATTAACAAGTTAAAAAAGAAATTGGGAGAGTCACTTTCAACGAAAGATACACCATCGTTACCTATTCTTATCATCTTTTTACCATTCTAATGGAAAATTACAACATATAATATATCCTCAACTCACCCGGACCCTCTGTACGCTCACACCCTCCAAAACAAATATTGAACTACATCACATAACACTATAATACAAGAGTTTAAGAGAACAAAGAAATTCAAATACAAGCTAAAAGTGATTTTGACTAGTGCATCTTGGAATGAAGAACTTGAATCCTATATATAGTCTTGGACTCCTTCTTCCTTCACAAAACTAAGCGATATGGGGCTTCAAAGAACTTGTATCCTATATATAGCCTTGGACTCTATCTTCATACACAAAACTAAGCGATGTCAGACTTCTTCAACATGTATATTTTCAACCAACCCCAACAATCTCCACCTTGATTGAAAATAATACATTAACTTTCATTGTCTTCACCGACAATCATGCTCTACCATAAAGAGTATCAACATGTATATTTTCAACCAATCTCAACAATTTCCACCTTTATTGAAAATAATACATAAGCTTTTATTTTCTTCATCGATAATCATACTCCACCATAAAGAATATAGTCACTCGAAGCTACACCACTCCAAGAATTTTTACATTATTTTCACCGAAAATCATAGTTTTAAAAAACTATCATACTCCACCTAAAGAAGAGTATACTTCACTTGAAGCTAAACTACTTCAAGAATTTTCACATGTCGAAAACTAAGTTGAAAACTTATGGTGCAACTTCCTTGTTGGCGGAAAGGTCTTCAAACACCGACGCAATCTTGCACCTTATGTAATCTTGATTGTATCAACACATCTTTGACTTGAACTTTTCACAAGTCAAAAAAATTCTTTCATCAATTTTCTCTAGCACAAACTGCACGGTGGAATTTAGGATTGCAACTCAACAACTCTTTCAAATCACTACCCTTCTTTTCTGATGTGGAAGATCAGACAAAACTACAACCATAGAGCATACTAAGAACAATTATCCCTAAATCGAACCAAAACCTCTGATATTACTGTTGGATCATCACGAAAAGCATCCACATTGGATCAAGAGCAATAGACAAATGAGAGAGACACCACATATTCATTCAAAACTTTAAGATGATAAGTGTATGAGTCATCTTACTTATAAAATGTTTAACCTTCACTTTTTAAAATAATATGGGACTTTCAACTCATACTTGTACACAATATAAATTTTCCTATATTACTTCGTAAAATCCATTTTATTTCTTCTTCTCCATTTCTCCTTCTTAAAAAAACATTTTTAGGTTATACACTCTCTTCTAAATCTCTGATTTTATTGATCATAAAGAAAATTAAACTTATCCATGTCTAGAATATTAAATTCCTATATTTTATTGAGGAAATGATTTATAAATTTTATCATATAGCATCAAGTTTTTCAGTACGGGTCGAGAGAGGAATGTGATATATTTGTATCTAGTTATATGAGTATCTAGTGCAATACATGCATATTTTGTATTTTCAATCAAGGATATGATGAACATATCTATTAGTTGAGTAAACAGGGTCACCATTTCAAAGTTGTTGTCGTCCACCTGTTGACGGACACCTTTCAATAATCTTTGGTTCAACAGACATGATTTTTTGATGTAGTTCTTAGATTGGAATGTTATAAAACTATATTCCTATGTGTGCCTAACTAAATGGGTTTTTGGCCATATGGCATTTTCTTCAACTGTTAGTGAAGTCTAGTGTTATTTGAAGACTAAATCTAACTACATAAGTCCAACACTTCTTGCGTCATAACCTGACTATTGTCGGTCATAAACTGTTAAGGTGTTGTTTTAAAGGACTTCTCACATGAGCAGAAGGAATCATGTGTGTTAGATGAAAGAGGAACAACTAAATTCATAATAACAATGGTCGATACTGTTAGAAAAACATTTATATGCTAAAATAGTATGATTATTTATTGATCATATAGGTGTGCAACATCAAACAAACACATCCAACATCCATTCCTCCTCGGTTCTAAATGTCATTACACACTTATGAATTGTCTAGAAAACCAAAATAAAGTAATCAAAACACAACCAAAGACATGACCTTATTACAACAATATCATACTTAACATGCAAACATAATTATTGTTTTGATTCACCAAAATCTCTAATCATCATACCCAAGTGCTTTCTTCCCGGCCACAACATAATCATATATCTTGTTCTCATCAGGAAGTGATTTTGAAACACTTTCTTTCTGAATGCATCTCTTTCCCCAAGCAACAAGTTTAGGAGTCTCCACTTCAAATTTGAAGTTACCATATGTCTCAAAAGTATAAAACCAGCTGTAAAAAGGAATCAAACCAATATCAAGATACCCAAAAGTCTCACCACCATAAAATGTCTTGTCAGTGTTGTCACCTAATGTCTCCTCTGGTGTCTTAAAGATAGAGATCAACTCCTTCTTTGCTTCTTCATATTCCTCCCCTTTTGAAAGCCACACTTTCATCCAGGTCTCAAAAACCTATATTAATTCAAGATAATGAGTATTTTTATTGAAAACATATAAAAGAAAAACAATGTAATCAACCCAGAATCTAACTTGAGCTCTCTCATAAGGGTGTTTGGGTAAGAATGGATTTTTATGATTCCAAACCTCATCAATGTACTGGACAATAATTCCAGATTCAGAAATGGATTTACCATTATGGATAAGAACTGGAATCTTCTAGTGAATAGGGTTAGATTGAAGAAGCAAATCACTCTTATTATTAAAATCTTCTTCTTTGGATTCATAGCTAATACCTTTCTCAGCTAATGCAATCCTAACCCTCATCCCATACATGCTAGCCCATTTATTCAACAGAACCACCTCATCCTTTGCCATTATTCTACAAACAACAATATTCCTTAACCGATTATGAACTGTCTAGAAGAGTAGAGGTGATTATTTATAATGTTTGTGATTTATTTTTCATCAACTGTATTAATTTTATTTGACCAAACTTATTATAATATTGTTTTTAATGGAAAATCACATTCTACAAGGTATCAAGTACAAACAAAACTTTGGTAAAAACATATGAAGTATCTAATTGAAATTTCAGTTAAATACATCTATTGTGTTTGTCCAACTTTTATTTACATTTATGAGAAATGATGTATCCCAATACAAAATAACAAGTACCAACCCAAGTCAAAGATAGAATAAAAGCAACAAATTACAATGTTTGTGAGAACATTTTAAGGATGTAGAAAATTATTAAATGTTCTCTCATATTGATTCACAAAACGAGTTCATTTTTTTTATGGATATGATTCACTCCACTTTATTTTGTACTTAACTATAAGGAAACATTAAATCATATTAAATATATTAAAATTTAATATAATTATTAATAATCTATAATTGACCATAAACAAATTTATTATTATTATTATTATTATTATTATTATTATTATTATTATTATTATTATTATTATTATTATTATTATAGGCAAGGTGTATTAATAAAAAGAGTACTCAGAATACTATAACCCTTATATAAAATAGGCTTAATGTATTTTTTATCCTTTAACTTAATTTAAAGTTTTATTTTGTCTCTTAATTAATAAACATTCATATTTGGTCCCTTAAAAACTGTTCTGTTAGTTAAGTTGATCATTTCCGTTAAATTTTGTGAAAAAAGTTAAATTTTGCACATGTGACAATATGTTGTTGGAATTATTTGACGTGACATGTTTTTATTTAATTTTAAAATTATTGTTATTTTAATCAAAAACTTGAACAACCATAACCTTATTATCCTTCACTTCATTCTAAGAGCAACATTGTTAGATGCCAAATTTCACTTATTTGATCTATCAAATATTGACATCTTTCACTTATTTTTGTCAAGAAAGTGTAGAAAACCACTCTTGCTTTGTTTGGTTTGCAATATATTGTGAAAATCTCTTGGTACCTTTGATTTGTGTGTTATTGTGCAGGAATTAGGCACAAAACAAGTGAAAAGTAAGACAGAAGAAATGGGCAAGGAAACCAAGACAACATGCAACCAATAAAATGTTGTTAGTGTGCAGGATTGTCACTAGTTGGAGTGTTGGAGCACCTTGGAAAAGATGAGACAAAGCTGCTAGAAGAAGCTGGATATTAGAACATTCGCCTGGCGAAGCTCAGCGAGTGCCAGCTAATGTTCTCCTGGCGAGTGATGGCGAGGCAGGGCGAGTAATTCAAATTAAACTCCCAGACCAAAAGGGCATGAAGTTCGCCTGGCGAGTGAAGCCAGCGAAGGTTCGCCTGGCGAATGATTCCTTCGCCTGGCGAAGGTGCGATAACTCAGAAGGGCGGTTTGCTCATTTGGTTCGCCTGGCGAATGGGGGAAAACAGAACATCTTTTGTACTTTATTTAGTGTTTTTTAGGGATTAGAACTTAATAACTTTTCATAACTTCATTTTGTAACATTTAGAAAGACCAAAACTTATCTCTCTTCATTTTTTAGAGAGAGAACTACCAAACCCTAAGAGGGAGGAGGTAAGATCTTTGATCTCTTGTTGGGGTTTGGATGTAATCTTTTGATACCTTGTGTATTTCATCTAATTTATGTTTGTGAACTAGTTTGGATTCTCTATTGATTGATTATCTTTGATTATGTATTTGTGGGTCTTGACAAAACCTTTTCATATCTTTGATCTCAGATCTTCTTCTATCAATGAACAAACTCTTGACATGGTTTTGAAGTTGATATTCATTGTATCGTCTATGGTGTTGTGTTGATTAAGTAGCATGGGTAGCATGGATAGGATCAATATGATATTGTGTGGGTATGTGATAATAGTGATGAAGAATGATGTTCATAACCATTTGGCGGATTAGATGAATACATGTAAAAAGGGTTAAGCGTGTGTACGTATTCTGATCATTATGTTTTATGCAAAACAATCGTTTACCTGATATGGGTGTCGTCTTTGTTTACCTGTTTATCTTTGATTTGAACCGTGATAGAGATACACTCTTCAGATCTGGATCTAGGATGATTACCTGTTAGGTCCTAAATGCTAGAGATAGATTTAGGCTTAGCATTTGCGTGAGTATCAGTTCGTAATGCACTGTGTTGTGTTTTTGTTGGATGAGAGATCACCAATGAGACAACATGGTTGTTCTCTCGATGCTGCATTAGAGATAAGCTTTGTCGTGAGTGGTACGTGAGGATATTAGACGAATGATTGTGTTGTGTTTAATTTGATCAGAAGAATGCATGTGTTATCAATTGATGAAATCCAATCCCAATAAGGCTCCGTTTATATTTCAGTCTTTATTTATATTTTCCGTCCTTATATTTTCGGTTTTTATCCATGGTTCTTTGAACCTTTTAAACCAAACCTTTTGAACAATAAGCTTAGAAATGTAGAGGTCGTTGAACGGTGTTCATATCGCACTAATCTCTGTGGAGACGACAAAACTGAGTACTTAATATTTGTTTGCTTGCTGCTTTACCGCATCAACAAAATGGCGCCGTTGCCGGGGATTGGTGTTTAGATTTTGAAGTGCATTGCAACGGTTCTATGTTTTTAAGCTTTGTATATTTTGTATATATTTGTTTCTTTTTATGTTTTTTCTAGTGTGTTCAGGAATGACAAAAACTCCTTCTAGAGGGGTTGATATCGGTATGAAAGCATTCAATGAAGCTTCGGCCGAGTTTGGGTGGCGATGATAGTATGAAACAAGTGAATGTTGTCAAGGTACATGGTTTTCCTTGTTTAGAATTTTAGAATGCTTAAGAACTTAAGTCTTTGTGCAAATGAAATTTGTTCTTTTGGCAACTTGGTTGAATGATTGTTTCACTTAGGACCAAAAACCATAATTTGTGAGAAAGCTTCCATTATTTACTAAATGCTGGATTTCTGATAAACTTTGTTGATTGATATGATTCATGCTTTATCTTGTTATCATTGTGAATTTATGGAAGCATTAGAATTTATCAAGACACTTGTTTTTATTGAGCACAACCAATTCTAAATGCAACTTACCCGTGAGTAGAGAGAATTCGTTAACCCCTTTGAGCCTAAACAATGTGAATCTCATTCTTAATTTTGAGAGATTCTAAAATTTTTCTTGAAACCTTGAATTTGTTTTAATTGTATTCTTTGCCATAAAAAGCTAAGAGCATTCACTTGAGGGTTGAGTAAAAGTTAAGTTGGGGCGAATGAAAAAGGAAGATAGTAAGTTGCTACAACTTTTGAAAAAATTCAAGCAAGCACCAAAAAAATTGTGTGAATATGAAAAAAGAAAAGAAAAAAAAAGAAAAGAAAAAGAATGTTTGCTTGGAAAAGAAAAAAATAGTGAAAGAATAAGTTGTGAAATAAGAGTTGGGAAGGTTTGCAATCGAAAAACAAATGGAATGAAGTTGAGGTGTGTAAATAACGTGTTCGGTGAATGTCTCTTTTGCATCGGCAATTTCGTTTCAATGGCCTTAGAAATGTCCCTTGTTCGTAAACCCGACCAAGCTACAACCTTAAAGACCTTAGTGATCTTCTTGCTTCCATATTTTCGCTTTTAATTGTTAGATTTTGTATGAATTGAATTGATGTTGACATTATTTGTTAGTTGAGTGAAATTGTCCCTGCGGTTGCAAACGCGTAATTTCTTCAATCCTTATTCGAAGAGGAGAGATAGAGTGATTCATTCATGAAAAACATAGTTGTTGATTGATACATGGCTTTATATTTGCTTTAAGAATTTAGTTCTTGTGCATTGTTTGATTCTAAACATTTGAAACCATGGCTTGTTTGCATCATTTGTGTTTGAGCCAATTTTATCCATTCTTGGTTGAATCATAGTCTTGAGCAAATCCTCTTGTTGTGAAATGAGAGGCATACTTTGCTTGAGGACAAGCAAAAAGCTAGTTGGGGCAAGTTGTTAGATGCCAAATTTCACTTATTTGATCTATCAAATATTGACATCTTTCACTTATTTTTGTCAAGAAAGTGTAGAAAACCGCTCTTGCTTTGTTTGGTTTGCAATATATTGTGAAAATCTCTTGATATCTTTGATTTGTGTGTTATTGTGCAGGAATTAGGCACAAAACAAGTGAAAAGTAAGACACAAGAAATGGGCAAGGAAACCAAGACAACATGCAACCAATAAAATGTTGTTAGTGTGCAGGATTGACACTAGTTGGAGTGTTGGAGCACCTTGGAAAAGACGAGACAGAGCTGCTGGAAGAAGCTGCATATCAGAACATTCGCCTAGCGAAGCTCAGCGAGTGCCAGCGAATGTTCTCCTGGCGAGTGATGGCGAGTCAGGGCGAGTAATTCAAATTAAACTCCCAGACCAAAAGGGCATGAAGTTCGCCTGGCGAGTGAAGCCAGCGAAGGTTCTCCTGGCGAATAATTCCTTCGCCTGGCGAAGGCGCGGTAACTCAGAAGGGCAGTTTGCTCATTTGGTTCGCCTAGTGAAGACCCTTGTTCGCTTGGCGAATGGGGGAAAATAGAACGTCTTTTGTACTTTATTTAGTGCTTTTTAGGGATTAGAACTTAATAACTTTTCATAACTTCATTTTGTAACATTTAGAAAGAGCAAAACTTATCTCTCTTCATTTTTTAGAGAGAGAACTACCAAACCCTAAGAGGGAGGAGGTAAGATCTTCGATCTCTTGTTGGGGTTTGGATGTAATCTTTTGATACCTTGTGTATTTCATCTAATTTATGTTTGTGAACTAGTTTGGATTCTCTATTGATTGATTATCTTTGATTATGTATTTGTGGGTCTTGACAAAACCTTTTCACATCTTTGATCTCAAATCTTCTTCTATCAATGAACAAACTTTTGACATGGTTTTGAAGTTGATATTCATTGTATCGTCTATGGTGTTGTGTTGATTAAGTAGCATGGGTAGCATGGATATAGGATCAATATGATATTGTGTGGGTATGTGATGATAGTGATGAAGAATGATGTTCATAACCATTTGGTGGATTAGATGAATACATGTAAAAAGGGTTAAGCGTGTGTACGTATTCTGATCATTGTGTTTTATGTAAAACAATCGTTTATCCGATATGGGTGTCGTCTTTGTTTACCTGTTTATCTTTGATTTGAATCGTGATAGAGATACACTCTTCAGATCTGGATCTAGGATGATTACCTGTTAGGTCCTAAATGCTAGAGATAGATTTAGGCTTAGCATTTGCATGAGTATCAGTTCGTAATGCTCTGTGTTGTGTTTTTGTTGGATGGGAGATCACCAATGAGACAACATGGTTGTTCTCTCGATGCTGCATTAGAGATAAGCTTTGTCGTGAGTGATACGTGAGGATATTAGACGAATGATTGCATTGTGTTTAATTTGATCAGAAGAATGCATGTGTTATCAATTGATGAAATCCAATCCCATCAAGGCTCCGTTTATATTTCAGTCTTTATTTATATTTTCCGTCTTTATATTTTTGGTTTTTATCCATGGTTCTTTGAACCTTTTAAACCAAACCTTTTGAACAATAAGCTTAGAAATGTAGAGGTCGTTAAACGGCGTTCATATCACACTAATCCCCGTGGAGACGACAAAACTGAGTACTTAATATTTTTTTGCTTGCTGCTTTACCGCATCAACAAACATCAACATTGTTTCTTCGTCACAACCAAAGTTTTTCCCCCTCTTATGCAACACTATTTTTTATTAATTCAACTTCATAATCACAAATTTCTCATACTTTTCAATCAAACTGGTATCTTTTCCTATATGTCTTTCAAAATTTGATTTCTACTATTAATAGTGTTCATTTTTTCATTTGTTATTGTATTTTATTGGAAGTAAAGAAATCATCGAAGAAAGATTCAATTAAAAAAGCAAAACGCTTTTCAGATCTGTTGATGGAAGTTGTGAATATTGGTGTTCAAGATTCTAAGAACACAGGGACCTTACGCTCAATGGAAAGGTGGGTTTGGGGATAATGTACAGCAAGGCTACCCCAAACTATTATGCACTTACTTTCAAACTAGGTTGCGAGTTTAATTCTTGTTATCTACTTGTTGTCATTACCTCATTTGTGTTAGTGCGTGAGTCACTTTTAGTGAGAAGAGAAAAATAGAGAATAACGAAATAAGGATTGATATTATTTAATAAATAAAACTCAATTACAAAATGTCTATTTATACACACTGTAATACCCTAAATTTTTCCCTAAGATTAGTCGTTTCATCTTGCGTCCCATTTCATTTTGCATTGCGTTTAAACTAACCACTAATGGGTTGTGCAGTTGGTTGATTGTTGCAAGAAAATATCATGTGGCGCGCTCTTTTAGTTTACAGGGTTTCTAGTGCCACTTTATTTTGAATGAATAAAATAACACAATTGGCAAGAGACTGTGTGTAAGGAGTTGTGAGTGCGAGAGGTCGAGAGTTCAAATTCCACCTTCTTCACTTTTTGTTTTTGCTTCTTTTATTTTTATTCTAACTTTCTATTTTCATAAAAAAAAGAAAACAAAAATAGTTTTTTTCTTATTTAATTATTATTTTCGTATTTTATTTAAATTATTTTTAAAAAAATATTATTTTTTCACTTTTTTCCATATTATTCATAAAAACATCCAAAAATCATAAAATTAAAAATATTAGAAAAGATTTTATTCTTTTTATAATATTTTTAATGTTTAGTAAATAAATAGGGTTTTAAGTTTGTTTTAATTTGTTTAAATTGTATTTAGTTTTGACTAATTATTTAAGTTGGGCTTTAAAGTGGGCATTAGGTTAGAGTTAACCCTAATTTGTTACCTATATAAACATGAGTTGCATTTGATAAAAGGGGAGGAGACAAAAGAGAAAAACGGCGGCCGTTCTCACGACTTATCAGAAGAGGAGAGATTTTTGAAAAAAACCATCATCGTTCATCATCAACGAACTCCATCGTAGAAAAGCCACTTCAAACCCGTGAAAGGTGAGTAACTCTTATTTCTAACGATTATTTTCTTTTGATGTTTTTTTGCAGAAAAAGAAGAAGGGATCATGGCCATGCAAAGAAGAAGAAAAAGCTTCAACAGGCAACAATGACAGCGGCGCCGCATGTAGCAGTTGTCATAACCCAACCCAATTTTTGTTTTCCCTTTTGTTGTTTTAGTAGTACATTTATTTTTAATTGAAAATTCTGTTTTTAAAAATAAGTGAAAGTTCTACTTTTATAAAACAAATTAAAAACTTTTTCTTAAAAGCTTTTCTAAAATAAAAACTTTTTTATATATTAAAATAAAAACCTTTTTTCAAAATACAAATTAAAACTTTGTTTTTTTTAAGTATAAATTTTTTTTAAAAAAATTGATAAACATTTAAAAAAAAATTAAAGTTAAAACTTTGTTCCTCACAAAATAATAATTAAATTTTTTTTCTAAAATATTAAAATTAGAGTTTTGTTAAAATTTAAAACTAAAACAAATATTTAAAACTTAAACTAAACCTTTTTTTAACTAAGATTAAAATTCTTTTCTTCAAAATTAAAACTAAAATCCTTTTTCAAAACTAATTAAACAATAATAAAAATTCCAAATTGCAGTTTGTCTTTCTTTCAATACTAACTGTTCCATTTTTTGCCGTATTTCTGTCTAACCCTTCTCACAAATGTTCTCTGTTTTTCTCCTCAGACTATACTTAAATTCTGATTAGTTTATTCAATTTATGTTGGTCCATGGATGTAATTTACGCGAGGCCATGGTCACGGTTTTATTTTATTTTCCTTTTTTTGGGGTTTGTAATTTACGCGAGTGATCGTCGCGACGCTTTCTTTACTTTCCGCACTTTAATTTCTGCCATATAATATTTTTCCATGTTTGCATGTTTTACCGTTAATTTTCTCCTCCGAAGGAATTAGGTTTAACCGTTGACCGCCGAGTCATTAACCCTAATTCTTGACCGTTTCCAAAACCCTAATAGCCTAGGCGTCCCGCCGTGGACGAAAATACCCTTTACCCTAGCTTTTAGGTCAAAGAGTCGCCGTACTCTATTTTAGGGTTTTCTGCCGTGGAATCCCTAATTTTAATTCAACTTTTCAACATAGAAATAGGAGTTTCAAAACTCCACGTAAGCGTTTCCTTAAGAAATGCTTACTCCCCTTGAAACCTTGACCACAGTCAAGAAGTTTCTAACCTCCCTTTTGAGGGGAACTACGATTACTCTGATTCCATTCCCTATCCAGGATACGTAGGCACAAGATGCGAATCTTGCCGAGTAAACTTAGGAATAACCCTTAGGTCTTTTAGGTCACTCTAACCCTTAGCTCAATATATATTAAAGCATATAATATAAATAAAAACTCATACAATAAACAAAAGGTTCCTGTAGAGTACTACAGAAGTTTAGGGTGCTAGTACCTTCCATAAGCTTAACCAACCTCTTACCTAGGTCTCTCCCCACATTGTGTTTACGATGCAAAAATAGGTTTTCCTTCTTTTGACCTTTTCCTTCGGATAAATCAAAGAGCGGTTGTGAATTAAGAATTGTGATTCAAACTAATTAATAGTTTGATATCCTATTTCCACCGCAACTGAAAACGGCGACTTCACTGGGGACAACCATAACTTTTAAGGGTTACCCCTATTTTGTTTATTGTATGATATTTTTCATTATTTATTCTCTTGTATATATTATTAGTGTGCCTTGCTTGGGGGGTACCCTGTTATTGTGAGATAAGTCCTAACCCGGACTTGAGTGACCTTATTATAGGAAGGTGAGATATTCGACGAGGCTTGCCGGGAGTGAGTCCCGACCAAGTTGACTCGAGAATCACCGCTCAGTTGAGACCCTTTCGAAAATGGTTCGGTTGAACGAGTATAGTCGTGAAAGCTTTTACTATTTTCGATTGGAGTCTATGATATTGAGGACCGTAGTACCTTAACACCACTTTGGCCTTATATAGGACGTAGTGCGGGAACTATGTGGGAGTAGTCCTACAATAGTTGCTACGCAATGCTACACTCAAAAGAGGTTCTCTCGAGAATATTGTCAACCCCCGAGTCAGTCGGAAAGTTGATAATATCCGAAGGATGGACCAATGACTTTGGGCACTTCTTAGAACCTTGTTCTGCAGGTACAACTAACCTTAGTACATACCTTATTGGGATGGGTAGACCCTAACTTCTTACACATACCTTTAACCTAGGACTTATGAATATATGTGCATTGCATCCATAAAAGCATCACATTGCATTACAGTTCATGGAATTCAAACCTTATTTATGAATATTGCAGGATACCATGGATTACCATAGAAGAAAAACTTTGAAATATACTTTTAAAAGTCCTAAGCTAGATGACCTAAGGAAGCTAGGATCTTTAGTCCAAGATCGAGAAGGATTCTGTAACCGGTATGGAAGGTTGTTATCGCTATTGGAATTTAAAGTGAACGAAGGACATATTTCGGTTTTGCTACAGTTCTACGATCCCGATTTATTACCTAGTTTGGAAGAATACTCTCAGCTTGTAGGGTTGTCTATGGTGGATAAGACTCCTTTCCCTTTCTCGAAGAAAGACCCTAAAGGACAAGACCGTTGCTAAAGCCATATGCTCGAAGTTATCCAACATCAAGGACACTAATCACCAACAATTGTGAAGACTTTTCGAACGTACCCTTGCTTGGTTTTGATGAAGGATTTATTTTCCTCTAACTCTCGATCTACCTTTTGAAGATAGGCTCATCCTCAAAAAGGCCTAGCCTGAAGAGCAGAGCAAGGGGCAGAACAGGAAGCTTCCTTAGGGTCATTATTAGCTTTTATTTAGCTATTACGTCAAGACTTTTCTAAGAATGTTATTCGTAATCCGTTTTCAAATTAATAAATAAAGTTTTGGTATTCTGCGATATTCGTAAATATTTGAATTCCATGAAATCATTTCATTCGCATTTCGCATTTTTTGCATCATATTTTTGCATCACATGTGTCTCCCGGTTTCTTATTCTCGGTTCTCTCGCCTGCCAGTTTCGTCACCCTGGGTCCTCCACATCAGTACAACACTAGAGCCCAAGCTCAAAAAAGGATGGAAGAACAAGCTCAAGAGATCGACCGTGTCAGCCATGAACTCAAGGATCTTCGAGGAAGTGTGGGACAGATTATGGAGATGCTACAAGGTCTTAATGTGAAGATGGATACTCAGTCTACTGTTGCCTCTGAGAGTACCAATACTGCTGTGAGTCCTCAACCGGCTGTTATTGTCAAGGATACACCGCCTCAAGGTCGTCAATCCAGTTCAGTGCCTCCTACTTTTGCTCAACCAGTTCGACGAGTTACTCCGCCAAAGTGAAAAACTCTGAGCTTTAACCATTATAAAGGATCTACACATCCGAGGAATTGCTTGACGGCTGCTCATCAACCTCAACAGAATTATGTTCACGGTTATCCAGTTCAGTATGCTCCACAACCCTATGTGGCTACTGTTGCAACTCCTATCAATCCTCAGTCTCCTACTTATCAACAACCTCCTGTTTATCAGCCTGCACAAGCTCCGGTCAGCTGTCAACAAGCGCCCAATGCTCCTACCAATCCACAGCCTAAGAAGCAAACACCTCACCAAAGTGCTCCGAGGAGACAATACAAGTCGTGTCCTCTGATTCCAATGACGTTCACCGAGTTGTATCCCTACTTAGTACAACGAGGTTTGATTACTACCAGAGCTTTGGGTCCGCCTCCAAATCCGTTGCCCGCCAACTACAACGCCACCACTCATTGTTTATTTCATGAGGGCGCGCTTGGTCACGATTTGGAAGGGTGTCATGCGCTCCATAACTTTGTCAGAAATTTGTTAGAGCAAAAGATATTGTCTTTTGGTGATCATCGACCAAAGATCAAGACTCCTCTCCTGGTATTCAACATGCCTCAACCAGTTACGTCTTGAAGGACTTGTCATGCAGTTCATTTGTTTAATTATATGTATTTTTCTTTTGATCAAGCATAATTACCATGTACAAACTTGTTATTTTAATTAATTAATGCAATGCATATTTGTCTTGAATAGATCCATTCGTTTCACTCATTAAAAATATTTTTTCATAAACTATAATGCCAACTTTACCCGATCTCTTGTTTGATAGAGAATTGGGAGGAGGATGATGAACCAAAAACATCAAATCTCTTGTCGTGTGCTTCCAATTGAAACCTGCTGATGATGTAAGGCATTGTTTCACATCCCAAACAATGGAGATATAAGGATGATAACCCCTCTTTAACCCCTTTGAGCCTTGAAGTAGGAGTTTTTCTTCTTTTCCAAATTAAAACCCTCATCTTAACATGGGGCAGGGTAGTTTTCAGTTAAATCGATTGAGCGTGCAGACTCTCAAAAAGGAGGAGCGAACCTTCGAGAATCTATCCTTAACATCTTAGGAAGTTAGAAGGCAAGGACTATCCCTCTAATACTAAAAGAATGGGGCAGTCACAAGCCTTTCAAAGGAGTCACACGACTTATTCAACAAAAATAAAAAATATAGCCCGCTAAGTCACAACCTATGAAGGAGACTTAGGCAAAACTGGGGCATCCCGCTGGACTCCAAAGGCAAATCCAAAAGGCGTCGCCCAGGAAAAAGTTAGGGAATGAAAAAATATAATAAAAACAAGGGATTACCATAAAGAATCCCCAATAAAGAACAAAGTCGTGTGATTAACCAAAAAAAAGACAATAGGTGAGTGACTGCCATTGTCCAAAGCCTTGATGAGTTCTCGACCCTATCAAATCCGATTGAGGTATGAGCACCTGTATTCGGTTAATTGAATTAGGATTGGAGAACATCACGAAGAATGGGTGGGTACAAATAACTTTGAGCCTTTATCCCTTGTTTCTTAGACCGTGAACCAAGCCACGATACAACCATTAAAAGACCTAATTGAAGTAGGACTTCTTTTGAAAGCATACTCGACGAGATAATGTTTTCTGACTCCTATGAGCTAGGCTCAATTTAATGTTGGCATTGTAAATCAAATCATATCCTAACTAGTGATTTCAATCACGAGTTATGGTGAACTTTTTCAAAACAAAAACAAAAATCTCAAGACAAATATTGTTGCATTGATAGTTTCAGAATTAGCATTTCATGCGTGTTGATTTTGCCTGATACCTTAGAAACTTACATATAGATGGTGACAACAAAGCTTGAAGATCCTGCTAAGAAGGGCAGGTGGCTTCCAATTCACTATTGATGCAAGCCTGACATTCTTAAAGAGCTATTCTTAAAGACTCAGTCGTAGCACGGTTGATCCGTGCCAGTTACGTCGAGATTTGACAGATCTCTCCAAGAGTTTGAAAACAGTGGGACAAATTGAACTTCATGTTTCTCTGTAAAATCCTCTCGAGATGACTTTCTCACAAAGCAGGTACCCTGGGGCATGATATTTTTCAAATTGGCGACTACTACAAAGTCCATTGAGATCAAAATTAGCTTTACAACATGCTTCATGCACCCGATGGATTTTATTCCCGAAGGTCTTCATTCCCCAGTAAATCTCATCGTTGCAGAAGTACATCTACACCATTGACACAGTCCCCAGAGAGACTTTAAACTGACACAGTCCCCAGCGAGACTATAAGCTGACAACACTTTGGGCCAAGCCGATAATTTCCCAGACAACAGAGATCTTACCAGCATCTTCCCAATGATAGTCCCCAGCGAGACTTTAAGCTGACAACACTTTTGGGATCCATCCGATAAATCCCCAGTGACTCTCAAGACTGCAGGGCTATCCCTGGTATCCTCCAAGTGACGTATGTTCTTGAAGACCCATGCTCAGTAGGAGCCTCTGTTCCTCAGTGAAATTGCATTACCTTCCTCAGGAATATTCCCCAGGAGATTGCCATGTTCTCCCCAAGCAGTCAAGATACTGTCCTCAAGAATGTCTGTCGATTTCTCCCCAGTAAGTCCAATGAACTCTCCGCGGGGAAATTTGATATACTTTATCCCCAGTTGGACGTACCTTTCCCCAGGAAGCCGAGGTATTATTCCCAGGAAGTTATTACGCTATCTCTATGAAGCTGCCTAATTCCACACCTTCCCCATACAGTGGATATTTATTTTATCCCTGGAAGTCTCTAATCCTAAGAGTTCTTTGGGCTGATTATGGTTCATGATAGCAATCCCTCACGTGAAATCATGACATCTTATCCCCATGCGGAGATCAAGGATCCCCGGTTGAAGTTATGATATCGTACTCTCCAGTGAAGTCGTGTCATATCCCCATGTGAAAGTCATGAGATTTTCTCCCCAGGGAATTTAGAACTTTGAAGCAAGATTTGGTTCTACCATCAACTCTTCTTATCCCTCAATAGATGTACTGATGCAGAGGTCTCTGGGTATCCCCATCGAGATGTTTATTTCATCTCATGGTTCCTCCTCTCGTCTGTTTTGTCAGCATGTGCATGATCCTAAGCATTGCATACTCATTGCATGACATTTTCATACACATGAACATACACATTTCATATACATCGACATACGCATTAGCATCTACATGTTTGCAATTTGTCGTCGTCCCTTGTTGTACCTCTGAGTAACTGGGTTTGTCCGTTCTCTCCAAGTAGATCGTCAACCCTAAGCATAAAATGCCTACTTCTTTCTAGTTTCCCCACCGAGTTCATCCCTCGTGGACGATGGTTATTTCAGTTACCTTTCCACATTAGGTAAGATATTCCACTCGAGTTCGTTTCCTCAATGGAGACTTGTTTGTCAGTTCTTTCTAGCCCAGTTTTGTTACCTTGCAGCTTTCATTACAACCTTCATTACAATTTCCCTTGCAAATTTCACCACCACCTTCATTACAATTTACCTTGCAAATTTCATTACAACCTTCATTACAATTTTCATTACAACCATTACAACCGTCATTACAATTTTTCATTACACTCTACAATTGATCTTCTCGTACAAGAAGCTCATCACAACAACTTTCTTTACAATTTACATTACATGTTACCACCTCTACAAGCAGTTCTCACCCGAGAAGCTTATTATTGCCACTCTTGCAAATAAGCGATATTTCTCGCCCGAGAAGCTTATCCTATCTTCATTATGACTTGCAGCAAATGGCCATCTCCATTGAGCAACTTGGTTTCCATTTTCCGTTTCATCGTGAAGTGCAAGGAGGTTTGAGCAGAATCGTATTCAAGAGAGTACAAAATCTTGAAGTATGAAGAAGTTCATTTTATCCTTTAGTAAAAGAAGGATCTGAATCATATTCAGGAGAGCACAAAATCTTGAAGTATGAAGAAGTTCATTTTATCCTTTAATAAAAGAAGGATCTGAATCGTATTCAGGAGAGCACAAAATCTTGAAGTATGAGGAAGTTCATTTTATCCTTTAGTAAAAGAAGGAGCTGAATCATGTTCAGGATAGCACAAAATCTTGAAGTATGAAGAAGTTCAATTTATCCTTTAGTAAAAGAAGAAGCTGAATCATGTTCAGGAGAGCACAAAATCTTGAAGCATAAGGAAGTTCATTTTATCTTTAGTAAAAGAAGGAGCTGAATCGTATTCAGGAGAGCACAAGATCTTGAAGTATGAAGAAGTTCATTTTATCCTTTAGCAAAAGAAGAAACCGAATCATGTCAAGGGAGCACAGACCTGAGACGTGAAGAAGTTTATTTTATTATTCATCTATTACTCACAGATAAGCAACAATCTCTTTATTTGAGAGCTTATCTAGTTTGGCATATAAGTCCCTTCCGACGATAAGTGGCTGTTCTCGCTCGAGAAAATTTATCAGGGCATTTCCCATTAAAGTCCATATATTTTGGCATACAACTGGTTTTACCCTGTATATTTTCTATGGATTCCTAAATTCCGTCTGATCCTGTCACGAGGGAGAGTTTCCAGAAGCTTGGATGTTATTCTTTGCTCAATGCTCCAGCACCTTGTTAATCGATCCTACAGTCGTACAGATCCAGTTTTACTTTTACTCTAGAGTATCAGCCGGACACGCTTGAACCTGTTGGTAATTACTCTTAGATATTCCCCAGTGGAGGCCGTCTCACCAGTACCATCTCCATTGTGGATCTCGTTCTTACCTTTCCTTGTCTAAAAGTGACAATTGGTCGTGTTAGCACCAGTTGACTATCCCTTTAGAATTCCCCAGTGCGTCATATTCCCCAGTGTGGTTTGTTCATCGCGTCTGTCCCCGGTGTCATCGTGTCGTCTGCATCTCTGCATTTACCATTCCATCATACGCACCATACTAAATTCATGGCATTGTCAGCATTATAATTTATTTATGTTTTGTCCATAGCATTGCATATCACTGCATCTAAGGGCAAAATTTTCGGTTATCTATATTTAAATCTCTCCACCATGATTTCTCGAGCCTTCGTCGCTCAAATCATCCGGTGAAGCAATTTAAATAGGGGCAACTGTAATACCCTAACTTTTGCCCTAAGA
This sequence comes from Lathyrus sativus, assembly GCA_963859935.3. Classification (NCBI taxonomy): domain Eukaryota; kingdom Viridiplantae; phylum Streptophyta; class Magnoliopsida; order Fabales; family Fabaceae; genus Lathyrus; species Lathyrus sativus. Next base: position 771,057,767 of record OZ012735.1, read on the forward strand.
TTAGTCGTTTCATCGTGCATCCCATTTCACTTTGCATTGCGTTTAAACTAACCACTAATGGGTTGTGTAGTTGGTTGATTGTTGCAAGAAAATATCATGTGGCACGCTCTTTTAGTTTACAGGGTTTCTAGTGCCACTTTATTTTGAATGAATAAAATAGCCCAATTGGCAAGAGACCGTGTGTAAGGAGTTGTGAGTGCGAGAGGTCGAGAGTTCGAATCCCACCTTCTTCACTTTTTGTTTTGCTTCTTTTATTTTTATTCTAACTTTCTATTTTCATAAAAAAAAAGATAACAAAAATAGTTTTTTTCTTATTTAATTATTATTTTCGTATTTTATTTAAATTATTTTTAAAAAATATTATTTTTTTCACTTTTTTCCATATTATTCATAAAAACATCCAAAAATCATAAAATTAAAAATATTAGAAAAGATTTTATTCTTTTTATAATATTTTTAATGTTTAGTAAATAAATAGGGTTTTAAGTTTGTTTTAATTTGTTTAAATTGTATTTAGTTTTGACTAATTATTTAAGTTGGGCTTTAAAATGGGCATTAGGTTAGAGTTAACCCTAATTTGTTACCTATATAAACATGAGTTGCATTTGATAAAAGGGGAGGAGACAAAAGAGAAAAACGGCGGCCGTTCTCACGACTTATCAGAAGAGGAGAGATTTTTGAAAAAAACCATCATCGTTCATCATCAACGAACTCCATCGTAGAAAAGTCACTTCAAACCCGTGAAAGGTGAGTAACTCTTATTTCTAACGAATATTTTCTTTTGATGTTTTTTTGCAGGAAAAGAAGAAGGGATCGTGTCCATGCAAAGAAGAAGAAAAAGCTTCAACAGGCAACAATGACAGCGGCGCCGCATGCAGCAGTTGCCATAACCCAACCCAATTTTTGTTTTCCCTTTTGTTGTTTTAGTAGTACATTTATTTTTAATTGAAAATTCTGTTTTTAAAAATAAGTGAAAGTTTTACTTTTATAAAAAAAATTAAAAACTTTTTCTTAAAATTTTTTTCTTAAGTATAAATTTTAAGTAAAAATTGATAATCACTTTAAAAAAAATTAAAAACTTTAAGTATAAATTTTTTTAAAAAAATTGATAATCATTTTTAAAAAAATTAAAGTTAAAACTTTGTTCCTCACAAAATAATAATTAAATTTTTTTTCTAAAATATTAAAATTAGAGTTTTGTTAAAATTTAAAACTTAAACTAAACCTTTTTTTTAACTAAGATTAAAATTCTTTTCTTCAAAATTAAAACTAAAATCCTTTTTCAAAACTAATAAAACAATAATAAAAATTTCAAAGTGCAGTTTGTCTTTCTTTCAATACTAACTGTTCCATTTTTTGCCGTATTTATGTCTAACCCTTCTCACAAATGTTCTCTGTTTTTCTCCTCAGACTATACTTAAATTCTGATTAGTTTATTCAATTTATGTTGGTCCATGGATGTAATTTACGCGAGGCCATGGTCCCGGTTTTATTTTACTTTCCTTTTTTTGGGGTTTGTAATTTACGCGAGTGATCGTCGCGACGCTTTCTTTACTTTCCGCACTTTAATTTCTGCCATATAATATTTTTCCATGTTTGCATGTTTTACCGTTAATTTTCTCCTCCGAAGGAATTAGGTTTAACCGTTGACCGCCGAGTCATTAACCCTAATTCTTGACCGTTTCCAAAACCCTAATAGCCTAGGCGTCCCGCCGTGGACGAAAACACCCTTTACCCTAGCTTTTAGGTCAAAGAGTCGTCGTACTCTGTTTTAGGGTTTCCTGCCGTGGAATCCCTAATTTCAACCCTAATTTTAATTCAACTTTTCAACATAGAAATAGGAGTTTCAAAACTCCACGTAAGCGTTTCCTTAAGAAATGCTTACTCCCCTTGAAACCTTGACCACAGTCAAGAAGTTTCTAACCTCCCTTTTGAGGGGAACTACGATTACTTTGATTCCATTCCCTATCCAGGATACGTAGGCACAAGATGCGAATCTTGCCGAGTAAACTTAGGAATAACCCTTAGGTCTTTTAGGTCACTCTAACCCTTAGCTCAATATATATTAAAGCATATAATATAAATAAAAAAGCATACAATAAACAAAAGGTTCCTGTAGAGTACTACAGAAGTTTAGGGTGCTAGTACCTTCCCTAAGCTTAACCAACCCCTTACCTCGGTCTCTCCCTGCATTGTGTTTACGATGCAAAAATAGGTTTTTCCTCTTTTGACCTTTTCCTTCGGATAAATCAAAGAGCGGTTGTGAATTAAGAATTGTGATTCAAACTAACTAATAGTTTGATATCCTATTTCCACCGTAACACACACCTAAGTGACTTGACTATCAAGTAAAATAACAAACTAAATAGCAAAACCTAAACCCTAATTAGCTTTGGGCTTGGGCCACACAACTCAATTTGGATTATATGTAATATCTGAACATACCCCCTTATAGTCCAAGTTGTCGAAACACACTAATCTCTATCGATATGAACTATTCCCAATTTCTTTCTCAAAGTTAGGAACCTGTCGATCCACTACTACAAAAATGATTTTTGTCAGCGTAGAAAAGACAACGCTTTTTGCAAAAGCGCTTCTAAAGAGTTATAAAAAAGAAGAAAAAATAGCAGACTTTAGACAGCGCTTTTAGAAAAGCGCTGCTAAAGGTGGCAGTTATTGTTAACATTAGAAAGCGCTTTATAAAAAGCGCTGCTAAAAGTAGGCCATACGAAAGCGCTGCTATAGGGGTAATCTACGAGAGCGCTTTCAGAAAGCACTGCTAAAGGGGTAACCTACGAAAGCGTTGTTAAAGGTGTCAGTCTAAGAAAGCACTTTTAGGAAAAGCGGTGCTATGGGTGGTACAAAAGAAAACGCTTTTATAAAAGCGCTGCTATAGGTCCTGTCTTAGGCAGACCTTAGAGAGAGCTTTTATAAAGCGCTACTAAAGGCCACGCAAAAGCGCTGCTATAGGTTTAAGTAGCATAAATTAAAAAAAAAACCCAGAAAATTTCATAAACATAAACAGTCGTGGTTTTTGGCATTCTTCTACACTCGCGACCGAACCCTACTCACCGTCGACAACTTCTGTCCATTGCCTCCATCTGTCGCCGTCCTTCGTTTCCTTCTGTAGTGTTCTACATTGCCGCCTCCGTCCGTCCGTTTTGACCGTCTGTATTCGTCCTCCACCTCCTCTGTCATGAATTCTACAGGTTTGCTTAGAATCTCAAACCGTCCTCTGCCACGAATTCTTCTTCTTCTTCTAATGCGTAGTTTGTAGAATATATTTTTGTTTCTATGTGCTATTGTTGAACGCCTATGAGTTGGAGAGAGTAGAGTAGAGAGGTAAATTGATGAAGGTAGTCGTGACTGTTAATGGGAGCTATCAAAAAACAACTTCAAAACTCTGTCTATCATACAATAAAAAAAAATAACAATCTCTTCTTTTGGATACTATCTATTAATGAGAGCTAGTTGCTCCAACTTCAAACTTGGGAATAACTATATCTCCATGAAACTGCAGCGGTGGTGCATGAGCTATGTTAACATGTCCGGCTACATGAATTTTAGCCAAAGTACAGCGTCCTTTGCTCCGGCCGGGAACGGTGGAGCATGGATTCTTCTTCGAACCTTTCACCGGACCTCTTTGTAGTAGTGTTCTTGCTGCACTTGTGTTGTCAAAGCTTAATACAAATATTAAAGTTACGAACAAGCACAACTTTAATATCATGTGGCTAGTATTGCTACTACTACCCATTATAATCAAAGATTGATTGATGACAAAATTTCAAAGGATTGAAGAGAAATGAAGAGGTTTAAGGATGAAAAAGATTAATTAGGTGATGTTTAGTGAGAATGAAGAATATGCTTAATGGATTCCATGTAGAAATTTGTTAGAGAGTTAACAAATTTAGAAATTCTATTAAAGTTAGTTGTTAGGATGCAATTAAATTGAACTAGAGGTTAGTGAAGTATTAGTTGTGAAAATGGAATGTTGTTGTTGTTAGTGTTGTTGTTGATGTTAAAATGATAATGTTGATGGAAAAAAATAATGTTAATGTTGTTGTTGTTAGTGTTGATGTTAATGTTGTTGTTGTTAGTGTTGTTTTTGATGTTAAAATGATAATGTTGATGGAAAAAAATAATGTTAATGTTGTTGTTGCTAGTGTTGATATTAATGATGCTGTTGATATTGTTGATGGAAACAAATGTTATTGTTGTTAGTGTGATGCTAATGATGTTGATGTTGTTGATGAAAACAAATGAATTAATTTCGTATATATGTTAATGTTATTATTGTGGATGAATTAATTTTGTTTGTTATAGGGGTTACCTGTGAAGAGCAAGATTGTGATCGTTTCCAAGAATCCTACTATGTAGTTCTAGAAGTTGGTGATTTCTCTACAGGTGCTACAGGTATTCGTTGTTTTTGTTTAGCTTTGTTAGTTTAGTTTAGCCTACTTAATTAGTATGGATAAAAAATGGATGTCTTCTAATCGATTGTCAAAAGAGTACGAGAATGAGGTATCAAAATTCGTTAAATTTGCTGTTGAACACGCCAAAGACCCCAGTAGGATCATATGTCCTTGCTTAGGTTACTGTTATAGGCGTCGAATTGATGCAATTTCGTTGGAATCTCATTTAATGAGACATGGAATTGATCAAAGTTATACATGTTGGACATTACATGGTGAGATAAGTAACGAGAATGTCGAACCGGGGGATAATACGACATATGCTTCAAATGACAATGGTAGGGATACATATGATTGTGATCGAGTCGAAGAGATTGCAGAAGCACTTGAAGAAGATATTCAGGATTGTCCCAAGATGTTTGAGAGGTTGGTAAGTGATGTAGAGTAATCGTTGTATAAAGGTTGCACTACTTTCACAAGATTGTATGCGGTATTAAAGTTGTACAACTTAAAGGCGGCTAATGGATGGTCGGATAAAAGTTTCACAGAGTTATTAGCCCTTATGAAAGAGATACTTCTGGAGGATAATGTTCTTCCCAATCGAACCTATGAAGCTAAAAAAATGTTATGCTCTATTGGCATAAGCTATGATAAGATACATGCTTGTACAAATGATTGCATTTTGTTTCTAAATGAATATGCATCATTAAACGAGTGTCCTAAATGCGGTGTATCTCGGTATAATAAAACGTTTTCACCAGCAAAAGTCTTATGGCATTTTCCTATAATTCCGAGATTTAGACGCATGTTTCATAGTGAAACAGATGCAAAACACTTGACTTGGCATGCAGATGATAAAATTATAGATGGGAAGTATTGACATCCAGCAGATTCACTACAGTGGATGAAAATTGATAATGAGTATCCTGATTTTGGAGAAGAAGCTAGAAACCTTTGCTTGGCATTATAAACTGATGGAATGAATCCGCATGGTCTACAAAGTATCTCACATTCCACATGGCCTGTAATTATTATGATTTATAACCTACCTTCATGGCTATGTATGAAGCGTAAGTACATGATGTTATCTATGTTAATTTATGGCCCTAAACAACCAAGGAATGACATAGACGTATACTTGACACCTTTAATCGAAGACTTAAAGAGTTTGTGGGAGAACGGTGTGAAGGTTTATGATGGATATAGGAAAGAAAGTTTCAATTTGAGGGCGATGTTGTTTGGCACAATTAATGATTTTCTAGCATACGGAAATCTATCGGGGTATAACATTGAAGGTCAATGTGCGTGTCCTATCTGTGAAGGAAACACAGATTGGACGCGATTGGAATTTGGTCAGAAGAATGTATTTCTTGGTCATCGTAGATTCTTAAATTCTAATCATCACTATCGTGGGTGGAGAAAAGCAATTAATGGAAATTCATAACAAGGTAGAGCTCCACCTACATTGACTGGTAAACAAATATTTGAAAAGGTGAAAGATGTGAGTACTAAGTTTGGCAAGCCTTTTGCTCATACGCTTGTCCGTGGGTGGAAGAAGAGGTCAATTTTGTTTGAGTTTCCGTATTGGAATTCGTTGTATGTAAGACATTTTCTTGATGTTACACATATTGAAAAAAATGTATTTGAAAGTGTTATTGGTACGTTACTCAATATACAAGGAAAGTCTAAGGATGACCTTAAAGCAAGAAAGGACTTGGTAGCGATGGGAATAAGAAATAAATTAGGACCCTTGAAGAAAGGAAATCGAACATATCTACCACCTGCTGCTTATACTTTATCTAGAAAGGAGAAAAATATATTGTGTAAGTTTCTAAGTGAAGTTAAAGTTCTAGAAGGATACTCTTCAGATATTAGAAGACTTGTTTCTATGAAAGACCTCAAGTTAAAGAGTTTAAAGACACATGATTTCCATGTTATGATGGAACACTTTTTACCAATAGGTATACGTTATATTTTTCCAGAAAAAGTGAGAAGCGCAATAACTAAATTGTGTTTTTTCTTCAGGTCAATTTGTAGTAAGGTGATCGATCCTGCGATCTTACCAACATTGCAAAAAGAAGTAGTTATTACTTTGTGTGAGCTTGAAATGTATTTTCCTCCATCATTTTTTGACATAATGGTACATCTAGTTGTTCATCTTGTGAAAGAGACACAATTGTGTGGACCAGCTTATATGAGATGGATGTACCCTGTTGAACGTTATATGAAAATATTGAAAGGGTATGTGAAAAACCGAAGTCGACCAGAGGGTTGTATTGTTGAATATTTGTCCAATGTTCAATCCATTGGCCTCCCAAAATCTCATCTTGTTGAAAAAATAGTAGGAAACCAGTTAATTGGAAATAAAGTTGTGACAGTTTCAAGGGATGAACGGGAGCAAGTGCATTTGTATGTTCTGCATAATGACATTGAGGTTGAGCCGTATGTTGAAATGCACAAGGATGTTCTCCGAGGTTTACATCTGAATAGAAATGAAAATTGGATAGTACGTGGGCACAATCGAAGTTTTATAACATGGTTCAAGGGTCATATATTTTCAAAGTTTTATTCTGATCCCGCTTCAATAACAGAAAGGTTGAGATGTTTAGCATATGGTCCAAGTTTGCATGTGTTTTCTTATAGCGATATGCAATTAATGGATACAAATTTTATACCAAAGAACAAGATGATAAAAGTACAATGCAAAATAGTAGTTGTCGCTACTCGAAAAATGCATCGTGCAACGACGAGGAGGCGAAAAAGATAGACAGAAGAATCGCCACTGAATTTTATTTATCCCGTGAGGGGAAAGGAAAATATCGAGAAAACCTTAAGAAAGAAACAGATAAGATGGTCTCGCAACCAAGAACGGGTTCGGAAGCCGGTTATGCGAGGAGAAAGTGCTAGCACCCCTCGCATCCATCGTACTCGATGAGAACCATTTGTTTGTCGATGTATGAATTTATTTGCTTAAAAATTATGCTATAAAAGAGTGTTCCAAAGGGGGAGAGAAAAGGGTTAAAAACAGGGAAATGAGAGATTAGGAGGAAAGAGAGAACGAGGAAGAAAAGAGAAAAAACAGACTCGATAGGACTTCGCGGTCCTAGGCCTACGTATTCTCAATAGATATGAGAAAGTCAGAGTCGACGTAGTTCGGGGAACTACAAATATAGATGGGGAATGTGCTCGGCAAGGATTGTGGCCCTTGTGCCTACGTATCTTTACTTAAAAGAAGTAAAGAATCAGAGCAGTCGTAGTTCGACCTACGGTTTACGGGTGAGTTCTGGTAGACGATGCTATCGTGCGCATTCTAGCAGTTTAGGTGTTTTACTGCTCGCATGTGAGGAGACTTAAGTGTTACCTGTTTGCGGTAGAACGGACGTAGCATGCCTTTCTGGGGAAAAGGGTGAAAAAAGAAAAGGGTGCTCGCTAAGATTGCAATCCTATGCCTACGTATTCTCATATGCATGAGAAATCAGAGCAACGTAGTTCGTGTTACTACGGGTCACTGGTGTTTTTGTGGATGATGTTATCGTGCGCATTCTAGCAGCTTAGGTGTTATGTTGCTCGCATGTGACGAGACTTATGCGTTACCTGTTTGCGGTAGAACGAACGTAACATATCCTTTTTGAAAGACTGATTTTTTGCCATGCGAGGCAAGAAGTCACGTTTGATTTGTGAGACTATTTTTGGGGATGAAATATGTCATCGGATAGTAACCCCTTGCGGGTAGTACCCAACTCTTTATCTCAAAAATTTTGTTATGAAATGGTGTGGCGAACGTAGCGTCTTCGTATTGAAAGACGAGTATCAAAACCACACACACTACAATGAGTTTCCTGACACTCGGAGAGGAACAAAACTACACTAAATCCTCTCTCTTTAATTCAACATAAAGAGAACTTCATTCTCTTATTAAGGATGTTTTTGGTTTTGAATGGTAAGTGCTTTTGCGACTGTAAACCCTACGGTAAATGTCAGCACTCGAGATAGGAGAAGGCCTATGCCTAACCACTCCATGACCATTCAAGTTTTGTTGTGAAAATGATTTGAAAATGCACTCGGTACGGGACCGAGGTTGCGGAAAGAAATTGCGAAAGCAAGATATGGTGGATAAAGTCACATCTTCGTATTGAAAGACGAGTATCGAGACCACCCACACTACAGTGAATATCCCAATACTCGGAGAGGAAGAAGTCTACACTCAATCCTCTCTCTTTAATTCAATACAAAGAGAAGTCAAATTTCTTATTGAAAGAAACTGGAAAATGCACTCGGTATGGGACCAAGGTTTTTAGGAGAAAAAGGGTTGAAAATGCACTCGGTGCGAGACTGAGGTTTGAGGAGAGAGGGTGGCAACGTTTTTGTATTGAAAGACGAGTATCGAAACCACCCACACTATAGTGAGCATCTCGACACTCGAAGAGGAAGAAGTCTACACTCAATCCTCTCTTTTTAATTCAATACAAAGATAATTTATTAAAAGGTGTTTTGAAAATGCACTCGGTGCGAGACCAAGGTTTGAAAATGTACTCGGTACTGAGTCGAGGTTTTTAGGAAAAAAAGGGTGACGAATACAAGCGTCTTCGTATTGAAAGACGAGTATCAAAACCACCCACACTACAGTGAGCATCTCAACACTCGGAGAGGAATAAGTCTACACTTAATCCTCTCTCTTTAGTTCAATACAAAGAGAACTCGATTCCTTATTAAAAGAAACTGGAAAATGCACTCGGTTTGGGACCGAGGTTTGAAAATGGACTCGGTACAGGGCCGAGGTTTTTAGGAGGAAAATGGGTGGAAGCGTCTTCGTATTGGAAGACGAGTATCAAGACCACCCACACTATAGTGAATATCCCTATACTCGGAGAGGAAGAAGTCTACACGTAATCCTCTCTTTTTAATTCAATACAAAGATAATTTATTTTCAAGATGGTTTGATGGTATTTTGAATCGAATCGGGACAATGTAACGCTAAACCGTCTAAGCTCGACTTATAAGGGAAGCCAATCTATAAGAGGCCGTGTATTGATTTTCGTGCTAAGGACAAGATAGAGAAACGATATTGAGGATCGTTCTCCAATTGAATCATGTCGCACAGACCAAATACAGTGGGATCTCGTCTTGCGGATACAAGACTTCATCGATCATAGAAAGTCAAAAAAAATTGCAACGGAATAAGAAATGAGGAGAGAAAGAGGTGGTCTCAGATCTAACATTATTCATCAATAATTTGACTGGTAATGGGTTACGGAAATGTCGTCATCGACCTTAACGGTGAAAAAGGGACAAAAAGTCCAATAAAAATGAGAAATTAAATTAACTCTAAAATAAAATAAACCTCAGAACTTAAACATAAAATAGTTCTAAAGCTCTATAGAAATGGTTTTTAAAAAAAGAGAAGAATATTAAGAAAAATAATATATGTAAAAAAAAGTTTAAGAGAAATATAAATATAAAAAATTAATATATATATATATATATATATATATATATATATATATATATATATATATATATATATATATATATATATATATATATATATATATATATATATATATATATATATATATATATATATATATATATATATATATATATATATATATATATATATATATATATATATATATATATATATATATATATATATATATATATATATATATAATAAAAAAGTTATAAAAGAAAACAATAATAATGAAACAGGGTTTTTTTTAAAAGAAATACGGGTGGCGTGTGTATGAAAAAGGAATCATTTGGGCTAAGATGAAAACCCATCATCCTACCACTCAAAGAAGGAAACCTGGTGCAAAATCAAGAAAAGGTGGTAAGAAAGTTAAAACGGGCCTCAAGCCCAGCTCTCATATAATCTAAAAAAAACGAAAGATTGGCTGGTGATGGCAGCCCACGATCCAAAATCCAACAAGGGTAAATCACTACAAGCAGCAGATATCATCAAATTCAATTTCTCACAAAAAAATCCACAATATTCATCTTTTCCATCTCTCAAAGGTAAACACAGTCAAAATCACGAATCAATCTAACCTTTCTCTACTTCTCTTTCGCTCTCCTTCCTTTTCTATTTTGAAAGCTCATGGGTTTGGTGTTAATTTAGGGGTTTGAGATTAGAGAAGGGTATTGTTGTCTGGTTTTTGTTCAAGGGATGAAGAACATGGTGGTTGTGGTTGAGAGTAATGGTGAGATGGGCTTCGTCTGCGTGCGAATCTAGGTTTTTCGAAAAAAAGAGTTTTGGGGAAGATGGCGACTGAGTTGAAGGGTTGTGAACCGGGTATGAGTTTCAGAAGATGTGTGGTTGCTGAGATTTTTTTTTGGGGTTTCATGTTGTTAATCATGTCGGTGAATGTCGGTTATGTAGTTGGAAGCTTTGATGAGTTACGAAGGAAAGGTTTGAAAGGGAAGAAGAATATTGTTTCTGTTTTTTGTTGCAGGTGGAAAGGGTGGAAATGGAGAAGGAAAATGATTTTCGGTTGGTTGTGTTGTTGCTGTTCGAAAATGGAAGAAGGAAGAACAATAATGGTCAAGGGTTGTTGGAAGAAGGATGAAGAAGATGAAGCTAGGAGGGAAAGCAAGTTTAAGGGTAGTGTTTATAGATGTTAGATGATGTTTTTTTTTCAGGCAGTAAGTTATTGAGTGAGAGTTTATGTAGTGGAGTTTTTATGTTGTAATGAGATTGCAGGAAGGAAGAAGTAGCAGGAGAGTGTTGTTTTGTTGAAGCAAGAATGAAGGTGAGTTTGTTATGGTGGAATTTCAGTTAAAAAAATGACAGTTGGAGGAAGACGTTTTTGAAGTTGATGAGATGTTGTTGGTTTTTCTAGTGATAGTTTGATGATGATAGAGATTTTGAAGCTGAGGTTATGATGTTGTGTGATTCGAAGTTGAAGGCTGTTGTTGGGTTATGTGATTCTCAGGTTTTGTTTCAAGGCTATGGCATGAGTATTGAAGGCTAGTGTGGTTTTTATCATACGGTTTCTGCAGGTTAGCACCAAGGCACAACAGGTGTAATACCCCAAATTTTGCCCTAAGATTAGTTGATTCACCTCGCATTCCATTTCATTTCGCATTGCGTTTGACTAACCACTAACGGACTGTGCAGTTGGTTGATTTTTGCAGGATAAGGTCATGTGGCGTGCTCTTTGGGTCATGAGGGGTAAAATGGTCAGTTGTTTGCAGCCGACCGTCAATTTGCAAATTCTAAGCTATAGTCAGAGATTTGAGCTGTTGGATGTTGTTGGAATGGTTTGATTCGGGCTGTTCAAATTAAATTGATTCAAGGTTTCAGACTGAAGTCAATCGACAATCGACAGAGTATGGTCATGTGAGCTTAATCAGACGTTTTGAATTTATTCGAATAAAGTTTCTCATTTGAATGGCCGGAAGATTTCATTGGAATTTTTGTCGGGAATGAGATTAATCGGTTAAATTGAAATAACTAGGAATTAAGAGAAAAAAGGGTTTTTGATTTCAATTTTCATTTCCTATTTTAAATTAATTTCATCAATCATGTGTCATTTTTTTCATTCATCATATTTCATTTTTTAAATTAATTTCATTGCATTTTTAAAACCAATCATATATCATTTTTTAAAATTAATCCCATTTTTAAATCAATCATTGTTTCGTTGTTTAAAGAAAAATCAATTTTATTTCTATTTCATTTTTAATTTTAGTCTCATTTTATTTTTAAATAATTTCATTTCATTTCTATTTTTCATTTTAAATTAATTTCATTTTTCTTTAATATTATTTTCATTCTATACATTTTTATGCTAAGTTTTAGTTTTTATTATTATTTGCATATCAAAAAAATAAAAAAATAATAATAATGTTTTAAGAAAAAAATAAAGGATTTTTATTAGAAATAATAAGAATTCTTTACAAAAAAAAAAATAATAAATAAATAAATAGAATTATTAATTTCAATTTTATTTTAATTTTATTTTAATTATTTAAACTTTTGTAATTATAACTAATATTAATTTAAGTTGGGCTTTAAAGTGGGCATTAGGTTAGAGTTAACCCTAATTTGTTACCTATATAAACGTAAGTGATGGGAGAAAACTTCATGAACATCAGAAAATCAAGAACAAGTCATCAGAGGAAGAGGAGATTCTTTTGGAAGAATCCTAAAAGGTTTGAATTCATCATCGGCCAAGCGCTACCGACGAGCAAAAAGTCCCAACGGAGGAGGCTCAGTTCGTTCAACATCATCGTCGTTACCGTAACCTTTCTCTTTCCTTTGATTTACGATATTTTATGATTTTTGTGTGTTGTTTTGTTCATTGATTGTAGATTAATGGGAAGAATAAATAGAAGAAGGAACCATTGATATGCAAGGATTGCAGGAGAGGAAAAACTTCGATAGCCATCCATGGAGAAAACGGCATAAGCCTTTTTATTTACGTTTCATTTGTTTTTTTATTTTATTATTCAATTGTTTATTTTTTCATTTATATTAACTATGTAGTTTGTAATTAATAATGCAATTAAGTTTAGGTAAGCTATTTCAACAAAAAAAAACATAACGTAATTAGTTTTTTTAAAAATTAAGATCTTTCTAAAAAGTTTTTTTTCAAAATTAAACCATTTTTTATTTAAAAACATATTTCTAAATAAAACAGTTTTTCTTAATTAAAGTTTTTTTTTCAATTAAAACCATTTTTCATTAAGTTAAAACAAAAATTAAAAAATGACCTTTCTTTCACTAAAAGAAAAATTAAAAGCCTTTTTCGTTGAATTTAAATCAAACTTTTTCATTAAAATTTAAAACATTTTTTTCATTAAAATTTAAAACATTTATTTTCGATAAAATTAAAACATTTTTTCAATAAGTTTAAAACATTTTTACAATAAAATTAAAACAAATTTCTTTAATGAAATTAAAACAAATTTTTAATAAACAATTGGAATAGCTTCTCCATTAAAACATAAAATTAATCCTCCTCTTTTCAATACAAATCCAAAAAAAATAAAGTTCTTGAGTTAGCCGTTTCCTTTTCGTCTAACCCTCGCCATTATTATGCTCGTTTCAGGTTATTGTCGTTTCATTTATTCGTAACATTTTTTTGGCATGGATGTAATTTATGCGAGGCCATGATCGCAGTTATTTTTTATTTTCGCATTTGTTTTGGGATTTGTAATTTTCGCATTTTCCTTATCGTTTCTTTACTTTCCGCACCTTAATTATGTCGATATGATGTATTTTGTCTATTTGCATGTTTTACCGTTATTTTCCCCTCCGAAGGAATTAGGTCTAGCCATTTGACCGCCGAGTCAATAGTCCTAACCCTTGACCGTTTCCAAAACCCTAATTAGCCTAGACGTCCTGCCGTGGACGAAAACTCCCTTTACCCTAGCATTAGGTCAAAGAGTTGTCGTACTCTGTTTTAGGGTTTCCCGTCGTGGAATCCCTAATTTCAATTCAACAACGTAGAAATAGGAGTTTTAGGACTCCACGTAAGCGTTTCCTTAAGATACGTTTACTCCTCATTGAAACTTTGACCACAGTCAAGAAGTTTCTAACCTTCCTTTCGAGGGGAACTACGATTACTCTGATTCCATTCCCTATCCAGCATACGTAGGCACAAGATACGAATCTTGCCGAGTAAACTTAGGACTAACCCTTAGGTCTTTTAGATCACTCTATCCCTTAGCTCATTATATATATATATATATATATATATATATATATATATATATATATATATATATATATATATATATATATATATATATATATATATATATATATATATATGTATGTATGTATATATATATATATATGTATATATATATATGTATGTATATATATATATATATGTATATATATATATATATGTATGTATATATATATATATATATGTATATATATATATATATATATATATATATATATATATATATATATATATATATATATATATATATATATATATATATATATATATATATATATATATATATATATATATATATATATATATATATATATATATATATATATATATATATATATATATATATATATATATATATATGTATGTATGTATGTATGTATGTATGTATGTATGTATATATATATATATATATATATATATATATATATATATATATATATATATATATATATATATATATATATATATATATATATATATATATATATATATATATATATATATGTATGTATGTATGTATGTATGTATGTATGTATATATATATATGTATGTATGTATGTATGTATGTATGTATGTATGTATGTATATATATGTATGTATATATATATATATATATATATATATATATATATATATATATATATATATATATATATATATATATATATATATATATATATATATATATATATATATATATATATATATATATATATATATATATATATATATATATATATATATATATATATATATATATATATATATATATATTCCAAGCAAATAATAAAATAAAAAGCATACAATAAACAAATGGTTCCTGTAGAGTACTACATATGTTTAGGGTGCTAGTACCTTCCCTAAGCTTAACCAACCCCTTACCTAGGTCTCTCCCCGCATTGTGTTTACGATGCAAAAAAATAGGTTTTCCCTCTTTTGACCTTTTCCTTCGGATAAATCAAAGAGCGGTTGTGAATTGAATTGTGATTCAAACTAATTAATAGTTTGTTATCCTATTTCCACCGCAACAACAGGTCTGCTGTTGTCCTTTTGTTGGCTGCTTGTTTTGTTTCGTAGTGGTGTGTTGTTGATAGCTGTAAAAGGTTGTAGGATGGTTTTAAGTTGGAGCTCTGCAGAATTGGAGCAGGTTTTGTTTACTGGTTGTTTTGTTTTGCAGGTCATGGTTTGTTGGAGGGTTTTTGGCTGGTTGTGGTAGAGCAGATATGGATTGGTCGTTGCTTTGCATTGCGGTACAAGTTGCAGCAGAGGTTAATTGTAGCCTTGTATTGTGAGCTGCATTTGGGGTCGTACCAGTTGAAGGAAGATAGTGGTGAATGCCTGCTATAAGTGCGTACAATCCGTTGAGGTGTGGGTTGTATTGTACGATTTGTTTATTTCCAACTGTAAAGGTTTGTTGCAAAATTCTTTGTGGAGGGCAACAACTGTGGCCGCGAAAAGATCATGGTGATATTGAGCGGTACTGGGTATATCGTGGGTGGTTTTACAGATCATACGGTTTTATCGTTATTGATTTTGTCTGTTGTGAGGCACTTGTTTGCAGGTGAGGTTTTGTTGTTGTGAGGCAATGGAAAAAGCTTGGGGTATGTACGTTGTGTACGGTTTTGTCGGTGCTGCGTTTTACCAATTTGCAATATTTGGTTTGTTGTATTTTATGCGGGACCGTGAAACGGTCGATTGGTGCGATACAAATTGGTGGCTGATAGTTCTCATCGAGCTTGTATTTGACATGGTTGTACTGTGGTACTACGTGAGCTGTGGTATTAGAAACAAAAGATGTGGCTGAGGGTGGCATCCGTAAAATACCTATGGAGGAAGGTATTTTTGGTTTTGAATATGCCGAAACAATTACTAAGGAGGATTTGGACCAGATTTTCCAACATTCTGAATTGGGCATCGGTGTTATGCAATCCTACATCAGGTACTCCGATCAATTTTAATTAAATAATTGAACAATTTATTTTCTCATTTAACTGAATATTCTAATGTTCTTATTTAAGGTTTTTATTTAAGGTTGATTATGTTTTTATTGGGCATCGGTTATGTTTTTATTTAAGGTTCTTGTATGACAAGTTGTTGGTCCCGCATGATTTGACTTCAAGATTCACATTCTTATCTGCTAGCTATATCAACTCACGGTCAATCGATCACACTCCAGATGTAGTCAAAGATTACATAGTCCAAGCATTTATGGCCGCAGCTACAGATAAGTTGTACTTTTCGCCATATAATACTGGCCATGGGTTAGATTTCATTCTAAATTCATTTATTATAATTATTCGTTTTTTTCCATTCTATATAACATTTCAGTCTAAACTTTTATCTTATTTTACAGTGGACACTGGTTGTTGGTTGCAATTAATGCGATGAAAGAAATAGTGTATTATCTAGATTCATTGGATGGTGATCAAACAAAATATCCTGATATGAAGAATATGGTTGATACGTAAGTGATGAGATATACTGTTCTAAATAATTATCTTTATTTATTATATGAGATTTGTAACGCCCCGATTCTGAATTTCCCATTTTTGTTGAGTCTTTTAATTTATTTTGATTGATTATTCTTTTAATTGTGGAATTTGAATATTAATATGTTATGTGTGCATATTATGTTATTTTATTATTTGAAGAGTTTTGAGAATTAATTAGAGGGTGTTTTAGATAATCCTTAATTAGTTGTTATTTGAGAGAAATAGAATAGAAAGAGTATAAGTGGAAATAGAGAGAAAAGAAAAGAGATAGAAAGAAATAGAAAGGAAAGAAGAGAAAAGAGGAGGAAGAGGAGAAAACCAAGAATCATCAAGAATCAAACTTCTAAGCTTCAATTAATCGGGTAAGGGTGTGAAACTTTATCATTCTTTCGAATTGTATGATTATGTATGTTGCTATTGGTTTGCTTTTGGATTGGAGAGGGTTCTACTCATTTTCCGTTTTAGGTTGAATTTGATTTAATCTATAGAAACCGAGTTTTAACGGTTAAAAATGAGAGTAAGTGGTAGAGTTTAGTCGAGGGATGTTGGGCTAAGGCTACTGAGACGAGTTAGGATTGAACCGGTTGGATTTTGGATGAGTTTTGGAGTTTTAGACAATGGGGATTTCTGAGTTCGCAGACCCTTGCTAGCACGTTTTCTAGGTGAGCAGGTCGCGAGCATTCTCTGGGCATTCGCTGTGGTGAGCCAGTAGCGAACGGTCCCAGACTTGGACATAATGGTTTTGGTGTTCTTTGCTGGTAGCGAAGGGGTGGTGGCAGCATTCACTAGGCCTTCGCTGAGAGAGTGGGGTAGCGAATCAATTCAGTGGCTTTTGTTTGCCTCCGTGAGCTTGTTCGCTAGGCAAACAGGTAGCGAGCACTCGTTAAGAGCTCGTTAGGCGAGCAAGGTAGCGAGCGTGTCAGTATGTTATTTTCTTGTGTTTTCACTTCCATGTGGATTCTTCGATTCAAGTATGATTAATCCTTTCTTATTATGCATAATGTATATTGTGATATGAGATGCTGTGGATAGCCGTATGACGTGAATCCTAGATTGTGAATCGTGGAGTGTGAAATATGGTCGTTTGGCAATTTTGTGCATTTGTTTGAATTGAATGAAAATGCATGATGAGATTGATGTGAATGTGCATAATTGTATGTATTTGTATGATGTGAAGAATGCATGAGTATGTTTGTGAACGTGTATGCATTTCAAGAGTGTATGGAGTCGTTTTGCATGTGAAGCATCATGATTGCATTCTTGTGTGTCTGATCCCGCGTAGGATCTGCAGAAACCTCGTGCGCCCTTGTGGGGTGTGAGAGATGGTTTATTTTTTATCCCTAGGAGGATCTGCAGAAACGATCGCGTGCCCTTGTGGGGTGTGAGTGATAGTTTATATTTGATTTCGTGGAGAATCTGCAGAATGATTGTGTGCCCTTGTGGGGTGTGAGCAATCGGATTGTGTGCCTGTGTGGGGTGTGAGCAATCCTGAAACATCGTGTGCCCATGTGGGGTGTGAGCGATGGGTGAACATCGTAGGCCCGACGGGGAGTTACTTCGGTAACGAGCGATGGTTCCATTTGGTTCTTCAATTGAACCTGCTGAATAAGTCGGTACCGCATTTGCATCTGCATAGAGTCGTGAGTTGGTCTCTATGGGTGCATTATTATCTTCATATGATGTATTGGTGTAATGAACATAATTGTGTATGTTTATGAGAATTATTGAAGTAAACATAAGTGTAAATGTTTATGTGAAATATGTGAATGATTGACGATTAAATGATGGTGGATATGCTTGGTGAATTATATATGCATTGCGATGTATATATGATTGAACTGTGATGTATTGTGGTGAGAAATGTGTTATGTGTATTCTATGTTGGTGTATATATATATATATATATATATATATATATATATATATATATATATATATATATATATTGTTTGTTATGATAATGTTTCTCACCCTTCTGCTGTTTTATGATGCTCTATGAGGCATTGTAGAGTAGGTTTGCTGGAGGTCTTTTGCGAAGCGTGGCTTCGTTCTTTTTGGTCGGTTGGATCTAATATGTAGCACCAGGTAGTTAGGAATTCTTTTGGTTCTTTTGTGATACATCTGTGTATGTATCTGCTGGTGAATGTTTTGTAGACATGACTTATGACTTGAATTAAACTGTTGATGTATATAATGTTTATATTAATGAAGTGATTCAATGTTTAGATGTTTCCGCTTTTATTCTAAATATTGATATGTGGGTTTTAAGGACTAAGTTCCTTGGTGGTGATTTACCCTTTGTTGCATATCTTTTATGAGCAGGTGTTGTTTGTGTTTTGAATTTCCTGGATAATGTGATGTACCTCTTTTATACCATGTGTTAATTATACTCTGATGAAATTTTTTATTAAATGCCTAAATGATTTAATTGTTTATTTGGGGGTATAGAAAGGGGGTGTTATAAGATTGTTCTAAATATTCGTTTATATTATGTTAGAGCTATACAAATATTCTGATCATAAAGAGAAACAACAGTGCCAAAAAGAAAGGCTAACAACATTAGCTGGATCAGAGTGCAGGTATATTTTCACATTTTTTACTGTTATAGTGATTCTACTTGATAAAACTAGTTAAACTATATATCCTGATAAATTTTCATTAGTTTTTTCCATTTACAGTGTCCTCGTCAGTACAATGGGATTGATTGCAGATATTTTGTATTGCGCTTTATGAACAAAATTATCCATTCAAGTCAAATAGAGATTCCAATCATGGTATGGATCAATTTATAAGTTATATGATTTATTTTAATAATTAACCGATATTTCATCTGAGTAATTAGTTTTAAAACTAAATCGTGCATGTTCTATTATATTATGTAGTACTTTGATGAATTCAAGTGTGGTACTTACTCGAAAGCAGGATTGGAAGAAATTAAGGAGGAATGGTGTCAATACATTTTTGAGTTGAGAATTGTATAAGTTATATGTATCATCAAATATTGATGCGGGATAATAATATTTCTGGAAGTCGTATGTAGTTTTGGCACTATATGTGTAGTGAATGTATTTGTAAAGTTATCGGTTTTGTAATTATATGTAAACTGACTATATTTGTGAAGTTGTTCTAAGGATCGGCTTGTGTTGAATTATATATAAGCAGGTTTATGTGAATAGAAATGATTATGGTATATGTAAGGCCAAAGTGTTGAATTAAAGGCCTGAATTATAAGCAGGGGAATGTAATTGTTATAAGCAGGTTTATCGAAAAAAATATAAAAAAGTGTTTTTTTTAAAATTTTAAACACGTGAAGAATAGACAACGCTTTTATGGAAAAGCGCTGCTAAAGTGGGGGGGGGGGGGGGGGCAAAGAGAGTGCTCAAGAAATCGCTGCTATAGGGGGGGGGGGGAAATCATGAGAATTTTATTCCAATAGTGCTTCTTTCAGAGTCTCATTAAAATAAAATTCTATAATTTGTCGATCCTTTTAAGTATCTCATGATTCTTCTTGCAGCCTTTATGCATGACACCCTTGGTTCACTCATATATCTTCTCACTAATCCGAGTGAGAAACATATATCAAGTCGACTATTGCACATTGTTGCACCCTAAAATTTGCTCAACTTTTCTTTACCTAGCTTGTGTTTCATTTCATTCACATTAGCATTATCATTTGCATTTCATTGACATGTATGCAGGAGATCAAGAGGTATGATTACCAATTTAGAGCTATACAAGAGTTTGAAGGTAGCTAAGAAGGTTATTCAAGTGTTCAAGGGTTGATATCCTTGTCAGAGAAGTTAAAAGATCCCCAGAGAGAATGGTTGAAACCAAGAGGGTGTGTCTCCTAACTTGAGAGTTATGGGAAAGCCATCAGATGATTCTGGAGTCATGAAGTTAGATTTGAGATCTTGAGAGAGCTCATGAGGAGTGTTGAAGATCAATTTGAGGCCTAGATAGGTCATTGTGCAAGATTAAGAAGACTCAGCCATGAGTGGTGCAGTTAGGGTTTGACTGGGTCGACCCTAGGTCAACTGATGATTTGAACAATGTTGAGACCTAATTCAAAGGCCATGTGATCATGGATTGATGCATTGAGATGTTATAAGTATGATTACAAGGTTAACTCATCATGATTGGAGAGTTTGAGAAGTTTCAGGCTAGGGTTTCTAAGGCTTGACAGTGTAAAATCCCCTAGTTTGACCCCTATCTTCAAGGCAGTTTAGCTCAATATGTGATTGTCATCTCATCTTTCCCCCAACATGAATGTTTTAGAGCTTGGTCTTAGCTTTAATTTGAGTGCTAGAAGTCCTTGATAGGATTTGTAGAACTCAAGTTATGACTTTGACAAGTTACAGGTCATCTGAGGTATGTGAATTGGGAGCTTGAAAGTTGTCCAACTTGCATGAAACTTTTGCCCTAGAAGGATGATTCCTATGAACTTTTGGTCAACATGAATGTTGTTCCTTATCCTCTTATATTTCTAGAGAGTACTATAAGTCCTTGATAGGATTTTTAGAACCCAAGTTATGGCTTTGACAAGTCAAGGGCATTTTGGTCATTTGGAGATTATAGGTCATTTCAAGCATAAGGCCATAACTCCTATTTCCAAACTTAAAATGTGAAAATGTTCAACATAAAAATTGTTCAAAATGATGTTTTAAGGCTAGTCAAGAGGTCATGAGAGGTTGGAATTGCTTGTAGCTCAAAGTTGCAAAAATGACCTAAAACAAGGATGATTTTCAAATGAACCAAGGTTGGAAATTGGTATTTTTGATCTACATGTCCAAACCAAGGCATGTAATAGGTCATTTTGATTCTAAAAAACATTTTAAGAACATTGGTTTAGCCACATTTTTGAATTGAAGTTTAATTTGTGGACTTGCTTTGAAAAGTAGTTACTTAGATCATAAGTAACATTTGCCAAACCTAAATTCAAGGCATGATCAAGGCCTCTTGCAATACAAGCACATCCAAAATGTCACTAGGGGAGAAATTGGAAGGGAATGGTGATGATTTCAAGCTGCTAACAGAATTATGCATACCATGGCATGAGATTGAAATCTTCATGAGATGAGATATTGAAATACTCATTAGAAGGATCTAGAGCGTTCTAGATCATCCATACATGGTCTATATATTGAGTAGAGGTGATCCAAAGCCAAGGTTGGTGATGATTGAAGGAGAGAGTAGAGATTGAGATTGAAATTGCATTGCTTGCAACTGAATTCGGTTTCACCAATTTCTTCACTTTCCATCCATTTTCTTGATTGCAAACTCTTCCATGGATGCTAGGGAATGATTCC
Source organism: Lathyrus sativus (assembly GCA_963859935.3). Classification (NCBI taxonomy): domain Eukaryota; kingdom Viridiplantae; phylum Streptophyta; class Magnoliopsida; order Fabales; family Fabaceae; genus Lathyrus; species Lathyrus sativus. Next base: position 771,079,678 of record OZ012735.1, read on the forward strand.
AGATAATAATCAAGGCAAATTTGTGTCTGATTGGTGTTCTTGATCTCAGTTTTTTCCACCTGCAACTCATAGTTGGTTCCAAGAATTGAGGCCAATTCAATCAATTCTATTGCATACAGAAGCTTGGAAGTGATTCACTGAAGGAGTATGGAGCATCTGAGAGCTTGATTTGAAGGTTTACTACTTCTGTGCACACGAAATTTTCAGGTTAGTAACCTTCGTTCTCTAGCTTGATTTAGATAGAATTAAGAGGAATTAGGATGTTAGATACATTGTGGATTGATGTAGGAAGGTTTTCAGATCGTTAATTTGAGAATTAATGACCAATTAGGGATGTTGCCATTTTCGGTTGAGAGTTGGTTCTTGAGAATCTTGAGGTTTCAGAGAGAATTAATGGTATAATTGAGTTCCTTGTGAAATTTGGGACAAGTTTGATCAAGGAATCGTGGCCTATGGTGGACTCTATGGCAAACTAGGGTTGTGAGATGACGACCGAAGATTGTCACCGGCGGTGGTTTTAGGCGCGCAGGTGGTCTGAGTTGCAGAAGTTTAAATTGAGGAAGATGACTTGATAGCCATTAGATCCTAGGTGGACTTTGACTGAAGGCGTGATCCAACGGCAATGGATTGGTTTCAATTTGTGAAGGACTCTAAGTCATATGAAACACAACGTTTCATTAATGTAATCTGGGTAGGCTTAGGCAATAGTTGATACTCACACCCCCATTTTGGGCCCAACCCTAAAATGAACTGATTTTGTTTACTACCTGCACCACGCGTGTGTTCATTTTATTTGGATTTTCTTTTAATTTTTCATTTTATACTTGGTTCTTGGTAAAATCATAAAAAATTGGAAAATGATTCAATTAATCTCATTCTTTTTGCATTGGATTCATGATAGGATCTAGTATTTTTTAGATAAAAAATATTATTATTTCATGCATTTTCTGAATTTATGGGGAATGTTTACATTTTAATTGATATTAAAATAATAATGTTTGATGCTTGATATTGTGGAATTTGGTTTGATCATGTGATGATGATTTTGGCCTTGAATTTTTGTGAGTAGTTAGCATAGATATGCATGCTCCCCATAGATTTTTCTCACATTTTTGTGATGAACATAAGTGGTAGTTTAGGTTGAAACCTTTAGATGCTCCATTTTTAGGGTTTATGGTTGATACCTTGTGGTTTAGATTTTATTTTTGTAACTAGGTGGATAATTCAACCTCTGATTTTTGTATGGTAGATTCATGATTGAATTAGGATCCCTTAAGAATTTTTGTAGGAATTTTCAATGAAGTTTACTTTTTTTGCTTGATTTTAGTTTAAGTGCTAGTTTTAGATGATTCTAATGCACTAACTCAACTAGATTGACATCTTTAGTTCCCTTAGATTAGGGTGTTGCTTTGCTTGTTCTTGGATGATGATGAAGGCAAGTTGAAGATGCATTGGATTGCTTGAAGAGGCTTGGATGTGAGGATCTTCCCTTCTTTTGGTGTAGTATTGATTAGGTATTAAGATTAGGGTTTTGTAGGCAGAGCTTCTAGATAGTTCTCTTCCTTCATAAACATGGATGATGTTGATCACTTCCATTATTCCCTATGATGTAAGGTCCCCTTGTAAAGGCCTCATCCCTCCATTGGTAGGATGTGTGGCTCTTTACAAGTTGGTAGAACCTTTGAGGGTCCCTTTCTCTGATGATAGGATGCTTAATGGTGACCTTTGGTCTTCACTCTGCTACCAACCATCCAAACTTTGCTCTTGATAGATGAATCTTTCTCCCTTGCTAGAGGATGGAGTTCCCTACTTGAAGAATATTGAAGGATGAAGTTGATAATTCTTTGTGTTTGAGGATTACTCTGAGAAGCTGAGGCTTGTAGATAAAAAGAAACAAGTTGATACCTGTAAAGAGGGGAGAGTTGGAGCTTGAAGGCCAAGAAGAACAAGTTGACACTTATGAAGAAGATCAAATTGAGATTGAGTGAAAGCTGAGGCTTGAGGAAGAAAGAATAGGTTGATACTTATGTTGAGACATTGAGAGCCTGAAGGAGTCAAGTTGATACTTGATATGAGGAGTGAAGCCTGAAGGTGGAATTGACTGGAGAGCTGAAGCTTGAAGAAGGTGAAGAATAAGTTGATACTTGTGTTTGATGTGTTAGAAGCTTGTAGAAACAAGTTGATACTTGATATTGAAGATGATAGCCTTGAAGGGTGGTTGAAGATTGATGACTGAACTGCTGTCAGAAGATTTCTCTACTGTGAAGTTGTGGAAGTGGTGGACCTGCTTTCTTTCCTGTATTGCTGTGAATTGCTTGATTTGCTTGATGCATTAGAATAAGTCCATATCTAGACTGGCTCAAACTAGGAGCATGATTGCACTAGAGGTTGAGTTGCTCCCTCTGCTTGTATTGTTACTGTATGGCTTTGCCTGCGGGTATTCGGTAGAGCCCAACTCCCTTGCCTATGTGGGTTGTTACTTTGCTTGATAGCATTTTATTACTTCTGTATGATTGCAGTTGCTCGTTACTTTGCTTGATAGCATTTTATTTCTTCTGTATGATTGCAGTTATTCATATCTGGCTTGAGGTTGAAATGAGCTTGTGGAGGCTGATGCCCCACACACATTTCCTCCCTCACTTGCATTGCATGCATTTTACAATCATTTACTGTTTACTGTTTAAGCTGATGCTTTATCTGTTTCCGTTTACCATTGACATGATCCCCTAGGAATCTCACTTCCTTTGATAAGGAAGTGATGATAGAACTTTAGGTTGAAACCTATGCATGATAACTTCTAGGAGTTCCCTGTTTCAAACCTCAACCATAGGATGAATCCTTGGCATGACAACATTAGGACTTGAAAGTCTCCCTTTAGTTGAGCCTGCTCTCTTCTCATCTCAAAACAAATTAAAATACAGTAATAAAGGTTGACTGACGTCGTACGTTACGAGCCTTAAGCCATCTGAGAAAGGGTTGTCGGAGAGTTTCTTTTCGACAGCTTGGATGTTTAGTATGGTACCCTTTGGGTGACATGCGACGCGTTCACTCTTAGGTCATAGTCTCTAGTGCGATATTAGTTGCAAACATCCATAAAAAGCAGTTCTTCCGTAAAAGACAGAAAACAAACTTCAAACCTTTTTGCCCGGTGGGCCCGTAAGTTAAAAGAAGCTTTTCTGAAGGAAAGGGTGTCGTTAACTCCCAGTTCTACTGCAAACGGTAACGCCTAAGTCTCCAAGGGTCGAGCTGCGTACATCCAACTGCTGGAACTGTTTGTTAACCCTACTCGATAAAACAGATGAATCTGAATCCCCGTAATCCGTATTATCCCGAACTACGTAAGCTCTGATCTCTCATACCTGTTGAGAGTACGTAGGCACAATACTGATGTATTGGCGAGCCACCTTCCCCATAACCCGTAGTTAACCGAACTACGTTGACTCTGATTTCTCATTCTCTGATGAGAATACGTAGGCATAAAGCGCGACGCTTTGCCGAGTCATTTCTTTTTCTTTTAAGCCAGCCTTGATAGGTAGATAGATAAAACCAACTCGTAATATAAACACAACAAGCGTGGATCCCGTCGAGTACGACGGACGTGAGGGGTGCTAATACCTTCCCCTTGCGTAACCGACTCCCAAACCCAGACAACGGTTGCGATGACCTTGACTTATACCTTTTCGTTAGGTTTTTCCGATCATTTCCTTTCCCGCTCTGAGGGATAAATAACGAAAGGTGGCGACTCTTCTGTTTTGCCGACACCTTATTTTCGCGGAAGCGACACACACATATCTCAAAGATCTGACAATTTGTTTGAACAAAGTCGCATCGACTTTGTCTTCCTTTCCATGCTTCTCCAACTTCAAATTTGGTTCGATAGGCAAAATCCAGGAACCGAATAATCCATTCTAAATCTCTTGAGTACCTCTTTGACATACTTTCTTTGATGTATCACCATACTTTGCTTCGACATTTGAAATTCCATGCCTTGGAAATATGACAACTTTCTAAGATCTGACATTTCCAATTCCTTATTCATCAGCTCTTTGAACTTTGATAAGTTCTTCAAACTATTTCTAATTACTAGCAAGTCATCGACATATAAGCAGATGACTATTATATCTTGTCCATAACCTGAACATAGACACCATACTCAGATTTACATTTGACGAATCCCAATTCAACCAAGTAGGAGTCAATATTCTTATTGCATGCTCTAGGTGCCTGCTTGAAGTTCACATTGTGGATATCTTGTCACATTCATCTATCTACTTCTTTTGAAGAACTGGAAGTTCTTTATGAATAGTTGTTACACTTTGATAACTTGCTTGATAATAGAATACATTTGTTTAGGGAACTGAATGCTCAAGGTTGGATAAATTACTTTGATCGTCTCTATGGTCCCATCTTCCCTAACCTAATCAAGGAGTTCTAGAGATTTATTAATGCTGATGATCATTTCATCGTGTCTTATGTTTTCGGGAACAAAATTGTCATCACGGAGAAATCTATCGCCACTTTACTTGGAATGGAAAACGCTGGTGGAAAGCGTATCTACAAAATGAATTCTAAGTCAAAGTTTCTTTCTGAAGTGATAAACCCAGCTATTTTCACTTAAACGTGTGAAATCAATATTCTCAAGATCAACTTATGTTTTGATGAAGACAAATCACTTGACAAAGAAGGCAAAGGTGTTCAACCATTTTCAAGACATCAGAATCAGGACAAAGACTTGACATGAAGAATGATCTCATTAAAAGGTATAATGAAAATCTTCATCAAGTATTTAAGTCCTAGTCGCTCAAACAATCAAAAACTTTTTGCATTACTTTTCACACTAACACAAGCTTTTTAAAACAGAATTTTTCTAAGTTTTTGCAAGTGCAATCGATTGCACTCTTAGAGCAATCGATTGCATGATCAAAGTTTTACTTCTGTTTTGCTTCTGTTTCTTAGTGCAATCGATTGCATACTTAAAAATCTTTGTATTTTTTGCTTCTGTTTCTTAGTGAAATCGATTGGTGCTTTAGTGCAATCAATTGCTCTGTTAAAAAATTAAATTTCAAGTGTTTTTTGTGAAGGTGCAATCGATTGGTCTATATGTGCAATCGATTGCTCACTGAATGTTTTTGAAAAATTGTTCTGAAAAATTGCACCTCTTCAACCAATCTTCCATGAATTGTTTCCATTGAAACATGGCAATTATTCATCACTTTTTATAAAGACTTGCATGATTTTTCAAAGGGGTGTTTGTGATATATAAATACCTAATCTTTCAATTTTTAAAACCAACTTCTTTCAAAATCTTTACTAATATTTTCATCTTTCCACATCTTGAATCAAGTCATTTTTCATAAGAATTTTCTGCACATTTTCATATCTTCTGAAAGAAAATTCTTGAGAAACAAGTCTTAGATATTTGTGGAAATTATCATTGAAAGAGAAGATCAATCACAACATTGATAAAACTTTGTATACACAGTTTCGAACTCATTATAAATTCAGATTGTATCTATTTCCCCTTGTTGTTCAGGATTGTTGAAAGCAAGTGTGTGCATTTAAGAGGATTGTTCTTCTTGCACTTAGTGTTTAGATTTTAAAGGTGTTTAAGAGCCTTTAATATGACTATAGGTTAGAAAGTATTGTACACTGATCCTAACTATAGTGAAATCTCTTTCGGTGCGAAAGGGGACTGGAGTACCTTCGGAGTGTGAAGGGAACCAGAATACTTCTCTGTGTTATTTACTTTCTGCACTTTACTGCTTTCATAACCCCTTCAAATCTCAAGAAAGTAATAACTCAGCCAATAAAACCAGAAAATTTCAAAGAACCTAATTCATCCCCCCTCTTAGGTGCAACTCAGACTATCAATTGGCATCAGAGCAGGTGTTAAGTAATCTCTTCCTAATCGATTCAGAATGGCTTCCGCAAACAACAAAGGTGTGTTTAAAGACGGTGGTAGCAGCAACAAGCCTCCACTGTTTTGTGGTGAATATTTTGACTTCTGGAAGATTCGCATGAAGGCTCACTTAGAAGCACAAGGATATGGAATATGGGATGTTGTCCAAAATGGCCCATTTGTTCCTTCAATGGTTGTTAATGGTGTTGGATCAACAAAGCCTAAAGGCTCATATGATGACGATGATAAGAAAAAGGTTCTCTATGATAAAAAGGCAATCAATCTTCTACAAAGTGCACTAAGAATGAATGAATTCTTTCGTGTCTCAACATGTACATCAGCAAAGGAAATCTGGGATACTTTAATGGAAACTCATGAAGGAACCGCTGAAGTCAAAAGATCAATATTGAATACGTTGTGTCAGGAATACGAGTTATTCAGAATGCATCCAGGAGAATCAATTCTTGATTTGCAGAAAAGATTTGTGCACTTGACAAATCATCTAAGAGCACTTGGTAAGACATTAACTAATGATGAATTAAATCTTAAAGTGCTTAGATCTTTGTCCAGAGAATGGCAACCCAAGGTGACAACAATTTCTGAAAAGAAAAGTCTATCTATGATGACATCTGCTACATTATTTGGAAAACTTCAAGAATATGAGACGAAACTGGGGCAATTAGAAAAACATGAGAATCAAGAAAAGAAATAAAAAAGCATCGCATTAAAAGTTGATTCCAAAGAAATAGAAAAGGAAGACGGTCTGGTTGAAGATGAAAAATTCATGCTTCTTGTAAAAAGGTTATGAAAATATTTTGGTTCTAAGAATAATGTTGGAAATTCTGACTATATCAAGAGGAAGAAGTTTTCAAAGAACAAAGAAAAGGAGGCGTCAACATCCACACAAGATGTCAAATGCTATGAATATGGAAAACAAGGACACATCAAACCAAACTGTCCTAAACTCTCCAAAAAAGATGCCTATAAAAGAAAAATGGATTTCAAGAAGAATAATGCCTACGTAGTATGGGAAGATAACGAGATAAGTTCCACATCAGACTCAGATAGTGATCAAAGCGTAAATCTAGCACTAATGGCCTCACATTATTCTGATGATGAAGACGACAAGGTTAGCAATAACTTTTCAATTTATGATAATGATGCTCAAGGGGCAATTGATGAATTTCTGAGTGAATGCAAAATTCTGTACAAAACTATTTCGTCACAAAAGAATCAAATCTCAAATTTAGAAGAAAATTTTGAGATAATGGAAAATAATTTCAAAGATGAAAAACAAAAATTAATTAGTGATCAAAAACAGAATTTTGTATGCACAAAGTGTGAGTCACTTTCATTTCAAATTGTCCAATTAAAAAGAATCCTTGAAAGGTATGAAAAAGGACAAATTGGATTAGAGGTTGTTCTTAGTCAACAAAGGTTCTCAAATGATAAAAGTGGACTTGGTTACTCAAAATTTTCTAAACCAAGTTCCAACAAAACCATCTTTGTTAAGGCTAGTGAACAAACTCCTAAAGAGAAAGTGGTTAAGCCTAAAGTGGTTCATCAATACCCTAAGAAGAAAGTTTTTAGTAAGAAAAAGTCTTATCCTCCTAGATACAAAAGTAATTTTGAGCCCACCTGTTTTTATTGTGGTATCAAAGGCCATACACCTAATGCCTATTGTTGCACCTCAAAATTTGCCCAACCTTTTTCTTTAACTGGTTTATGTTTCATTGCATTATCATTTGCATAGCTATATCATTTGCATATCATAACATCATTCATCCAACAGGGGATCAAGTGTGTTTTTGTCAAGAGAAGCCTAGCAAGAGGTCTTAGCCAAGCTTGAGAAGTCATCCAAGTCATTAGGAGGTGGTTTGAGGCCTTAAGAGGTTTGAATGCCTCCATGTGGAGTTTCTCCTAACTTGAGGATCAATTGAAGACCATCAGTGAGATGTGAGGCATGGATTGTGAATAGAAGATGTGTATAGAGCTCATGGAGTGCCTAGAGGGCCATTTTGGAGCTCAATCAAGTCATTGATTCAAGTGCAAGAGCCACAGTTGAGGTGCAAGCAATTAGGATTTCATCTGGATCAATTCTAGGTCAACTGGACAATTGAAGAGTATCAAAGCCTACTTTTAGGATATGGAGTTCATGAAATGATGTGATAAGACATTTTTGGTGTTGTGCCAAGATCAAATCAAGAAGAATCAAGAGTGTGGGAAGTTGCTAAGTTAGGGTTTCAGTGTAAAATCCCCTATTTAATGCCTAACTTCAAGACCACATAAGTCAAAATACAAGTTTCAAATGGATCTTTGGCCAACATGAAACTTTTATAGCATCTCAATACCTTTAATTTGAGTACTAGAAGTCCTCCATTGGATTTATAGAATTCAAGTTATGGTCCAGACAAGTTACAAGTCCTCAGAGGTCACTGAAATTTGTCTGTGAAAATCATCTGACTTCAAGGCTATTTTTGACCTAGAAGGATGTTTCACCTGAACGTTTGGCCAACATGAAAGTTGTTCCTCATGATCTTAGATTTCTAAATTGTACTAGAAGTCTTCCATCGGATTTGTAGAACTCAAGTTATGAGGTTTACAAGTCAGGGGTATTTTAGGAAAGTGAGATTATAGGTCATTTTCAATCATAGGCCAAAATCTCCAACTTGCACTTGTCAAATGCAATTTTGTTCAACATGAAAGTTGCTTAAAATGGGATTTTAAGTGCAACCCAGTGGTCATGTGGAATTAATTTGGCTTGTAGCAAAAAGTCACTTAAAATGGCCTAAAAAGGGAATATTTTAAATGGATTAAGAAAGGAAAATTGACTTTTTGAGGTAGAGGACCAAAACATGTCATGTGAGTACATTTTTTGAAAGGAAATCACATTCTAAGAACATTGGCATTGGCAGAATTTTGAGCATAGGCCAAGTTTTGGGAGTGGTCATTTTGATTACTTCACCATGAAGTTACATAATCAAAAATAGCCATTGGATCAAATACAAGGAGCAAATCTCAGCCATTCACATTCCACATGCTGTTATTAGTTGAATTGAATCATCTTGGAGCCATTGCATTGCCATTTTCGTGTACCTTCAAGAGCAAAAAGTGGTGAAATTTTGAAAATTCATTTTGGGCCTAGAGGCAAAGATTGGGCTTTCTCTTGATCCATATCCATTGTATATAAGATTTCTAACCTTCACAAATCATTAGTTCTGGAAATTGGAGCAGAATTGATCAAGAACAAGCTTGAAAAAGTAAAGAAAATTCCAAAAGTGAATTCCAAGATCTAGTTCGTTTCAGGCCAAATTGTGAATTGAGAAAGCTTTATTGAAGATCATTGAACGATTCTTGAGAGTTTCGCGAAGCTTCATCAAGGATTAAAGGCTCAGTGGAAGTTCTCCACTAGGTACTTGAATTTCACCATATCTCTCTTAATACTTGACGATTCTTTGCCATTTTCGTTTCTTTGCACTCCTTGAAGCATGTAGATCGTTTCTGGATTATAATTGTTGATGTTTATGACGTTCGAAATTTGGAGCTCCAAACTTGTGAGATTTTATATGAACTGTTTTGGCATGATTCGGCTTAGTTTTTGCTTGATCTTTAACCTCCATGACATAAGGTTGAGTTTAGAATTAATTTGGAGAGGTTTTGATGAACTTGAGGTTTTGGTGCCAAACTTTGTTTGCTTCGTTTCTCTTTGATCTTGCATTATTAATAATTTTGGATGAGATATTTGGAATCCTTGCGAAAAATCCTTCGATTTCGGTCCAAAAAACATGCAAAACGGATAAGAATTGAGAGAGTTATGGTTGTTCGAAGTTGCCGGAAATCATCACATCCATGGTTGCGGGTTACTATTCATCATGCTGAAAAATTCCATTGGAGAAGATGAACATGCGCGCGCCACGTGTCATCACGCCAAGCGGCGTCGTTTTGGCCTGCCAGGAGACCTGAAGCGCGCCAGTTCGATCCTCCCCCATGCAGTTTTCATTTTCCTGCTTTGTATTTTCATTAGCTTGCAATTTCCTTTTCCATTTTTTTTTATTTTCTTTTTACTTTTCTATTTTATTGCCTGTTTGTTTTAGTTAGTTTAAAAATAGTAAAAATCATCAAAAAATTATGAAATTTCTTTTTCGTAGTTCCTGAATGTCTTAAGAAATTTTAGGCGTTGATTTTACATTTTTAGGATTTTATTCGAATTAGTTATGATTTTTCTTTTGTGCTAACACCCATTATGTTGCATATTTGACCATCTATTTTGTAGAATTTTTTTCTTCCAATTGGTGATGCATTTGGCTTTGAGTTTTTAGTATGTTTTAGGGTCGATATTCAGGTTCCCTCAGGATTTTTATTAGAATTCCCAAACATTTTAGGTTCTGTTTTATGTGTTGAGATTAGAGCCTTCCCAAACTTATGGATTACCTTGATACATTTCAATCTAGAATTTATTTAGGTGACTTAGATGTTGAATTAGGCTTTAATATTTTAACCCTAGGCTCTTCAAACATGTATGTAACCCCAGGAATTTAATTAGAATTTTATAATTTTGTTTGCTATTTTTGTTGAATTTTGCAAATTGCTTGTGCTTGTGTTGTCCTCTCTTGAGTACCTTTGCTTGTTTGGCTTGGTTGGTGACTTTGGAGCTTGCTTGGCTTGGAATCCTTTTTGGGAGGTTTTCTGGACTTCATTGAAGATGCTTGGCATTGAATATTGGAGCTTGGAGTTGAAGGATTTTTCCTCTTGTGGAGTTTTTTTTAGGAGCTTAGGAAATTAGGGTTTTAGGAAGTGCCTTAGACTTAGTTTTGATTCTTTCTTCAAACATAGAGCGCATTGTTTGCCTCTATTCCATCCAATGACATAAATTCCTTCTTGGGAATTTCCATCTCTCCTTAGGAGGGATGAGTGGTATGCCCAAGTGAGTAGAACTTTGAGGATACCTTTCATTTGCAATGTTGAGTTCTTAGTGATTTTCTTTGGTTGTCATTAAGTTTCTTAACATTATAACTTGATCTTGATGTTTAATCCTCCTCTTGGAGTGTGCTTGTTGGAGCTTGAAGATTGGTGAAGCTTGGAGATAGAAGCTTGCTTGAGGATGAAGCTTTCGCTTAACTTTGCTGTCTATCCAACTTTGCTATTTAAAGCTGCTGTTGCTGTTTGCTGTAAGAGTTTGTTGCTGCTGCTTGGGTTGTCTCCTCTGTATCTTTTGTTTTTATCTGATTTGTCTGTTTGCTTGTGTTGATTACCTCTAGGTTTAAGGTGGAGCTTGTCTCCTCTTGCCTGTTGTCTTTTCCCTTGCCTCTCTTATATTGCTGCATTGCATGCATTTTACTGTTTACTGTAATTGCTTGCTGTCTTTTGCTGTTTATCCCCTAGGATCTCTGATTTCCTCTGTGCAAGAGGAAATTATGACATACATTAGGTTTTGACCCATGCATGATAGCATTAGGCTAGTTTCCTTTTCAACCATAGGCTTTTTAGAGCGTCTTTCTCTTCTCATCTCAAAACAATTCAAAAACACAGTAATAAGGATAACGCGTGCTGTACGTTACGAGCCTTAAGTTATTTGAGGAAAGGTTGCTGGAGGGTCACTCTTCAGTAATCTGGTTGCTTAGTATGGTACCCTTAGGGTGACATGCGACGTAGTCACTCTCAGATCACAAGTCTTTAGTGCAGTACAAGTTACAAACAGACTAAAAAACATTTCTTTCGTAAAAAACTCAAACAAACATTCAAACTCTGCTTTTGTCCTCTTGGACCTTTAATCAGGAAAACCCTTTTCAGAAGGAGATAAAAACTGTCAGACAGGCTTGTGTCTTCCGTAGCCCGAACTACATTTGCTCTGATCTTTCATGCTGTATGAAAGTACGTAGGCATAGGATGCGATGTCCTAGCGAGCAACCTTCCCCTCCTTTCACGTAGTTAGGCGAACTATGTTGACTCTGATTTCTCGTTCCAGACGGGAATACGTAGGCATAAAGTGCGATACTTTGCCGAGTCATTTTCTTTTCTTTTAAACCTAGACCTGTAGAGTAGATAGGATAACACACCCTTAGATAGAAAACAAGCGTGGATCCCGTCAAGTACGACGGACGTGAGGGGTGTTAATACCTTCCCCTTGCGTAACTGACTCCCGAATCCAGGATTTGGTTGCGATGACCATTCCTTTCCCTCTTTGCGTTAGGTTTACTCTGAGTGTTTCCTTTCCCTCTTGTGGGATAAATAACACACGGTGGCGACTCTTCTGTCATAGTCGGCACCGATTTTTGCAGTAGCGACAACTGGCGACTCTGCTGGGGACTGCGATGGTTCCCTATGCAAGTCTCGCCTTGGGTTTTCTTCCTAGCTGTCTGGGCCCGTCCCCAGCAGCTGGCGACTCTGCTGGGGACTCCAACGGTTCCCTATTCGAGTCAGTCCTAGCGCTTGTTTTCCCGTCTGGGTTTTGTATGTATTTACCTTTCTGCCTTTACTTTCAGTACTATATTATTGTTGTTGTGCTGGGTAGAGGGTTAGATTGAGAGATAAGCCAGGCCTGGGCTTGAGTTTGCACATAGACTTAGAAGTAGAGAGTAGTGGTTAGCCTGCTTGCTTAGCTCGCACCAGCTAGTCGCGAAATCTACGCTCGGACGAGATTCTCTTTGATGCTTCTTGCCTGGCCCTTAGGGCTCGACAAGTTGTCTGACCCGAGGATTGTTGACTCTGGGGACCTATCAATTGGGATTCAGCTAAGTGAGGCCGCTTCAAGGGATGATGATGCCACACCTTCTGGGTATCGTATCATCGCTCTTGAAAGTCTGTGACGCTGATGCCCGCATAGGATGTCGTACCTTGTCTATGAGTTAAGTACATACCTGTGAGGGGTAGGTGGGTCTTTTTGCAGGAAAACTCTGGCCTCAGAACACCTGGTTTGTCTCTGTCAGTGAGAATTGGTTACAAGGGTCCTTTTGAGTGGTTGGTTTGGTTTGAGGCGAAGCTCTGGTCATTCTCGAGCTACAGTACAACAAACTTCTCAAGCTCTAGCAGTGATCTTGATCCCTTGTGTGTGCATTTTGCATTTTGCATTTCTGTTTGCATTTGCATTTCATTTTGCATATTCATCCTCAGCCGGAACAGGGAGCTTACCCGTTTTTGTCCGTTTCGTCAGTTGATTTCCCGACATTCGCATTGGACTTGAGTTAGCTTGTGGGAAAAGATCATGGCTTCAGAAGAGCAGAACTTGGTTGTTACTCGGACGGAGTTTGAATTGTTGAAGAACCAGTTGAGTCAGTTCATGGAAGCCATAACAGCTATGAATAGAGGAGGAAACAATGTTCAAAGAACTCCGATGAACAATGTAGCTCAGATTGTGCAAACCCCTGTCAGAGACCCATTTTCTCTCAATGACACAGAGTATCAGAGTTTCACTTTCTCTACGCCAGATTCTCCAAGGATTGTTCCATCTCCAAGAGTTGTTCCACAGGCTAATACTGAGAATCCAAGGACTGTTGAGTATATGAGAAGACTTCAGATGTTGGAAGATCAGATTGCTGCCCTGATGAATAAGAATACTCTTGATCTGAATGCTTCGAGCATGTGTTTGGTGCCAGGCCTTGTGTTGCCTCCGAAGTTCAAGATGCCCAATTTTGAGAAATACAAAGGGGATAGCTGTCTGAAGCTAGATTTGGTTATGTTATGCAGAAGGATGACTTCACATGTCACCAATGACAAGCTCATGATTCACTGTTTCCAAGATAGTTTGATCAGAGCATCTTTGGATTGGTACATGCAGTTGAAAAGTGATAGTATCAAGTCATGGTCGGATTTAGCCAATGCCTTCGTGAAGCAGTACGACTACAACCTGGATATGGCTCCTAGTCGCGTGCATTTGCAAGAGTTATCTCGGGCGGATAATGAATCCTTTAGAGGGTATGTGCAGAGATGGAGAGAATTGGCTGCCAATGTTCAACCACCGCTTCTTGAGAGAGAAATGGTTGACCTCTTCTTAGGTACTCTGAAAGGCCGTTATTATGACATAATGTTCAGTTGTACAAGCTTTGCGGGCTTGATAAGAATTGGAGAGCTTGTTGAGAGAGGACTCCAGAATGGAAAGATTCGAGATCCTCTTTATACCCCAGTTGATAAGAATGAATCAGTTGTCATACCTCAAGAGGAGTGGGAAGGAGGAAGTGATGTTGTCTCAGAATCCCTAGCATCTCAAGCTTAGTTTTCAGACGCTTCAAGTATTCAAAGTCAACGGTCATATTATCGTCAGTCGCGTCAGCACGCCCGACAAAGACCAAGGAAGCCTGAAAGACAGTTTACTCAGCTACCGGTGTCGTATAGCCAGTTGTTGCCGGATTTGGTTGAAAGTGGATTGATAGTGCCGAAAGAGACTAATCCAATGATCCTGCCTTATCCTCCAGGTTCTGATGCTAGCGCCCGCTGTGAGTACCATGTTGGGACACAGGGGCATTCGACAGATGACTGTAAGGTGCTTAGGAGTCAAGTTCAGAATCTGCTAGACTCTAACAAGATCTACATCACGCCTCAGGGTTTTGTTCAGATTATTGATTCTCCTTCATCCAGTTGTGTGGGTTCTTCAGTTAATGTCATGGAAGACTCCACCGAAAATGTGTGTTTGGAAGAATGTTAAACTGAGAGCTCAGTTAAATATGGAGGAAGTTGCTAGAGGTTTCTGTGCCGGGTGTCGCATCTGTTTTCTCTGATGACCTATTTAGCTTTCGTGCATTGTTGTTTGCTGACCATCACCAGGCTTGTTGGCTGAGGTCATTGTATTCGTACTCATGTGTGCTTATATGTTGATTTTGATGGTTTTGCATATTTGTGTGAGGTGTTTATCTCTATGCTTATAGCTTGGGTTTCTCCTTATCTTGTTGTGAATATGTGTTTGCTTTCCGCATTGCATTCTCACATAACAGGTACCTCTGAACCGTGGGTCTTATTTCCTGTTCTTCACTAGTTTGTTGCAGGAATTCTCTCAGAGTTATGGAATAGAATCAGGCTGAATTGATTGAGGTTCGAAGCCAACTAGGGAAGATGATGAGAGACATGCAAGAGATGCGTCTAGACCAGAAGACGCTCAAAGAGGAAAACAATTAGCTGAAGACCCAAGTGGGCTTGATTATGGAAGTGGTAAAGAGTGTGCTTAGGAAGGAGGGTGATCAGCTACCTGAAGCCGCAGTGAAGAAGCTTGTTCGACTTGTGCCTGTGGAACCTGTGTTGCACCCTAAAATTTGCTCATCCTTATTCACTTGGTTTATGTTTCAATATCATTAGCATTTGCATATAGAGTCATGTACATAGCCTGATCATTTGCATATCATAGCATGGCAAGTCATCCAACAGGGGACCAGGCATTATTCTCATCTCTATGAGCCTATCAAGAGGTTATTATTCAAATTCAATCTCATTCAAGTTATCAGAAAAGAATTTGAAAGCAGAGAGGTCAGTGGATCAAGCATTGAGCCTATCTCCTATCTGAGGGTATCTGAGGATCAACAAGGGAGTTGTGAGCTGTGAATTTAAGGCATGGAGAGTATCTAGACATCTTGGAGGACTTAGAAAGTCATTTGGAGAAGGAGACAATTCAATGGTGTAGTCACAAGTATTGCAGTTGAAGACAGTCAACTAGGGTTTCATCTGGGTCAACCCTGGGTCAACTCTAGGTCAATTGACTGATTGAAAGGCATTAAGGGCTATTGGAGAGATGTGGGGTTCATCATTTGACATGTAGAGAAGGATAGTGGAACGTGTTAAGAAGAATTCAAGAGAAATCAAGGAGAAGAGGAGTTTCTAAATTAGGGTTTCTGTGTAAAATCCCCTAATTTAGGTCAAATTTCCAAGCAAGATAAGTCAAAATTAAAGCTTCAAATGGATCCTTGGTAAACATGAAACTTATAGAGGATCTCAAGACCTTTAATTTGAGTGGTGGAAGACATCAAGGAGATTTATAGAACTCAAGTTATGGTCCTTGCAAGTTACAGGTCATCTGAGGTATCTGAAACTTTGTCTGTGAAAGTGACTTGACTTCCAAGCTAGTTTTACCCCTCAAGGAGATTTCAATTGAATTTATGGTAAACATAAGAGTTGTTCCTCATTGTCTTAGCTTTCTATAATGGTATAGTATGCCTTCATATGATTTGTGGAACTCTACTTATGGTCTTGGCAAGCAAAGGGTATTTTGGTCATCTGGTGATTACAAGTCATTCTTAGCCTATGCCCAAAACTCATACAAGGAAGCTTCAAATGAAAAACGTCACAACATCAAAGTTGCTCAAAATGTCATTTTAAGTCTATAAAAGAAGTCATGGAAGTTTGGAAATGCATGGAAGGAGACTTGACCAAAATTGGTGGAAAATGACCTAAAAAAGGCATATAAGTTGAAAAAGTTGAAACAAAAAATTGGTTTGAGAGATCTACAAATCCAATATGGGTCATCCAATATACCAAATTGATTCCAAACATCATTTTAAAGACATTGGTTCAGCCACTTTTTTGAGTTAAGGGTTGATTTTTGGACTTGCTTTGTTATTTTGTTACTTGCATAATAAGATACACATGAGAAGTTCAACATAAAGCAAAAATAAAAGCATGAAAGCTCACATACACTCCCAATATCTCATGAAAGGAGATTTTAACTCAAGTTTACAAAGGTGCAAGCATGAGATAAGAGATATTCAAAGTATCATGGCATGAGGAAATTCATGAAATTTCTACAACTTTCTAGAATCCTCCAAGATCATTCTAGAAGCTTCTCAATCAGTTAATCATCATCTATATAAACACAAGAGTGGCTCCAAAATGTGGTTGGTGATTCATTTGGCAAGAATACATAGCTTTCTCCCATCTTTCCAATTTTGCAAATTGTTCTCAATCTTTCACAAAATCCCATCAATTCACAAAGTTTTTGATCCTGATCTACTCTACAATCATCCTAGAACCAAAATTCATCAAGATCTGGCTGAGCTATGTTCATTTTCGTGTGTTGTGATCTTCACCATCAAAAGTGCAAGAGGAGTTCAAATATCATATTCAGAGCATTGGATCAAAGGTTATTGCATACAGTAGCAAGAATCAAGAGTGTTGATCAAGATCAGACCATTGGTGGCTGCTGATTTAAGAAGTCTATATCTGTTTTCAAGAATTTGCACCAGGTATGCTTTCCTTCGAATTAGCTAGCATAGTGATCATGGCATAGGATTGTTAGTGTATTAGAGACCTAGGTAGTTAGAGGATGAATCCTGGAAAGTTTGGCGTGAATTGGTGGAGATTTTCATGCATGCACAAAAAAGGTTTTGAGCTGGAACTTGATGGATAGATTGTGATAATTAGTGTGGATTAGTTTAGAGTGATCATGGAAGCATAGAGTTGGTTCTGTTAGCAAGAATTTGAAGTTTGGTGAGGGTGAATTTTGAGTGTCCATGGAGGTTGTATTCCATCGGGTCTGGCATTTGATTAAGATTCAGCAAAAACTAAGGGTGCAGTTGTCTTCTACGTGAACTTTGGATTAATTTTGGTGTTTATATCGTGGCCTATCATGGAGAGACGAGGGAGATATGATGGCTGGAAGATGGTTGTGTCGAGCCCGTGTGCAGGGTTTATTCTGCAAACTCTAAAGTTGATTGAGGAAGACGATCCAATGGCCGTCCGATCATGCCAATTATTTGACTTTCTCACCTCATCCAATGGCTGGCATTTGAAGTTGAAACGGAGGGAAAAGACCATGTGAAACGCAGCGTTTCACTTATTAGAACGCATGGGCTTTGGATCCAGATTAATATCCCCACCCCCCTTCATATAGGCCCAATGGAATGCACGTGGTTTTGTTACTTTCTGCACCGCGAGCTTATTTCTTTTCTTTCTATTTTTCAATTCGTTTTCTGAGTGCAACTGGGCCTAGCGCCAATTGCTAGGCGCACCTCCCATTTTATGGCCCATCCTAATAACAACTGGGCGCTTCTACTTTTCTCACCCCCTCCCATTTAATTTCCATTTTGTGTGTTTTAATTTCCTTTAATATTTTTACATCTTTAAAAAATCATAAAAAAATGGAAAATGGCTTGTTTTAATTGGTTCTTTTTGCTATAGGTCCATTATTCTGTCTAGAAAAATATGAAATAATAAAATTGGCATTTTATTTTGTTTTACTATTTTCCATGCATTTTTCTTGTAAATAGAATTTTGTTAAGTTTAGTTTGATACTTAAATTTGTTAATTTTTGTTCTAATAGTTGCTTTAATATTTTTCACCCATTTCTTTTTAGGTTGATTAGTAGATAAGATTAGCTTGTATATACAATTTAGTTCCCATTTTTAGGACTTAATTTTAGGTGTTTAGTTTAGGTGAGAACAACATGAACAAAATTAGGGTTTAAGTGATAACTTAGGAGAATTGAATCATTTCCCTTAGGACTTAGAGATTGAATATTTTAGATATGGGACTATAGGGACTATGGGTAGTTATTAGATCCCTTAGAAATCACTAGGATTCCCTACTGCTATTAGTATATCACTGTCTATATTTGATTGATTGGTGTGGTGTGCCCTCTCTGGGGATTATTGTTTGTCTGCGTGGGTATTGGGATTGCTTGGGGATTGGGAGAGCTGAAGACTTGTGATGGTGAAGCCATTGGAGATCCAGAGCTTGAAGACCAACTTCCAGAGTCGATGAGGAGATTCCTGCTAGCAGCTGCTGAGGAGATTAGGGTTTAGGAGCTAGGCAGAGCTCTAGATTAGAAAGCTTGATTCTCAAACATGGAAGGTTTTGACTGCCTCCATTCCTCTCTGTGATACAGAGTCTCTCTAAGACACTCACCCCCTTCCTTTGGAAGGCTTGGTGCTACTGTCTAAGGGATAGAACTCTTGAGAGAAAATATCTTATGTGTTGACAGCAGTTGGTTTGCCACCCTTGGTGGTCAACTAATTGCTTAACACCCAATTCACTCTTGTGATTGATCCCTCAGCTTGGAGGATAGGACTTGAAGAAAAGCCCTTGTAGACTGAAGATTGATGACAAAGCCCTTGCTTGAAGACTGTGGAGATGGAGGTTGATGCTTGCTGAAGCTTGTAACTGATTGGAGATGACTTGAAGACTGATGTGATGCCGAGCTGCTGATGCTGTTTATTTTTCTGCTGTATTTCATTTCTGATGTATTGATTGGTTTTCTGGACTGTATTGTTTGCTGTTTAACCTGTTGGGTTGAAAGTGAAGTCTGTTCACTTTTGCCTATTGTTTTCTAGGTTTGAGGTTGAGTGGGACTCCCTTGCCTCGCTTGTATTGCTGCATCCATGCATTTTACTGCTTTACTGTATATATCTGCTATTGTTTCTGTTTCCGTCTATTCCCTTAGGATCTCTGTTTCTCTCTATGCAAGAGAGGAACATGATAGACACTAGGTCTTAACCCATGCATGATAACAGTAGGTTAGTTTGATTCCCTTCGCAACCGTAGGTTAGAGTTCTGTCTCTTCTTTCTCAAAACTAACAGAAAAACACAATAAAATTTCAAACACAATAAAAGAAACTTCTTCCGTAAAAGAATGGGAACTCATCTAAACGTCATTTTTGTCCGCTTGGACTGTAATCAGAAAAACCCTTTTTCCGAAGGAATAAAAAACAATCAAGACAGACTTGTGTCGTACGTGGCCCGAACTACGTTTGCTCTGATCTTTCATGCTGTATGAAGGTACGTAGGCATAGGATGCGATATCCTAGCGAGCAACCTTCCCCTCCTTTCCCGTAGGTAGGCGAACTACGTTGACTCTGATTTCTCGCTCCAGACGGGAATACGTAGGCATAAAGTGCGACACTTTGCCGAGTCATTTTCTTTTCTTTTTAACCCTTGACCTTTAGTTTAGATAGAATAACACTCCATACCTGAAAACGAGCGTGGATCCCGTCGAGTACGACGGACGTGAGGGGTGCTAATACCTTCCCCTTGCGTAACCGACTCCCGAATCCAGGTTTTGGTTGCGACGACCATACCTTTCCCGTGTTGTGCGAGGTTTACTCTGAGCGTTTCCTTTCCCTCCCGTGGGATAAATAATGCACGGTGGCGACTCTTCTGTTCAGCCGGCGCCGATTTTCGCAGTAGCGACAGCTGGCGACTCTGCTGGGGATCCAACGTCCCCTGGTTGCTAAGGACTGCGATGGTTCTTATGCATTTGGGATCCAACGTCCCTTAAGAGAGTCAATCCTAACGCTTGTTTTCCCGTCGAGGATTTTGTATGGATTTATATTTCTGACCTTTATTTTCAGCATTACATATATTGATTATTATTGCTGTATTGGGGTGTGACGGGTGTTCTGATACTGAGTGAGAAGCCGGACCTGGGCTTGAGTGCACCTTAGACTTAGAGTAGAGATTAGTTGGCGCCCGCTTGCTTTGCTTGCCTTGGTGTCCCGCGAAATCTACACTCAGACGAGGTTCCTCTAGTTGGCCTCCTGCCCCTTCCTTTGGTTGGCGTGGGTTGCTGGTTAGTTGAATTGTCGACTCTAGGGACCGATCATTTGGAAGTTGGCTAAGTGAGGCCTCTTCAGGATTTGATGATGCCACTCCTTCTGGGAATCATATCATCAACCCTGAAAGTCTGTGACGCCGACGACCGCATAGGATGCCATACCTTCGTCAGTTACTAGGACATCCACCTATGAGAGGGTTTGGGGTTATGCAGGTAACTAGACCTTCAGATACCAGCTATTTCTTGATCAGAGATCCTGGGTATTTATGGAGAGTTATGAGGTCTGTCAGAGACCAGTTGGAGAGTTCTGAGGTCTGTCAGAGACCAGTTGGAGAGTTCTGAGGTCTGTCCGAGACCAGTTGGAGAGTTCTGAGGTCTGTCAGAGACCAGTTGGAGAGTTTTGGGGTCTACCAGAGACCAGTTGGAGTTATGGTTTGAGGTCTTTCAGAGACCATTGGTGGAGCTTTGTGTTAGGTCTATCTGAGACCAGGGTTTGAGAACTTCTAGAGAGTCTATCTGAGACTTCTTGATATGATTCAGGCCATTCAGCTACGGCATGTGGTCCCTGTTGCATGTCACTTGCATTGCATTTGTTTGCATACTCATCCTCATTGCATCCCACTAACGTGTGTCTGTGCTGCAGGTGCATTTGCATTTCCCTAGTTCTAGTGTCCGGATTTCTGGGTGATTGGTCATGGCCAGCTTGAGGAGGACAGTTGCTTACAAATTGCCTACTCCTGATGTTGTTCCCCTGCTTGGGTTGATCTCTCTGGCTGATGAGGAGGTTAGGAGAAGCTTCAGAATGAGCTATGGAAGACTATTGAGATTGGTGCGCAAACCCACGGAGATGGAGCTAGACGGGCTGTACACCTTGATGCAGTTCTATGACCCTGCATTGAGATGTTTTACGTTTGCTGATTTTATCCTGGGGCCTACCATCGAAGAGTATGTGGAGTTTACTGAGGTACCCGTGCAGAACCAGGTTCCATTCATTCATTCTGGCGCTAAGCCCAAGCTAGAGGACTTGGCCAAAGCTTTGCACATGGATGCTTCTGAATTGTTGACTACTGTTTCCCGTGGAGTTCCAGGCTTCTCACTCCAGTTCTTGATCTGTAAAGCTCAGGAGTACGCTAAGATCGGGTGCTGGATTGCCTTCAATGCCGTGTTGGCTCTGTGCATTTATGGCATAATATTGTTTCCCAATGTACCGGATTTTGTGGACTTCGACGCCTTCTACTTGTTTGCCGCTGGTAATCCTGTACCTACCTTACTTGGAGATTTCTACCACTCACTGCATTACAAAAATGAGAAGGGAAGAGGGAAGAATGTTCACTTCTGTGTACCACTGCTGGGTATGTGGTTTAAGAGCCACCTTCCCATGAAGGGATCTTTTGTGGAGAGTGCAACCACAACTAGCTGGTCAGAGCGCCTGATGAGGCTATCTTCCGAAGACGTTGAATGGTTTGATAGAGATCTGATGGGATCCGAGCTTATCTTCAGTTGTTCTGGTTACCCTAATGTCCCGCTGATAGGAAGGAAAGGGTGTATCAACTACAACCCATCTCTGTTGGTCCGTCAGTTCGGATATGCACTGAAGAACCCACCAAAGGAGGAAGAAGTACAGGAATATCTGTATTTCACCGGAGACGTGAAGGGGGAGTTACTAGCCAAACTGCAGCATGCCTGGACGCGTATTAGCCGAAGAGGGAAGCCGCTGTTAGGGAAGAATGACTGTCAGGCCTATGCACCTTACAGAGTCTGGATCCAGGAGAGAGCAAGTCAGTTGCGGATGCCATTTCCAGATGCACCAGCCCTTGTTCCTATTCCGGTAGCAGAGCCAACTATTGTTTCTAGGGAGGCCTACGAGCAAGTGGTGAAAGAGAAAGAAGCCTTAATGAAGATCAACGAAGGGTTAGAGCAGGAGCTGGCCCAAATACGCAGCGAGAAAAACAAGGTCGTGCATGCTTTCCAACAGCAGATTGAGCTAATGAACAGATTAGGGGCTGAGTTGACTGAGGAGAGGAAGAAGCGCAAACGTCTGGGGCAAGAGTTCAGAAGCTCCCATGACATGCTTGAATCCAAAAAGAAAGCACTTGACATCGCTCACCGAGAGATCTCTTCTTGCAATAAGACTTGGAATGCCACGCTCACCAACAATAAGAAAAGGGAGGATAAGTTGAAGCAGCAAATCTCCGACCTCGAAGAGCAGTTGAAGTCCAGCATCAAGAAGTGTGAAGAAGAAGTGATGACCCGGTATAGTCTCCAAAACGCACTGAACAAGGCCATCAAAGGCAGAGATGAAGCTGTGTCTCAGAAGCGTAAACTAGAGGATCGCTTCGGAGAAGGGGCATGGGAGGAAACTGCTGAAGACGTGCGACGTGTTCTCAAGAGAAGAAACCAACTTGTTGAAGGGCTGCTTACCCAACCGAGTCATCCGGAGACCAAGAAGTTGCTGGAGGAGTACCATGCTTATGGGAGTGTTTGATCATTTCATGTATTAGCTTGTATGCTTTATTTGCATAGCGCTGACCATCACCAGGATTGTTGGTTGAGGTCATGCCTTCTTATTGTACTCTCAGTGATATTGTACTCTGGGCTTATTGGTTTCTCTGCAATATATGAGGCTTTCTGTGATTCGACTCCGATCTTTGTATTGCTAGCACTGTCATTGCACCGGCACCTTCACACTAGAATCGGGGAATGAATTTCCCTAATGCACAGGCACACATTGCATTGCATTCATATTCATATTGCATTACAGGTAATCTTTGGATGGTGTCTTATTTCCTGCTCTGTACCAGGGTATTTCCAGGATTACAGATCAGCACCCGCACCGCTATTCCACTCGCTCCAACTGTCGAAGAATCATGGATCAAATGCAGAACGAGATGCAAGATGTGCGCGAGAAGCTAGCTCTCTTTATGCAGACCATGGAAGCTATTGCAAAAGGTCAGGAGAATTTGCAAGCCATGGTGCAGCCTCTGTTGGTCAGAAACGCCAGTCACGGTAACGAGGATCATCAGTCTGTGCGAGTCGATACTGTTCATGGAGATGGCACTCCCACGCCAGTGGCTCCACCTGTAATCAATATACCTGCTGCTAATGTCAACAACGCTACCGCTGCTGGGAATGGTAACGTCGGAGTTGGGAACGAGACTGCTGTCCACAACGTTGGGCTTGGTGATATCAACTTGGGTGACAATATGGGAGGCAACGGCTTTGGCAATGCTGGATTCGGGTTCAACGATCAGGGATTCGATAATGCTGGGAAGTATGGTTTTAATGCTCAAGGCTTTGGGCAAGATGGTTATGGTGTGGCCAATCAGGGTTACGGAGGTTTCGGAAATGGAAACAGTGCTGGGTTAATGGCTTTTGGGCCTGCTGGAGGTGTTCAGGGATACGGAAACAGAGGCCGAGGCCCGGTAATGAATCAGATCAGAGCTGGCCGCAATAATGAATATGAGGGGTATGGAGCGGGGAATGGTATGTGGCAAGAAGATCAGCAGGAGGACGCTTTCTCCGGCGGAGGCTTTGAAGGGCCGATGGATAACTCCCAGAAGATCAGAATGCTAGAAGAGCAGATGAGGGGGGTCCTGAACCAAAGTGTTGTGGGCTTGGACATGGCAACAATGGGTCTGGTACCTGGCTTGAGGGTGCCAATCAAATTCAAAGCTCCTACGTTTGATAAGTATAAAGGGGACACATGTCCGAAAGTGCACGTGCAGGCTTATTATAGAAAGATGTCTGCGTACTCAACTGATGAGAGAATGCTAATGCATTTCTTCCAAGATAGTTTGTCAGGCCCTTCCCTAGAGTGGTATATGGGATTGGAGCCAACTAATATCAAGACATGGAAGCAATTGGCAGAGGCATTTGTAGCTCACTACAAGTATAACAACGACTTGGCGCCCAATCGGGTCCAATTGACAGGGTTGTCTCAGAAGAAGGGTGAGAGCTTTAAAGAGTACGCGCAAAGGTGGCGCGATATGGCTGCCAGGGTCCTCCCTCCTTTAGAAGACAAGGAAATGAATGACATGTTTATCGGAACCTTCACAGGCATGTTTTATGACAAGTTGTTTCACACATCTTTGGCCAGCTTCTCAGACTTAATTCTGATGGGAGAAAAGATTGAAAACAACATTAAGCAAGGCAGGTTCCAGGCTGAGGAATCAACTGCATTTGGCAGTAGTAGGAAGGCTTTTGGTGGGCGTCGTCAGGGCGAGGCAAGCACAGTATTTGGGGGCCGAGGCCGAGGCCGAGGCAGAGGTCGGAACCAATATCATCAGCCGCATCAGGTGGCGAGTGTTACTATTCCATATCAACAACAACCGTTTCAGCAGCAACCAATGCAACAGCAACAGCAGCAGCAGCAGCCGCTTCAGCAGGGGGCACAACAGGCTCAACGAAGATTCCAGGGTGGTAAACCAAGAAGAGTGTTTGAGAAGCCTCCCTCAACGTATGCTGATTTGTTGTAGACATTGTTGGGTTTGAACCTGGTAGAGAAGAGAACTCTGGCACCTATAACGGGAACTCCTCCGTATGGTTATGATGCAAGCAGGCATTGTGAGTTTCACTCTGGGGCTCCGGGCCACGATGTAGAGGGTTGCCATGCTTTTAAGCACGTTGTGCAGGATCTTTTGGACAATAAGGCTATCAATTTCGGAACGGCAGGTCCGAATATAGTGCAGAAACCCATGCCTAATCATGGGGCAAACGCCATTCTAACTGAGGAAGGGTTGAATTTGATTATGAATGTCGACGATTTAAAGACGCCGCTGAGAGAGATAAAAAGTAGATTGTTGCAAGGGGGTGTTTATCCAGGAAGTGACGAGTATTGCTTAGAATGTTGGACCCTGGCTGGGGGGTGTGATGATTTGAAGAAAGGCATTCAGGCTTTAATTGATGGAGGCACATTGCAGTTTGACCGAGCAGCAACTGAAGATCCTACAGGGGCAGTAGCAGATGATCAGAGTGATGTGGCCACTGTAACGATTCCTCGGAAGACAATCACTATTGCAGCACCGGTCTAGCGACCACCGATCACCATAACTAAGGTCGGGCCGATCCCGTACGAGAACACAAAAGCAGTCCCATGGTCATATGGGTTGGAGGTGTATTGTGACGGGATAAAGATTGATGTTAATAAACAGCCAGCCGAGACTGTAGAGAATGTGGTTGGTTCAGGAGGTATGTGATGGGCTAAAGACGTGTCTACTTATGCGTCTAGCGGTATC
The DNA here is from genome assembly GCA_963859935.3 of Lathyrus sativus. Classification (NCBI taxonomy): domain Eukaryota; kingdom Viridiplantae; phylum Streptophyta; class Magnoliopsida; order Fabales; family Fabaceae; genus Lathyrus; species Lathyrus sativus. Next base: position 771,105,275 of record OZ012735.1, read on the forward strand.
TTACTGCAAGTGCACAGCCTATCGAAGTAATATTTAAGATTATCGATCCACAGGGATTCTATGGTTACTTAGTGCTAGATGAACTTCTAGTTTAGCTAAGGTTAATGATTGTCACGATTTTTGTTGGTCTTTAAGACTGTTAAAGGCGGAATTAAGTTTAAGTTTAAATAAAGTAATATTAAGGCGGTCGGTATGTAATTATACTAACTTAGGTGGGTCAATCTAACCTAGGCTTATAAAGGTGTTCACTTAATCTATTCGGTAGAGATTACCAGTTTAAATACCCCCAACTCACACTCTCGTGGTCTTATATCAGATCTTATCCCTAAAGCCCTATGCCTGCTCTCGCTAGCCCATAAGTGTTTAGAGGTAATTTTTTGGAAACTTAGTAATTCTAATTTATCTTAAAGCGCTCTCGCTGTGTTTAATTTAAATGCCTAACTTTAGCTATCTGGTTAAAATCTCACACTCTCGTGGTCTTGACCTAACCTAATACTCTTTTCTTACTCTCGTAACGAAAAGATCTATTTCAATTAAAAAGTATCAGCCAGAATGTTAAGTGATTAATTATTTTCAGCCTATGGTTATATTTACCGGTTAAGTTTGTTATAACTACATACCGCCCTAAGGTGTTTAGCTACTCATCGACGTTGAGCCAGACAGAGAATTAAATAATAACTTACTCATGGCAGAAAAATAAATAAACATTATAATTAAATTAAATTGCAATATAATGAAAAACCTGGTTAACAAATATTCGAGCAGACTCCTTCTTCCACAGACCGGAAAGCTTGGAGTGGGCGGAAATTAAAATTAAACGAATGCTGAAGGTTTAGAAACAACTAAATGTATAACAATTCCCTGGTGTTGGAAATTGTTATAGGGTTGGTTTGGATACAAATAAAAACGAAACAGAAAACTAAAATTAATGTAGGAATGTAAATGCTGGTTCGTAAGGCAGTTTGGCAGAGCTTCCGCAGGAATTTTGAATAAAGAAGTATGTCCCTTGTGTTCACAGAGCTTGTGCTATTTATAGAGTCCTTAATGGGCTGGATTCTTGGTCCTTTGTTGCATGGGCCTTGCTGAAGTTGTTGAAGGAATGCTGGAACATGGCAACAAAATGGGAGAAGTGGTCTTCACGTAATGCCTTGAGGAGAAATAAGAGGAGAAGTGGTCTTCACGTAGTGCCTTGACGTAGTCTGAGTCAAAACCAAGTTTTATCCTTGTCACGGGCGTGACAAGGTCTTCACGTTCGTAATTTGAGGTTTTTAAGTGTCACGGTCGTGACCACTCTCTTACGGTCGTGATGGCCCAAATTGGGGCGTCACGGTCGTGACACCCTTGTAACGATCGTGGTTGCAACAAATTATGCAGTCTTTTTGCAGGCTTCTACATTTCTTCATCTCCTTGTGGTCTCTTTTGTTCCTTTTTCTCTTAATTCATGATTTAGCTCCATATAATGATGTACCTGCAAAATAGTAAGAAAAACTCGAGAAATCGAGTGTTAAAATGGTGAATATGCGATAAAACGTCAATGAAATCTAGCGATATAATCGATGCGTTTTCTCGTTATCAAACTTCCCCAAACTTAAACCTTTGCTTGTCCTTAAGCAAATAGTCGGTTGAAAATCGGCGGACAAGAATTTATTCACGCATACTCATAACAAACTGTACGGTGGATCGTTTTGTCGGATAATCCGGTACTTTGATAGAACACTACCGATACACTAATGACACAAGCAACAAGCTATGTCGTCGACTTCCCGTTAAACGAAACAATCGGCAATTACATTACGATTTCACCTGGAGTTCTTCGATCTTGTTTCGCCCGGTTTCATTCCAGCGCAGTCACATTAAGCCCTTTGCCTTAGCACGCACGTAGCGGAGTAGCCGGTTAGCGATTTTGATCCTTTTTGAGCACGGGGTCTGGTACACGAGTGTGGTAACCCTTCATGTTTTATCCGATTTGGAGGTTGTGGGGGATCGAGCCGTAGCACGCCCTACCGAGTTCAGAACCAGTACCTCTGAACCAACTCGCAACGGATTCCTTCTCATATTTCTCGTTTCTTATATGCGACCGTGTACTTTGGTGCAATTTCTTTTCATTTTGCATCGAGATATGAAGGATCATTATTGATTAGGCATCAAACGCTTATATTCATCGGCTCCCCACGTGGTTTGTGTTCAGACGGTGCTGACTGCTAGTATAAACTACTAGGGGTTACTTTTGAACTGAAACTAAAAGTGTACTCGTAATGGTAATCGGGATGGAATTGCTTAAGTAGGGAGTCAAAGATGTCAAGATTGTATTGATCTTGTTTAATCGTTCTCGGCTTCCTAGTTACGATTCCGTAGGTAAGTCGGGTAATGCGAATAATTAGAGATTTTTTTTTTCTGGTACAGCTAAATAATCGGAGAAAGTTCGAGATTAAAGAAAATAGCACAAAGATTTGCTCATTTCATTAACGTGCGAAAAGAAATACAACGAAATTGAAAGTACAACGAAATGGAAAAGTGCGGAAATGAAAGGTACCTCTCCCACACTATATCAGACATTGTCCTCAATGTTGTGATATAAATGTGGTACAGATACAGTACAACGACAAAAACGAAAAACAAACATAAACAACTAAACTATGGCTGCTGAGGACCACGGGCTCGGCCTCTGGTGCAGGAGCGGCGTCTGGAAGGAGTCGCTTCAGGATCAGAACCGGTGCCGGAGGCAGCAGTGATGCTAATGCGGAGGGCTTCTAGCTCGCTGAAGATTTCTCCAAACCTCTCATTGGTAGCTTCCTGATTTGCTGCAATAGTGCTGAGTAAAGCTTCATACTGCGCCTTCTGCCTTCGCTCCAGTGCGGCGTTCATCTGGTTCTGCTGATGAATCGCAAGGAGGACTTCCTCAAGTGTGACTGCGGGAGCAGGGGGCTGTCGGGTAGATGCCTCTGGTATATCCTGGACAGGCTCAGCTGCATCCATAGCGTCCTGCATCTCGTCCGCTGGAGGGTCTGCCTGATCATCATGAACAGGGACGTGATCGGTAGCAGCAGGTAAAACAAAGAGCCAGTTGGCTCGGTTGGATGGATCGATGCGGTTTCGGGACGGCAGAATGATGTGATGGAAAATGGTGCCTTTGACAACAGGGCTATACCTGCCATCCTCTCGCTGCGCGATCAGGTGGGCGGACCTGCAATAGCTCTTGGTGAGGAATTCGGCGGCTAGGTGAGGCTGATTAACGAGCGCGTCACCAAGCCCCAACTGAATGGCGAGGGCGGTGACAATGCCGCATATGAAGAACGGGGATGAGCCTCTGTATGCAATGGCCTGGATATGATGAAGCATGAAAGGGGCAGCGTTGATCGGCTCGTCATTAAGAGCGCAGTGTAAGAATAAAAGCTCCTTGGAGTTGAGCTTATGGTTGCTTTCTCGAGCGAAGATGGTGTTGCATATGACACGGTGAAAATAGCGGATTGCCGGGTTGTGGATGTGCGTAGCGTTGAGGCTTTGGAAGGTGGATGCACGGGTGTTGGTTAAGTCGTGCCATAGGGTGAAAGCTTGTTCACTAAAATTATCGGGCACGCGACGGTGAGCTTCAGTTCCGTGATCGAAGCCTAACAACTCGGCTATCCTGGTTTGCGAAAGGTTGAACTCTTGGCCATGCAATCTGAATGTTGCGATACCGGTGAGCTGACTCTGAGAACCGGGAGGGGTGATGTAACTGAAAGAGCTTAAGAACTCCAGTGTCAGAAGTTCGAATGTGGGCTGAGGTTGACGGCAGAGATCCCACAGACCGACCTTTTGCAGCAGGCTTTGAACGCTGGCAAGCATTCCGAGTTCCCTCAAACAGTCAGTGGCAATGTAGCGGGTAGGTTGCACACCGCGGTTTTGGAATCGGATGAAACGTTCTCTCTGGGTTACTCCAGCATCACCTTCTCTAAAAGTGATGGAATCCATAGCATGCAAGAGGTTAGAGTGAAGAAAGAAGAGTTTTTGAGGTTTTGTGGAAAAAATGGTAGAATGAAGGAAATCTTGATTCGGGTTAAGTACTGGAAAGTGAGAATGTGATAGGGTATGATAATGGGGGGTTAATGTTGGTAATGGGGAGGTTACGGAGGTTATGGAGAAAATGGGTAGTTTTGGAGAAGTTATGGAGGAGGAAGAAGAAGAGACACGATGAGAAACAGTTCTGTTAATAGGGGTTGTCACGGTCGTGACAAGGGGGTGACGGTCGTGACACGCTATTTAAGGACGTCACGATCGTGAGGGCATGCTTCGCTGAATAATTTCCAGAAAAAACATTTTCATAATTTAATAATAATCTATTTACTTCACTAACACTCATATTAAATAAACACCATATCGTTATATAATTGCAACACAATATTATACTAATTTGCATGAGAGATTGTATATAATAAGAAATAATGCAAGCATAACAGTACATAGAATAAAAATATATAAATTTCTAAAAGTGGAGAAATTTTGGAATTAAAGGTGCATTGCATAAAGTAATCGAAAATGAAGTTACATAAACTGAAATTACGGTATGAAATTGTTGCGAAAAATAAATCTAACTAGAAACGAAAACAATGAGAAAAATAAACTAAATCACTTATAGCATTTTCAAAAGCGTTTCTTCAAGTCTTCGATGGCGGAGTTCAAGTGATAAAATTGTTCGCAGGTTATGTCCGTCAATCCTATGATGTCCAGTCGCATGCTCTTAATGTCTTCTTTAAATATATTAATATCAGTTTGGTAGGCATTGAGAGTGTTCATGATGTTTTGTAAGTTGTTAGCATAATCTCCTTGATTCACTTCAGGGGTTTCATGTACTGCTCCAGTGGGGTTAATGTTATGGTAACCGGGAGGTGTCTCAGGGTCAGTTTCGACATTGGTCATTATATCATCGTTTATCCTGTAAGGCTGAGGTGTTTCAGGAGTAGATGGATAATCAGGTGGGTTTAACTCATAAAGCCAGTTATCCTTATTGTGAACACTTACTTTAGCATGATTAGGCAATGTGAACAGGGTTACTACTTCGTTCCGGATTAGGTACTCAAAAGGTGGATGTCCTAAATTCCTTATGATATGTCTATTGAAGCAGAAATTAAGGTTCATAGGGCGGATTGTTCCTAGACGGTTGCACCTGTCCAGTTGGTACCTAAGTCCTATGGCATCAGCAATCATGGTTACAAGACCTTCTACTAATATAGGTAATTCAGGTTCTTCTTGGATACGGGTGAAGGTTTGCATCATGAAAGGTACACCATTAACAGGTTGTCCAGTAGTGAAACATGACATAATAAATATTTCATCTTTAGAAACTCCGGTAATGTTTTCTTCTTTTCCAAAGAAGGTGTGGGCAAGGAATTTATGGAAGTAACGGAGAGCAGGATTATGGATCTCATCATTATTCATGTTATTTGGTTCAGGGTGGTAGTTTCCGGTTAGAGTTCCCCAAAAGAAATCTAGCTCCACATCCATCAATTCTACCTGTGTGGTAGTAAAAGCAAATGGTCCACTAGGGAATCCTAACAAGTCAGCTAGTTCTTTATGGTTAAAGTCATATTCTATTCCAAATAGGCGGAAACTAATAAATCCTTTCCTAAATCCAAAACCGCGCTCAGGTAGGTAAAGTAAGGAGCTAAGGAACTCAAGGGTGAGCTCGCGGTAAGTCGCAAACTTATGTTGGATCAATGCATTCTCCCATCCGAGCCGGTTTAACAAGTACATGACACTATCATGTATACCTAGGGTTTCCATAGTCTTATCATCCGGGTGTCGCTTGCGCGAAAATAAGGTGCCGGCATGACAGAAGAGTCGCCACCTTTCGTTATTTATCCCTCAGAGCGGGAAAGGAAACGATCGGAAAAACCTGACGAATAAGGGTAAGACAAGGTCATCGCAACCATTGTCTGGGTTCGGGAGTCGGTTACGCAAGGGGAAGGTATTAGCACCCCTCACGTCCGTCGTACTCGACGGGATCCTCGCTTGTTTGTTTACTTGGACGGGTTGGTTTTAATCTATCTACCTATCAAGGCTGGCTGAAAAAGAAAAGAAAAATGACTCGGCAAAGCGTCGCACTTTATGCCTACGTATTCTCATCAGAGAATGAGAAATCAGAGTCAACGTAGTTCGGCCTACGAAGGGTTATGGGGGAAAGGTTGAAGGTTGCTCGCTAGGATATCGCATCCTATGCCTACGTACTTTCATCTGGTATGAAAGATCAGAGCAAACGTAGTTCGGGAAACTACGGGTTATCTCCTGAAAGAAGTGTTTTTTATTGTGTTTGCGATTTCAACCGCACTAGAGACTATGACCTGAGAGTGAATGCGTCGCATGTCACCCACGGGGTACCATACTAAACATCCCATCTCAGATAGCTTAAGGCTCGTAACGTACGAAAGAAATCATTCATGATTATCGTATCTTAAACTGCTTTGAGATGAGAAGAGAACATGCCCAACTAGGAGGGAGACTATCAAGTCCTACTGTTGTCATGCCATGGATTCATCCTATGGTTGAGGTTTGAACAGGGAACTCCTAGATGTTGTCATGCATAGGTTTCAACCTAAAAGTCTATCATCAAATCCTCATCAGAAGAAATGAGAGTCCTAAGGGATCATGTCAATGATACACCAAAACAGACAAAAGCATCAGCTTTAACAGTAAAATGCATGCAATGCAAGTGGGGGAGGAAATGTGTGTGGGGCTTCAGCCTCCACAAGCTCGTCTCGACCTCAAGCCAGTCATGAAATAACAGTAATCATACTGAAAATAAGCAACATGCTATCAAGCAATATACAGATAAAAGAAATGAAGTGCCATCAGGCAAACAAAACACATGCTTGAGAAAGAATCATCTACTCTCTAATCCTAACCCTAACACAGAATCCTGATCAAATCTAAGCAAAGCCCTAAAGCAAAACCTAACCAAAAGAAATCAATCCCAGTCTTCAAGCTTCAGAACAAGCTTACCAAAGAAAGGGAGCTAAGTAAGCAGACTCATAGTGTCTTCCTCAGGAAAGCACTAGGAGGTGTATACTCAGGAGTCATATCCTATGTGGCTCCACCACTGTGATCAGTTTACATTCCTCCTCAGGAGAAACTAAACTCACAAGCAGGCTCCAACATCACTGGATATTTAGGAAATCCTATATGAACTAGTGGAACTAAATGAACAGACTCATAGGACCTTCCTCAGGAAAGTACTAGGAGGCTTCCACTTAGGAGTTGTATCCCATGTGGCTCAACAACATGTGATCAGTTTACATTCCTCCTCAGGAGAGATTAAACTCACAAGTTGGCTCCAACATCATTGGATACTTAAGAAATCCTAGATAAACTAATGGAACTAAGTGAATAGACCCATAGGACCTTCCTCAGGAAAGTACTAGGAGGCTTCCACTTAGGAGTTGTATCCCATGTGGCTCAACAACATGTGATCAGTTTACATTCCTCCTCAGGAGAAGTTAAACTCACAAGTTGGCTCCAACATCATTGGATACTTGAGAAAGAGGTGAGAAGAAAGAATGAAAGTCATTCATAGTGCCTTCCTCAGGAAAGTACCATGAACTTCCTTCAATCCCCAGGATCTCAAACCTCACAGACAGGGAATAATCCAAGCTCTGGGTCTCTGAGTCTTGATCTACAATCTTCTCTTCACCATGCTCTTCAACAAGATCTTCAAGACAACACAAGCCCCACAACAAACTCCCCAAAATAAACCCCAGAGATGAATAGATAACCACAGAACAAACAAAACTTCAGAAAATACCTAAAAATACTAAACCAAGGGGGAAAAATCTATCAATTATTCACAAGGGTCTACAACATCTACCCATAACATCCACATATTCCCCTACCCAAAAATCAAAACAAAACTCTCTAAAGAAAATGAATTTCCTCACCTATGCATAACCTAAACCCTAATTAGGCACCCTAATGCTAACCTAACTAAACTAATCAAATTTTAATCTAAAAAACAAGAATTAAATCCTATGGGGAACTATGATTCAATATCTAATCACACAAAAAAGAATGAGTTAAAAAGATTAAAGGAAGGTCCTAAAACAAATTCTACAAAATTGAATATCAAACTAAACATATTAAAAAGCTATTAAAATGAAAAATATACTAAAAATATGAAAAGAAAATAAAATGGAAATTTTATTTATTTGTATTTTTATGGACCAATCTATGAACATATGAAAAAAACAAGAATTAAAAAATGTTTAATTTTCTATTTTTTATGAATTTTATAAAAGACAAACAATAAAAGAAATTAAAAAAAAGAATTAAAGGGGATGGGGGGTGAAAATAGTAAGGCGCCTCAGCTTATTTTCTGGATGGGCTGAATATGGAGGGGTGCCAATAGCATTCTGGATAAGCCCATACGCGCCTCATTAAACCAAACGGCAGCGTTTTGGGCATTTGAATTTCCCTCCGTTTCTTTAAGTAATCTGGACCGTTGGATTAGAGTAATAAGTCAAGCATTTCAGAAAGATCCAACGGACGAGGGCCATCGTCCCCAAAACTGATCTAGGGTTTCAGTTTGAATGCTCCCATGCACGAAACTTCCCTCATCTGTTTCTCTCTCATCTCTTGATGATTTTCAGAAATTTCAAAACCAAAAATGCTCCACGAAACATGAGGATTACAACCACATGCGTAGTTTCCCTTGAATCCTCTTAACATGCGCAAACAGAAGGGATGAAGACTAGGGTTTCACTTATTTCTACTGAGATCGATCATGGGGAAACTCAAATCTAATGGTATAATTATGTTCTACATGCTATGCTCATCATAATGAACTATCACTCGTGCCTTGAAACCTAATGTCCAGCTTGTTCTTGATCATAACAGATTCTTGCACCTGCCATCAATCCTCACCAAACCCTCTGAAACTCTAGGGAACTAAACAACTATCCTAGCATGTTCATTCTATATCTACAAGCCAGTTAGAAAGCATATAAATTAGGAGATATATGGGGAAGAAAGAACCTGTTGAATGGTGATGGTGAGTGGTGCTATGAGTAGTTGCAGAGCTTGCAATTGATGCCAAACACTCCTCTAATAGAGAGGATCTTTCTGTTTGCAAAAGCTTTGAAGGAGAAAGCTTGTAATGGAAGAAATCGTGTGTTGCTTGATCTTGAAGGAAGCTCTTCAATGGCAATGTCTCTCTCACTATCTCCACTGATTTCTCTAACTTTCACCAACCTCCCACTTCACTCTAATGCACTCTTTAAATAACCATCATTGGAAAAGTCTAGGATCATCTAGAATGATCTAGAAAGTCCTTGAAATCTCATGTGATGACATATTGAATTTCTCTCATCTCATGCCTCATGCCTTACAATTTGGTGTCAAAATACATTTACATGAGATAATGAGAAGATATGTGTGAAAAACAAGCTCACCTTTGGCTTATGTTGAATTTTGCAAGGGTGCCTTAATATGCAAGTTTCAATTTTACAAAGCATGTCCCATTTTAAAGCCTCAAATGAAAATTCTATTTAAACCAATGTTCTCAAAATGATGTTTCCAATCAAAATGATATATTGGATGACCTATTTTGGATTCCTAGATCTCCCAAACCAATTTTCAAATTCAACTTTTTAAACTTATAAGCCATTTTTAGTTCATTTTTGACCAATCATGCAAATCCATGCTATGAGCTTTTCCAACAATTCATGACCTCTTTTATAGACTTAAAATCACCTTTTGAACAACTTTCATGTTTTGAGTTTTTCCATTTGAGGCTTGTAAATAGGAGATATGGCCTTTGCTTAAAATGACCTATAACTGACAAATGACCAAAATACCCCTGTCTTGTTCAAACCATAAGTTGAGTTCCACAAATCCTATAAAGGACTTCTACCACTCAAATTAAATCTAAGAAGATGCCCTACAACATTCATGTTGACCAAGAAATCATAGGAATCATCCTACTAGGGCAAAAGTTGTCTGCAAGCTGGGTGACTTTCAAGGACCCAGATTCACACACCTCAGCTGACCTGTAATTTGTCAAAACCATAACTTGAGCTCTGTAACTCCTATCAAGGACTTCCACCACTCAAATTAAATCTAAGAACAAGCTCTACAACATACATGTTGTGGGGAAGATGAGATATCAATCACATCTAGAGCTGAAACTGCCTGGAAGATAGGGATCAAACTAGGATTTTTTCACTGACAATCCTCAGAAACCCTAACTCAAACTTCTCAAACTCCTCAATCATGATGAGTTGGTCTAGGAATCATCTTTATAACATCTCTATGCATCATTCCATGATCTCATGGCCCTTGGATTAGGTCTCAACCTTCTCCAAATCTTCAGTTATCCTAGGGTTGACCCAGTCAAAACCCTAATTCTACCATTCATGGTTGAATCCTTTGAATTCTTGCATAATGACCTCTCTGGGCTTCATGATGGCTATCAAGACATCTCATACACTTTCTCAAAGCATCAAGTTCATTCTCAAAGTCTCAGATCCATCTGAGGAGCACCCACGACTCTCAAGATATGAAGCGCACAACCCTGGTTTCAACCAACTCCTCTGAGGATCTCTTGAACTTTCTGATGAAGGTATCAACTTTCAAACACTCAATGAATAAATAATTGTTGGTCAAATTTTGGGGTGCAATAGCTGCCCCTATTCAAACGGCTTGAACCTGACTGGGCGAGAGGCGAACGGCTCTCAACCAATCAAGGTGCGAGACGATTGAATATCGGTAAACCCGAAAATTTGCCAACTGCGCGAGCACACGGTACTCTGCGGGGAACAAATATTTGAATCCTGCAACACTAGCCGCTCAACAACTAGCTGGAGAAATATCGACCTGACATCGCCGTCAGTTATCCACATTAAATTCTTCTGACATTGCCTTCAGACAACCACAACACCCAACATCGCCGCTGGAAGACTAAACCGCCTGACATTACCGTCAGACAAGATTCTGAGGAACGCCCAACATCGCCGCTGGAACACCAAATCACCTGACATCGCCGTCAAGAACAACCATAACTCGGGGAAACAAGCGTCCAACATCGCCGCCGGAGACCTAAACCTGAATCACCAAAATACCCAACATCGCCGCTGGAGAAAATACAACAATGAACAAGATACCCCGCATCGCCGCTGGAGAGAATACAACACTGAACAAAATACCCCGCATCGCCGCTGAAGAACTACACCTGACAGAATACCCCGCATCACCGCTGGAGAAACACATCTGACAGAATACCCCGCATCGCCGTTGGAGAGAATACAACACTGAACAAAATACCCCGCATTGCCGCTGGAGAACTAAATCTGTCAAAATACCCCGCATTGCCGCTGGAGAAGCACATCTAACAGAATACCCCGCATCGCCGCTGGAGAACTAAAGGATCTGCATCTCCTAACATCGCCGTCAGAAGACTGGATTAACTTGGCATGTCCAACATCGCCGCTGGAAAACTGAATCTGACATCGCCGTCGGAAACAAACACCGCTTTTAGAGACATTCGACATCGCCGTCGTACAAACATCATCTCTACTGGGGATTTAAAGAGTCTGACCTCGCCGTCAAACAAATATCCAACCTCGCCGTCGAACAAACATAATCTGACCTCGCCGTCAAATCCAAACGTTCAACCTCGCCGTCGAACAAGCATCCAACCTCGCCGCCGGACAAATGATGATCTGACCTCGCCGTCAAATCTAAACGTTCAACCTCGCCGTCGAACAAACATCCAACCTCGCCGCCGGACAAATGATGATCTGACCTCGCCATCAAATCTAAACGTTCAACCTCGCCGTCGAACAAACATCCAACCTCGCTGCCGGACAAATGATGATCTGACCTCGCCGTCAAATCTAAACGTTCAACCTCGCCGTCGAACAAACATCCAACCTCGCCGCCGGACAAATGATGATCTGACCTCGCCGTCAAATCTTAACGTTCAACCTCGCCGTCGAACAAACATCCAACCTCGCCGCCGGACAAATGATGATCTGACCTCGCCGTCAAATCCAAACGTTCAACCTCGCCGTCGAACAAACATCCAACCTCGCCGCCGGACAAAACATGATCTGACCTCGCCGTCAAATCCAAACGTTCAACCTCGCCGTCGAACAAGCATCCAACCTCGTCGCCGGACAAATGATGATCTGACCTCGCCGTCAAATCTAAACGTTCAACCTCGCCGTCGAACAAACATCCAACCTCGCCGTCGGACAAATGATGATCTGACCTCGCCGTCAAATCTAAACGTTCAACCTCGCCGTCGAACAAACATCCAACCTCGCCGCCGGACAAAACATGATCTGACCTCGCCGTCAAATCCAAACGTTCAACCTCGCCGTCGAACAAACATCCAACCTCGCCGCTGGAGAAAATGCAACCCTGAACAACTCTGACCTGGGGTTCACCCCTGGCAAATGGAACAAAAGGTACACTTGCATATTTGAAACTACTCCGCTGGGAATGAGAGACTTAACCGAGCACACTCTGATCTGGGGTTCACCCTCAGAACCATAACGAACATCGGAATACTGTTGCACACTGCCCGCCGTAGAACTTCAACATTAAAGATATATGAAACCCTGGCCCCTGGCCATTTCCAGCTTCAGCTAGAAAAGATCTTCAAGTACTTCTGAAGATAAACATCCTTGACCTTTAAGGCTGTAAACTTTGCCCGTCGGCAACTCTGCAGGAGGCATCTTTGACTTCAGTCTAAAGAAATGGTCCTTGGCCTTCAAGGATACATGGATCTGCCTTCAGGCAACTCCACCTCTGCTATAGAGTATCCGTGACTTCAGTCGGGGATATATTTCGTCCTTCAGTCCGAAAAATGAATCCTAGGTCATTCATGACCTTGGGGATAACCTTGCCCTTAGGCACCTTCGCTTCAGCTTGGGAAATCTGTGACTTCAGTCAAAGAAATGGTATCTAGAGCCATTCATGACTCTACGGGGATTCAAACACTTTGCCTTCAGGCAAAACTCCGCTTCAGCTGGAGAAATATCTTCGACTTCAGTCAGAAGAAAAACTATTCACTCGATCGCAATCAATCATCACCTCAGGACAACTGACTTGGTCTTCAGACCAACACGGATCACCTTGAATACAAAATTTGGAACCTTGTCTTCAGCCACACGTTGATTCATCAACAAGGACATCTGAGCTCACGGGAACCTTTGATACCGCCTTCAGGCGTTTATGAAATCCATATTTAGATTAGACATCGTTGTTGGAGCAAACATCTCACGCTGCTAAGGACTTCAAGAATCATCTTGAACAAACAACTCCGTCGGGCACCTTCAAGAATCATCCTGAACCGATAACCATTATGGAGACTTTATCTGCTGGGGTATTCCAGGAACCTTCCTGGGCAACTCTGGCTGGGGATGCTATCGGGGAACTCAAGCATCATACTAGGCGAACAACTCGGGAAGCTGCGCTGAGATCTTAAGAATCATCTTAAGCAAACAACTCGGGAACCTGCTGAGGAATTCGAGAATCATCTCTAACTGAAAACTTCGCTGGGGATCTCAAAAATCATCTTGAGCGAGCGACCGTGGGGATTACACCGGGGTCTTAAGAATCATCTTAAGAAAGCGACCTTGTTGGAGAGAATATCAGGAATCATCCTGAGCAACCGGTCCTTTGGTGGAATACCTGTAAGACAAGAATGATAATGACCTAGATCATGCTGATGATGCATATGCTTCTGCGCTATGCCCTACACGGTGGGAATGCTATGCGTTTATGCTAAATGCTACGCAATCATGCACAATGCTATGCAACGTTAAATGCTATGCAGTGTTAAATGCTATGCAGTCATGCATAATGATGCGATCCCGTCCGCAAAATAAATGCTGGGGGGAGGAAACCCTTTTGTCAAGGAGACAAGAACTACTCAGGTAGAGGAATCATCCTGCTGAGGAGAATGTGGACACGCCAATATCAATTGGACTCTGTCTGGGGAAATGATCTTCCGTTGACTGCTGCAGGGGAAAACAACTTCAGCTGACTGTTGCAGGGGAACGAAGCTCTACGAGAACCTGGACTTGCTGATATCAATCGCGAGAATGAACTGCGCGACCGTCCCTTGCTACCTTTCTAGGGATAACCACTCTATGGGGAAACAACTTCAGCTGCTCCACACTCCACTGGGGAAAATCAATCATGATCTGATCAACTTCCAAGGACTCGGCTCTCTTGGGCATCTGCAAACTCAGCTGAGGAAGGAGAAGTCATTCTGCTTCACTGGAGAGAGTGCGACTCTGGGGAAACACAGCATCAGCTGCCCCACGCTCTGCTAGGGAAGAGGGAATCATCCAACTTCAGGAGAGAACATAACTCTGGTGGGGAATCTCAACTCCGCTGGAGACTTCAGTCTGGCACCATCAGTTACTGCATATTTCGGCGTACGAACAATTCCCTACGAAACCTGCACTTGTGACCCAGTGCTGAGGAAGACACCTGCTTTGGTGACTTTACTGGGGAAACACGAGCTTCGGCACCCGAACATTCTTACGAAATCTGCACTTGTGACCCGGTGCTGGGGAAAGACGACATCATTCTTCGGTGCTTGGCTCAGTTGATGAGGTGACGTTCCTTTAGGATGCGTCTGCTCGGGGAAGAGAATCATCTCTGCATGGGGAGACATATCAATGCTCACAATCCTGCGTTCAGACTCTGCGGAGGAGAGACTACTGAACTCTGCTGGAGAAGGCGGACTCGCCCCGCTTCGGGGATGCGCACGACGCGTCTTCTGGAAGGCGTTATACCTGCAACAACACAAACAAACAGACAAGATACCCTCCTCAAAGGGGCCTATCCAGGTTATTATCTCGTGACAATATTCAATTAATTAATTGTCTCAACAATCAATGGGCCTAGGCCCGTAAGTTTATGTATGCGCATTTTATCAAAAAACATCGGCGTTTTCATTCGCAAACAAAACAGATAAATGCTAAACAGCTAAGCAGAATTGCTGAATAATGTGCATTTTATTGATAATGAACCCCTGAATGGGCAAAAATGTTTTACAACAGAGGCAAGCTCCTGGAATGAGGAAGCCGCACAAAAAAGAAAACATAAATATACATCAGTATATACAAATGTCGGCAACGAGGCGTAGACGAACACCATGAGTTGATCCCTCTAAGACCCACTCGACTTCGATACTTCTCCGATGCTTCAGCTTCGGAAGAGATTGATTCAGATAAACGGCCCTCAGGTCTTCTGAACCACTAAACAATGAAAGTCCATACGCGGAACGCAGTCATTTGCTTATTCAAATCCCTAACTTTTGCGTGAACCGCCCTTTACGGGTTTTCAGTTCACCGGGATACCCTTTTTTGCCGAAGCCGCCCAGTGTAGGTTTTCGACTTCGCGGGTGTACATTTTTCAATATATCCCTAATTTTTGCCCGAACCTTTTATTCTGTTTTTGGTTCGCCGGGATGCCCCTTTTTTTGCCTGGACTCTTTCTTTTTTGTCCAGCGGGTCTCTTTCAAGCAAAGTATTTTTTAACTGCGTCCGCGTTCACCGGGGATGCAAAACCCTCACCATCCATCGTGGATAACAACAAAGCTCCTCCTGAGAAGACCTTGCTGACGACATACGGCCCTTCGTAATTCGGAGTCCACTTGCCCCGGTGATCGGAGTGTGGCGGAAGAATCTTCTTCAGGACAAGATCGCCCGTCTGAAAGCTCCTAGGACGCACCTTCTTATCATAAGCTTTCTTCATTCGGCTTTGGTACAGGCGACAAAATGCAATCGACGCTAACCTCTTCTCGTCCATTAGGCTGAGCTGGTTCAAGCGATTCGTAATCCATTCTGCCTCGTCGAGTTTCACATCAACCAAAACTCGCAAAGAAGGAATCTCCACTTCTAACGGTAGGACAACTTCCATACCGTACACCAAGGAGAACGGAGTTGCCCCGGTCGACGTACGCACCGTCGTACGATAACCGTGCAAGGCAAACAGCAGCATCTCGTGCCAATCTTTGTACGTCACAACCATCTTCTGGACAATCTTCTTGATGTTCTTGTTGGCGGCTTCAACAGCGCCATTCATCTTTGGCCGGTAAGGAGATGAGTTGTGGTGTTCAATCTTGAAGCTCTGGCACAGCTCCTTCATCATCTTGTTATTCAAATTCGAACCATTATCAGTAATGATCCGCTCGGGAATTCCATAGCGACAGATGATGTCCCTCTTTATGAATTTAGCTACCACCTGCTTGGTCACATTAGCGTACGAGGCTGCCTCCACCCATTTGGTGAAGTAGTCGATAGCTACCAGAATGAAACGATGACCATTGGATGCAGTGGACTCGATCTTGCCTATCATGTCGATGCCCCACATGGAGAACGGCCAAGGGGAGGACATGGCATTCAATGGGCACGGCGGCACATGAACTTTATCAGCATAAATCTGGCATTTATGACATTTCTTCGCGAATCTGAAGCAATCCGACTCCATCGTCAGCCAGTAATACCCTGCTCTCAGGATCTTTCTCGTCATGGCATGCCCGCCGGCGTGCGTACCAAATGTGCCCTCATGGACTTCTTCCATGAGCATACTTGCCTCTTTCTCATCTACACATCTGAGTAGCACAAGATCGTGGTTTCTCTTATACAACACTCCGTCAGGATTGAGATAAAAGTTTCCAGATAGCCTCCTTAGAGTCTTCTTATCCTGGGTTGACGCACCCGCAGGATACTCCTTAGTCATAAGGAAGGCCTGGATGTCGTGGAACCATGGCTTGCCGTCACTGGCATCCTCGATTGCAAAGACAAATGCTGGTCTGTCAAGACGCGAAAGTACAATTCTTGGAGCCTCATTCCAATAATTGACTTTATACATTGAAGCCAGCGTGGCTAAAGCATCAGCCATTTGATTTTCAGCCCTGGGTACATGATGAAGTTCCACTCGATCGAAGAACGGAAGCAGCCTCCTGGCATAATTCATGTACGGCACTAAGTTCGCTTGACGAGTTTCCCATTCCCCTTTAATCTGATTGATTACAAGCGCTGAGTCACCATATATGTCTAGATTTTTGATTCTCAAATCAATTGCCTCTTCTAGACCCATAATACAAGCTTCATACTCTGCTTCATTGTTGGTAACTAGAAACGTCAGTCTCGCAGTAAACGGGATGTGGGATCCGTGAGGAGTCGTGATGATAGCCCCGATACCACTTCCATAGGAATTAACCGCTCCGTCGAATATCAACTTCCACTGAGACTTCCTATCTGGTCCCTCATCGGGCAATGGCTCATCGCAATCCTTCGCTTTGAGAAACATAATATCCTCATCAGGGAATTCGAACTTCATCGGCTGGTAGTCTTCGATTGGCTGTTCGGCAAGGTAATCAGACAATACGCTTCCCTTAATGGCTTTTTGGGAGACGTACTGAATATCATATTCTGTTAACACCATTTGCCATCTGGCAATCCTGCCCGAAAGAGCCTGCTTCTCGAAGACGTACTTGATCTGATCCATCTTCGAAATTAGCATAGTGGTGTGATTGAGCATATACTGTCGTAGACGTTTGGCGGCCCAAGCTAATGCACAACACGTCTTCTCCAGCATCGAGTATCGAGATTCACACTCAGTGAACTTTTTACTCAAGTAATAAATGGCATGCTCCTTTCTGCCCGTCTCGTCGTGCTGACCGAGAACACACCCCATACTATTCTCCAGAACCGTCAGGTACATGATTAATGGCCGTCCAGCCACTGGGGGTATCAAGATTGGAGGTTCTCGAAGATACTGCTTTATTTTGTCGAATGCCTTCTGGCAATCCTCATTCCAAGTAATCGCCTGATTTTTCTTTAAAAGCTTGAACATCGATTCACAAGTGGCCGTGAGCTGAGAGATAAACCTTGCAATGTAGTTTATTCGGCCCAGGAAACCACGAACTTCTTTTTCTGTTTTCGGCGCTGGCATTTCTTGGATAGCTTTTATTTTTGCAGGATCAACTTCGATACCTCGTTCACTAACGATAAACCCCAATAACTTTCCGGACCGCACTCCGAAAGTGCATTTGTTAGGATTCAGCCTCAGCCTGAACTTCCTAAGCCTCTCAAACAGCTTCCACAAATTGACCAGATGCTCTTCCTCCGTTTGGGACTTTGCAATCATGTCATCAACATAGACCTCGATCTCATGATGAATCATATCATGAAACAAAGTTACCATTGCTCGCTGGTAAGTGGCCCCTGCGTTCTTCAGACCGAAGGGCATTACCTTATAGCAGAATGTTCCCCAGGGGGTGATGAACGTCGTTTTCTCCATGTCCTCCGGTGCCATCTTAATCTGATTGTAACCGGAGAAGCCATCCATGAACGAAAACACGGAAAACTGGGTTGTATTGTCGACCAACACATCGATATGAGGCAACGGGAAATCATCCTTAGGGCTCGCCCTATTCAAATCCCGATAATCGACGCACATGCGTACCTTACCGTCCTTCTTCGGTACAGGCACTATGTTGGCGACCCACGGAGGGTAAGTGGTAACGGCTAGAAATCCTGCGTCCAACTGCTTCTGGACTTCTTCTTTGATTTTTACGGCCATGTCTGGTCTCGTCCTCCTAAGCTTCTGCTTGACTGGAGGGCAATCTTCTCGCAACGGCAAGCGATGAACCACGATGCCAGTGTCAAGTCCGGGCATATCTTCATATGACCAAGCAAAGACGTCACTATACTCTCGAAGCATCTCGACCAGTCTATGCTTGACATCATTCTGCAGCGCAGCCCCAATTCTGACGTTTCTGACGAGCTCCTCAGAACCCAGATTTACAATCTCAATATCCTCCTCGTGAGGCAGAATAACCTTCTCCTCTTGTCTCAACAAGCGGGCCAACTCTTCCGGAAGGTCTTCGTCTTCATCAATCTCATACTCGGCTTGATAGACCGGGCAATCAAAGTCGTAGTGAGCCGTAGAGGGTCCAGAGTCGATGTCATCTGTTACGTGGATCCTGCAATAACAAGGGTTAAGTTTAAAGCAAGAATATGCAGGTTAGCACAAACCTCGTTGCCATTTTGCTGTTTTTTTTTGAAATAAACATAAAACAGGAATAACAGAGAACACAATATTTGAGTACGAAGAAAACGCCTTTTATTTATTAACAAAATGCATACACACAATCCAACAAGGCCCTGACAGTAAAACCACTATGCCCCGGGCAGGACATAGGGTTGTACAAAGATTGTAAAAAGCAAATCATTACACTTCACTTGTCAGCTTGATAATCTCCTTGATGGTCCAATTGTGGAGGCGCTCGCCCGGCTTGCTCGGTTGAATCCAGGCGTCAAGATCACAATCACTATCCCCGCTGTCCTCGGACGCTGCGTTGATGCTCTCGAAAATTATTCCCCCCTTGGTGAATAGGATCGGCCCTTTCCCACGAGACGAACTGCCAGAGGAAGATGAAGCTTCAGCTCCAGGAGAATACCCCAATCCAAACTTATCCTGCTTGATTGGTATATCCAAAACATGCCCCCAGCCTGGGGTAGAACCGGCTTCGACAACGGCCCGAGCTTCCTTAAACGAGGAGAGATTCATCTCTTGCTTCTCTGCGACGACAGGAGCTACCTCCTTCACCCTGACGGTTTCAAATGCTTGGCAGAGCGTTTCATGGATCTCGCCATCCATTTCAACATATTTAAAGGACGACAGGTGGCTCACCATGATGTCCTCCTCACCACAGACGGTTACTATGCTGCCCCCGACATCATATTTAAGCTTTTGATGCAGCGTGGACGTCACGGCACCAGCAGAATGGATCCATGGCCGACCTAAGAGGCAACTATAGGCGGGCATGATATCCATGATATAGAAAACCGTATTGAATGTCTCTGGACCAACTTGAATTGGCAGGGTCAACTCTCCAAAGACGTGGCGCTTGGTCCCATCAAAGGCTTTCACGACCAGATCACTGGGCGTGCACAGCAATCCACGGGTGTCCAACTTCATCAGTGCTTTCTTCGGAAGCACATTAAGCGAGGAACTCGTATCCACCAGGACATGCGACATGATAGTGCCTCTGCACTCTATCGAGACGTGCAAGGCGCTATTGTGATCTCTTCCCTTAGGAGTCAGCTCCAGATCTGTAAATCCCAGCCCATTACCAGCATTAACATGGGCTACCACCTCCTCGAGTTGATTTACTGATATCTCCTGCGGCACGTATGCAGCATTCAATACCTTCAGTAATGCGGTGCGGTGCGCCTTAGAACACAGCAACAAGTTAAGAATCGAGATCTTTGACGGAGTCTGATGAAGATGATCTACAATTTTGTAGTCGCTCTTCTTGATTAGTCGCATGAACTCTTCAGCATCTTTAACTAGCAAATCTTTCTCTGCCCCAGAAGGGACCTCTTCAACCGCTTTACCTTTACCCTTATCCACAGCGTCAGCCCGGACCACTTTCTCTGCTGCAACCTCCGATGGCGCAAACACTCTACCGCTTCTAGTGATACCACTGACTTCGGTAAGATTCTGCACAGTCGATCCGAATGGCTCTAGCTCTATCTTCTGACCATTACAATAAACTTCGGCGCCGTAATGCCATGGAACGGCATTAGTACTCTCGAATGGGATCGGTCCAGCCCTGGTGATAGTAATAGTAGGCGGACGGGGCGCTGAAATAGTAATAGGGTGACGAGGAATAGTAATGGTAGCAACTTCATCTGCCTGCTTCAGCACGACTTCCCCCGATGCACTTTCAACATTCCGGCTGAATTGCAAGATACCCTCAGACATCAGACTTTGGATACCTTCGATCAGCTGCTCACACCCATCAGGGAGTGTAACACAAGCCATACATAACTCTCCGCATCCAGGAAAGAAGCCCTTCTTCAGCAACTTAGCCTTGACAAAACTCAACGGCGTCTTTAAATCTTTGACATCAGTCAGCAAGTACGCACTCTCCTCAGTGATAACAGCATTCACTCCGCCCCCCTTATGATGAGGCATTGGATTTTTGGTAACGTTGGGCACATTGTCAGAAAAGTTGATAACCTTGGCGTCCACCAAGTCCTGGACTTTGTGCTTAAAAGCTTTACAATTCTCAATCGTATGGCCTGGTGCCCCAGTATGGAACTCACAAGTAGCACTGGCGTCATACCCCGGTGGTGGTGCCCCTGTTAAGGGAGCCATTGTCCTCTTTTGCACTAACTGGAGCTGAAGCAACGTTTGCAGAAGCTGTGCATACGACATAGGTGGAGTTTCAAACTGACGATTTGTCGTAGGAGCCCGATTCTGATATCTCCTATACCCCTGCTGATTCTGCTGCTGAGGCTGCTGCTGCTGCTGCTGCGGCTGCGGTGGGGCAGCTGGGATATTTATGCTAGCGATCTGAGGCTGAGGGCCCTTGCCCTTTCTCCTAGCATTAGTGACAGCACTGGCATCTCCCTCTCGACGCTTGCCAGCGTAAGGTTTCTTGCTAGCTCCTCCAACTGAGGATGATTCGCCCTGAATCTTTCCGATCCTTATACCGTTCTCAACATGCTCGCCCAAAGTGATGAGAGCCGAGAATGTTCCAGACATGCCACTGACCAGTTTTTCATAATAGATTCCAGGAAGGGTAGCCACGAACATTTGCACTAGCTCACGCTCAACCATCGGCGGTTGAACCCGAGCAGCCAATGCACGCCATCGCTGGGCGTATTCTTTAAAGCTTTCATTGTTCCGCTGTGAGAGATTCTGAAGCTGAACCCGGTTGGGAGCCAAGTCGCTATTGTATTGATAGTGGAGGACGAACGCTTCTGCCAGATCTCTCCAGGTGCGCACAGTAGCGGGCTCCAAACCCATATACCATTCGAGCGATGGACCAGAAAGACTATCCTGAAAGAAGTGCATCAGCAACTTCTCATCGTCAGAATAGGCGGACATCTTTCTATAATAAGATCGGAGGTGGACCCGGGGGCAAGTAGTACCCTTATACTTCTCAAAGGTAGGCACCTTGAACTTGTGAGGTACTTTAAAGTCAGCAATCAACCCGAGCTTGGACATGTCAACGCCTAATGTGTTTTGATTTTCAATGTCTCTCATCTTGTCTTCTAGCGCCTTGAACCTGAGTCGAGCTTCAGCATTCAACTCTGCTTCTACACCTCTCTGAGAGAATATGTCATCCTGATGGTCCTCCAGCCACGGTTGAGGCACCAACAGATTTCCTGCACCAGCATTGCCGTTGACCGCCCATGTGTTAACATTGGCTCCCAAACTACCATTGCCGACGCCTGCCGCATTGAGTCCGAGATTAGTCATCAGATTGCCGTTAGCACTGCCGTTGCCCCCGGCAACAGGAACAACGTTCTGTGGAGTATCCACTAGAGGAGGAGTAGGCATAGCCCCGCCGTGCAGTATGCCATTACTGTCAACCCTGGAGATCAGAGGTTGAACCAAAGTACGAAGCTGGTCTTGCCCATTAGCGACTACCTGCATCAGCTCCATAAAACGATCCATCCGTTCACGGAGCTCTTGAACATCTGACTGTACCTGGTCCATTATCCTTGTCTGATTAGCGCGAGTTGAGTAGCGGTGGATGAGTCTTTGATCAATCCTGGAGATCGAAAGCAGCTCGGAACCTGAGTACCTGTAAAACCTGTCAACATTAAAGGTTAGGAAAAGCAACAAAATGTATGTCATGCAAAAATGCTTCATGCAGATGCATGCGGGTGTCTGTGTGCTTGAGAGATTTCCCCCGACCCTGGCGCCTTGGTACCAGTGCTGTCAATAATAGGGAGAAGAAATCCGAGCCCAATCAAAGAAACATCAATCTCATGTATACAGGACCAACGATAGCCAACTCCGACACATCAGGGATCGAGAACTCGTACACAATAGTCTTGCTATAACAACACAATAAGAGGCGGGAGATCCTGGATCGGGGAAACGGTACCTGTCACGGACACACGCCAATGGAATGCGAATGATCATGCAAACTAATGCAAAATGCAGGTATGCAACAGTATATCCAGGTGGCTGCTGCGGAGATTCGGTATCAACAGTCACCGATGAGAAGGAAACCCCGGTGTAAAACCACTGATCTGATCTGCTGAGAATAACCATCTGATAGGATCGAGATCAACATTCTGCTCTGCCCAGAGTAAGTGCCTGATAATAAGGACCCGAAATGTATGATCGGAAAACGTCCGCTGATGAAGTCTTCAGACCCCAAATCAAAAATCTGCCCTCTCAAGAACAAATGCACAGTTGTTGATGAGATCTTCAGACCCCACTCAAGATCTGCCCTATCAAGAACAAACAACAACTGCTGATGGGATCTTCAGACCCCACTCAAAATCTGCTCCGTCCAGAACAAACCTCTGATGATAATACTCTGATCGAAACCTGCTCTATCAAGAACAGACAAACACCCGATGATAAGATCCTCTGATCAAACCCTTGCTCTATCAAGAACATATCTGCAACTGAGAACCCAATATAACTGATTCACTGTCAAGAAAACCAGGTAGTCTGGAGGTCAAAGTTTCCTGCAATATCCCGACCCCACTCACAGGTATGGACCTAATCCACGGACAAAGGTACGGCGTCCTATGCGGTCATCAGCATCACAGACTTTCATGAGTGACGATACGATTCCCAGAAGGAGTGGCATCGTCAAGTCATGAAGAGGCCTCACTTAGCTGACTTCCAAATGATCGGTCCCCAGTGTCGACAATCCTCACGTCTAGACTCCCCTCAGATCCTCAGGACCGGAAAGGAGCACCTCTGCAAGAATCTCGTCTGAGCGCAGATTTTCGTAGGGAACTGTGCCTGCTCAGCAGACAGGTTCGTCTACTACTTCTCCGCAACTATATCTAAGTGTGTACTCAAGCCCAGGTTCGGCTTTTCACTCATAGTAACATCCCTCTCCCACAGCAGCACAGATAATCATATTTTACTGAATATAAAATGAGGGAAATAAAAATGCGGGAAGTAAAAATGCGATAAATAAACGCAACCCAACAAGCAAACACACAAACGATAGGATTGACTCCCATAGGGAACCGGAGAACCAGAGATTCTGGGTTCGGTCCCCAGCAGAGTCGCCAGCTGTCGCTTGCGCGAAAATAAGGTGCCGGCATGACAGAAGAGTCGCCACCTTTCGTTATTTATCCCTCAGAGCGGGAAAGGAAACGATCGGAAAAACCTGACGAATAAGGGTAAGACAAGGTCATCGCAACCATTGTCTGGGTTCGGGAGTCGGTTACGCAAGGGGAAGGTATTAGCACCCCTCACGTCCGTCGTACTCGACGGGATCCTCGCTTGTTTGTTTACTTGGACGGGTTGGTTTTAATCTATCTACCTATCAAGGATGGCTGAAAAAGAAAAGAAAAATGACTCGGCAAAGCGTCGCACTTTATGCCTACGTATTCTCATCAGAGAATGAGAAATCAGAGTCAACGTAGTTCGGCCTACGAAGGGTTATGGGGGAAAGGTTGAAGGTTGCTCGCTAGGATATCGCATCCTATGCCTACGTACTTTCATCTGGTATGAAAGATCAGAGCAAACGTAGTTCGGGAAACTACGGGTTATCTCCTGAAAGAAGTGTTTTTTATTGTGTTTGCGATTTCAACCGCACTAGAGACTATGACCTGAGAGTGAATGCGTCGCATGTCACCCACGGGGTACCATACTAAACATCCCATCTCAGATAGCTTAAGGCTCGTAACGTACGAAATAAATCATTCATGATTACCGTATCTTAAACTGCTTTGAGATGAGAAGAGAACAGGCCCAACTAGGAGGGAGACTATCAAGTCCTACTGTTGTCATGCCATGGATTCATCCTATGGTTGAGGTTTGAACAGGGAACTCCTAGATGTTGTCATGCATAGGTTTCAACTTAAAAGTCTATCATCAAATCCTCATCAGAAGAAATGAGAGTCCTAAGGGATCATGTCAATGATACACCAAAACAGACAAAAGCATCAGCTTTAACAGTAAAATGCATGCAATGCAAGTGGGGGAGGAAATGTGTGTGGGGCTTCAGCCTCCACAAGCTCGTCTCGACCTCAAGCCAGTCATGAAATAACAGTAATCATACTGAAAATAAGCAACATGCTATCAAGCAATATACAGATAAAAGAAATGAAGTGCCATCAGGCAAACAAAACACATGCTTGAGAAAGAATCATCTACTCTCTAATCCTAACCCTAACACAGAATCCTGATCAAATCTAAGCAAAGCCCTAAAGCAAAACCTAACCAAAAGAAATCAATCCCAGTCTTCAAGCTTCAGAACAAGCTTACCAAAGAAAGGGAGCTAAGTAAGCAGACTCATAGTGTCTTCCTCAGGAAAGCACTAGGAGGTGTATACTCAGGAGTCATATCCTATGTGGCTCCACCACTGTGATCAGTTTACATTCCTCCTCAGGAGAAACTAAACTCACAAGCAGGCTCCAACATCACTGGATATTTAGGAAATCCTATCTGAACTAGTGGAACTAAATGAACAGACTCATAAGACCTTCCTCAGGAAAGTACTAGGAGGCTTCCACTTAGGAGTTGTATCCCATGTGGCTCAACAACATGTGATCAGTTTACATTCCTCCTCAGGAGAGATTAAACTCACAAGTTGGCTCCAACATCATTGGATACTTAAGAAATCCTAGATAAACTAATGGAACTAAGTGAATAGACCCATAGGACCTTCCTCAGGAAAGTACTAGGAGGCTTCCACTTAGGAGTTGTATCCCATGTGGCTCAACAACATGTGATCAGTTTACATTCCTCCTCAGGAGAAGTTAAACTCACAAGTTGGCTCCAACATCATTGGATACTTGAGAAAGAGGTGAGAAGAAAGAATGAAAGTCATTCATAGTGCCTTCCTCAGGAAAGTACCATGAACTTCCTTCAATCCCCAGGATCTCAAACCTCACAGACAGGGAATAATCCAAGCTCTGGGTCTCTGAGTCTTGATCTGCAATCTTCTCTTCACCCTGCTCTTCAACAAGATCTTCAAGACAACACAAGCCCCACAACAAACTCCCCAAAATAAACCCCAGAGATGAACAGATAACCACAGAACAAACAAAACTTCAGAAAATACCTAAAAATACTAAACCAAGGGGGAAAAATCTATCAATTATTCACAAGGGTCTACAACATCTACCCATAACATCCACATATTCCCCTACCCAAAAATCAAAACAAAACTCTCTAAAGAAAATGAATTTCCTCACCTATGCATAACCTAAACCCTAATTAGGCACCCTAATGCTAACCTAACTAAACTAATCAAATTTTAATCTAAAAAACAAGAATTAAATCCTATGGGGAACTATGATTCAATATCTAATCACACAAAAAAGAATGAGTTAAAAAGATTAAAGGAAGGTCCTAAAACAAATTCTACAAAATTGAATATCAAACTAAACATATTAAAAAGCTATTAAAATGAAAAATATACTAAAAATATGAAAAGAAAATAAAATGGAAATTTTATTTATTTGTATTTTTCTGGACCAATCTATGAACATATGAAAAAAACAAGAATT
Source organism: Lathyrus sativus (assembly GCA_963859935.3). NCBI lineage: Eukaryota > Viridiplantae > Streptophyta > Magnoliopsida > Fabales > Fabaceae > Lathyrus > Lathyrus sativus. Next base: position 771,131,785 of record OZ012735.1, read on the forward strand.
AAAAAATGTTTAATTTTCTATTTTTTATGAATTTTATAAAAGACAAACAATAAAAGAAATTAAAAAAAAGAATTAAAGGGGATGGGGGGTGAAAATAGTAAGGCGCCTCAGCTTATTTTCTGGATGGGCTGAATATGGAGGGGTGCCAATAGCATTCTGGATAAGCCCATACGCGCCTCATTAAACCAAACGGCAGCGTTTTGGGCATTTGAATTTCCCTCCGTTTCTTTAAGTAATCTGGACCGTTGGATTAGAGTAATAAGTCAAGCATTTCAGAAAGATCCAACGGACGAGGGCCATCGTCCCCAAAACTGATCTAGGGTTTCAGTTTGAATGCTCCCATGCACGAAACTTCCCTCATCTGTTTCTCTCTCATCTCTTGATGATTTTCAGAAATTTCAAAACCAAAAATGCTCCACGAAACATGAGGATTACAACCACATGCGTAGTTTCCCTTGAATCCTCTTAACATGCGCAAACAGAAGGGATGAAGACTAGGGTTTCACTTATTTCTACTGAGATCGATCATGGGGAAACTCAAATCTAATGGTATAATTATGTTCTACATGCTATGCTCATCATAATGAACTATCACTCGTGCCTTGAAACCTAATGTCCAGCTTGTTCTTGATCATAACAGATTCTTGCACCTGCCATCAATCCTCACCAAACCCTCTGAAACTCTAGGGAACTAAACAACTATCCTAGCATGTTCATTCTATATCTACAAGCCAGTTAGAAAGCATATAAATTAGGAGATATATGGGGAAGAAAGAACCTGTTGAATGGTGATGGTGAGTGGTGCTATGAGTAGTTGTAGAGCTTGCAATTGATGCCAAACACTCCTCTAATAGAGAGGATCTTTCTGTTTGCAAAAGCTTTGAAGGAGAAAGCTTGTAATGGAAGAAATCATGTGTTGCTTGATCTTGAAGGAAGCTCTTCAATGGCAATGTCTCTCTCACTATCTCCACTGATTTCTCTAACTTTCACCAACCTCCCACTTCACTCTAATGCACTCTTTAAATAACCATCATTGGAAAAGTCTAGGATCATCTAGAATGATCTAGAAAGTCCTTGAAATCTCATGTGATGACATATTGAATTTCTCTCATCTCATGCCTCATGCCTTACAATTTGGTGTCAAAATACCTTTACATGAGATAATGAGAAGATATGTGTGAAAAACAAGCTCACCTTTGGCTTATGTTGAATTTTGCAAGGGTGCCTTAATATGCAAGTTTCAATTTTACAAAGCATGTCCCATTTTAAAGCCTCAAATGAAAATTCTATTTAAACCAATGTTCTCAAAATGATGTTTCCAATCAAAATGATATATTGGATGACCTATTTTGGATTCCTAGATCTCCCAAACCAATTTTCAAATTCAACTTTTTAAACTTATAAGCCATTTTTAGTTCATTTTTGACCAATCATGCAAATCCATGCTATGAGCTTTTCCAACAATTCATGACCTCTTTTCTAGACTTAAAATAACCTTTTGAACAACTTTCATGTTTTGAGTTTTTCCATTTGAGGCTTGGAAATAGGAGATATGGCCTTTGCTTAAAATGACCTATAACTGACAAATGACCAAAATACCCCTGTCTTGTTCAAACCATAAGTTGAGTTCCACGAATCCTATCAAGGACTTATACCACTAAAATTAAAGCTAAGAAGATGCCCTATAACATTCATGTTTACCAAGAAATCATAGGAATCATCCTACTAGGGCAAACGTTGTCTGCAAGCTGGGTGACTTTCAAGGACCCAGATTCACACACCTCAGCTGACCTGTAATTTGTCAAAACCATAACTTGAGCTCTGTAATTCCTATCAAGGACTTCCACCACTCAAATTAAATCTAAGAACAAGCTCTACAACATTCATGTTGTGGGGAAGATGAGATATCAATCACATCTAGAGCTGAAACTGCCTGGAAGATAGGGATCAAACTAGGGTTTTTTCACTGACAATCCTCAGAAACCCTAACTCAAACTTCTCAAACTCCTCAATCATGATGAGTTGGTCTAGGAATCATCTTTATAACATCTCTATGCATCATTCCATGATCTCATGGCCCTTGGATTAGGTCTCAACCTTCTCCAAATCTTCAGTTATCCTAGGGTTGACCCAGTCAAAACCCTAATTCTACCATTCATGGTTGAATCCTTTGAATTCTTGCATAATGACCTCTCTGGGCTTCATGATGGCTATCAAGACATCTCATACACTTTATCAAAGCATCAAGTTCATTCTCAAAGTCTCAGATCCATTTGAGGAGCACCCACGACTCTCAAGCTATGAAGCGCACAACCCTGGTTTCAACCAACTCCTCTGAGGATCTCTTGAACTTTCTGATGAAGGTATCAACTTTCAAACACTCAATGAATAAATAATTGTTGGTCAAATTTTGGGGTGCAACACCGGGTACAGGGTCAAATCCATTTGCCTCTGTGATAACTCTTCAAACTTCATTCTTTGGTTCCTACCTCTAAATTTGGTTTCCATATGGTTAATTGGTTGGTTAGCCATGGTCAGTGCAAATATGGGGAAAACAAATCAGTGGAAAAGACTTTAGAAAATCTGTAGAAAGTGATTTAAGATAAAAATAAGAAAATGAAATGCATAATGTAATGGCGATAATAGTAATGTAAAATAAAACTGACAAAACAATTAAACAAATAGTAAAAACGATAAATAACAATGTGCTAAAAGAAAAGAATAGTTTAAATAATTAAATAAGTAAATGGGTTGCCTCCCACTAAGCGCTGTTTTTATTGTCAAAAGCCTGACGTAATGCTTAGGTTTAGATTAATCAGGGGAATTAGTGGACAATTCTAAAAGCTTTAGATTATTCGCATAATCTCTATTTTCAACTTTATGATAATGTTTTAGACGCCGTCTGTTTACTATGAATGGTTCACTATTCCTACCCTTAATTTCTATTGCTCCACTCGGGAATACTTTAGTTATTTCAAAGGGTCCTGACCATCTAGATTTTAATTTTCCAGGGAAAAGCCTAAGTCTTGAATTAAAGAGGAGTACAACGTCTCCCACACTAAATTCTTTCCTAGATAGGCGTTTATCATGCCATTGCTTAGTTCTTTCTTTATATATCTTAGCATTCTCATATGCATCTAACCTTAATTCTTCTAATTCATTAATGTCTAGGATTCGCTTTTCTCCTGCAGCATTATAGTTTATATTGAGGGTTCTGATCGCCCAATAAGCTTTGTGTTCTAGTTCTACTGGGAGGTGACAAGATTTTCCATAAACTAGTTTGAAAGGTGTAGTACCTATTGGTGTCTTGTAAGCGGTCCTATAAGCCCATAGAGCTTCATTAAGTTTAGATGACCAATCTTTCCGAGATATGGCGACAGTCTTTTCTAAGATTTGTTTAATTTCTCTGTTTGAGACTTCGACTTGTCCACTTGTTTGTGGGTGATATGGTGTAGCCACACGGTGTCTTACTCCATATTTAGATAGTAATTTGTCAAAGATTTTTGAAACGAAGTGCGAGCCACCGTCACTTATGACGAGTCGAGGCACACCAAATCTGGGAAAGATTATATTTTTGAAAAGCTTTATTACTACTCGTGTATCGTTTGTAGGAGAAGCTATGGCTTCAATCCATTTCGAAACATAATCGACTGCTACGAGTATGTAATTATTACCGAAAGATGATGGGAATGGTCCCATGAAATCTATTCCCCAGACGTCGAAGATTTCTACTTCTAAAATTCCCTTTTGGGGCATTTCATCTCTTCTTGAAATATTGCCAGTGCGTTGACACCGATCGCAATTTATAACAGCGATGTGGACATCCTTCCATAGATTAGGCCAGAATAAGTCGGCTTGCAAGATTTTTGCACAAGTCTTGGAAGTGCTTGCATGTCCACCATAAGGAGATGAATGACATTGAGCAATGACATCTTCTATTTCTTCTTCGGGAATACATCGGAGAAAAATTCCATCTGGTCCTCTTTTGAACAATAATGGTTCATCCCAATAGTAATGTTTCAGATTATGAAAGAATTTCTTTTTCTGCTGATAGGTTAGATCGGGTGGAAGAGCTCTTGCGGCTAGGTAGTTGACAATGTCAGCGTACCATGGCAGTCCTACAGTTTTCTGGATTGTTTCCACGGATTCTGGTTCATTTATATCTAACTGAGCTAGGTCGCTTCCTATTTGTGCTATCAGCTGTTCATACGGAAAATCATCGTTAATCGGCACTTGTTCGGGTTTAATACCTTCTATTCTAGATAAATGGTCCGCTACGACGTTCTCAGTACCTTTCTTATCTTTTATTTCTAGATCAAACTCTTGTAAGAGTAAAATCCATCTTAAGAGTCTTGGTTTAGCATCTTTCTTAGTTAACAGATATCGGATAGCAGCATGGTCTGTGTAAATGATTATTTTCGCTCCAACTAGGTAAGAACGGAATTTGTCAAGCGCAAAGACAACTGCTAACAATTCTTTTTCTGTCGTAGCGTAGTTCATCTGGGCAGAGTCTAAGGTTCTACTGGCATAGTAAATCGCATGAAGTTTCTTTTCCTTTCTCTGGCCCAGAACTGCGCCTACAGCATAGTCACTCGCATCGCACATGATTTCAAAAGGTAATCTCCAGTCAGGGGGTTGCATGATTGGTGCGGTGATGAGGGCTGTTTTTAGAGTTTCGAATGCTTTAAGACAATCTTCATTGAATATGAACTCAGCGTCTTTCATTAATAAACCAGTAAGAGGTTTAGTGATTTTCGAGAAATCTTTGATGAATCGTCGGTAAAAACCGGCGTGTCCTAAAAAGCTTCGTATTTCTCGAACGGTTTTAGGGGGTTGGAGATCTTTTATTACTTCAATCTTAGCTTTATCAACTTCAATTCCCTTGTCGGATATTACATGACCTAATACTATTCCTTCGTTGACCATAAAATGACATTTCTCCCAGTTAAGCACGAGATTTACTTTTACACATCTTTCTAACACCATTTCTAAGTTCGATAAGCATCCTTCAAAACTTTGCCCGCATACAGAGAAGTCGCCCATGAACACTTCCATGATGTTGTCTATAAAATCTGCGAAGATTGACATCATACATCTTTGAAAGGTTGCAGGAGCGTTGCATAATCCAAAGGGCATTCGCCTATAAGCGAACGTTCCATAAGGACATGTGAATGTAGTCTTCTCTTGATCATCAGGATGGATAGGGATTTGGAAAAATCCTGAGTAACCGTCAAGATAACAGAAGTAAGAATGCTTGGCTAATCGTTCTAACATTTGGTCTATGAAAGGTAGTGGAAAATGATCTTTACGAGTGGCTTTGTTTAGTTTACGATAATCTATGCACACTCTATATCCCGTCACTACTCTTTGCGATATCGATTCGCCTTGAGCGTTTTTCACAACAGTGATACCTCCTTTCTTTGGCACTACATGTATTGGACTAACCCATTCACTATCAGAGATTGGATATATTATCCCGGCATCTAATAATTTCTTAACTTCTTCTTTTACTACAGTGCTAAGGGTTGGGTTAATTCTTCTTTGAGATTCTCTGGAGGTTCTGCAATCTTCTTCTAGCAGAATACGATGCATGCAAACTGAAGGACATATTCCTTTGAGATCGGATATGTTATATCCTAATGCAGTTGGATATTTCTTCAAGACATCTAAAAGTTTCTTTGTTTCTATAGTTCCTAAACTGGAATTTACTATAACTGGTCTTTTACATTCAACGTCTAAGAATTCGTACCTTAGGTTATGAGGTAAAGTTTTTAATCCTAATGTAGGTTTATCTTTACTTGGCATGGGATCCGGTGTAAGTGCTAGACTTTCGCTTAGACTATCATCCTGATACGATTTTTGCCAATTATCATCTTCGAAAATCGAAGGGATTTGAATTTTCATTATTTCAGAATAAGTGGTCTCCTTCAGTTCCATTTCTCTTACACATTCGTCAATTACGTCCATTAGATAGCATGTATCCTCTATAGCTGGTGATTGTAAGAATTGTGTTAAAACAAATTCAACTTTCTCTTCACCTACTTCAAAGGTTAGCTTTCCTCTTTTTACGTCTATTATAGCTCCGGCGGTAGCTAAGAATGGTCTTCCTAGTATGATAGGTGTAGTGGAGTCTTCAGAGATGTCCATGATTATAAAATCAGTAGGAATGTAGAATTGTCCTATACGTACTGGGACGTTTTCTAGTATGCCTATAGGATATTTAACAGAGCGATCGGCTAGTTGAACAGACATTTTAGTTGGTCTTAGGTCTCCCATGTCTAGCCTTTTGCAAATCGTTAAGGGCATAACACTGATACTGGCTCCTAAATCGCATAGAGCTTTGTCAATGACGAATTTTCCTATTACACAGGGTATAGAGAAACTTCCTGGATCTTTTAGCTTAGGAGGCATGTTATTCTGAATTATGGCGCTACACTCGGCAGTAAGTGTAACTGTTCCGTTATCCTCTATCTTTTTCTTATTGGATAAGATTTCTTTTAAAAACTTAGCATACGAGGGTATTTGGGTAATCGCTTCTGTAAACGGAATAGTAATATTCAACTGTTTCAGAAGTTCGACAAATTTCTTAAATTGACCCGTCGTCTTGGAATTTATTAATCTTTGAGGGTACGGAATTGGTGGTTTATAGGGTGGTGGAGGCACATAAGGTTGTTCTTTCTCCACTACCTCTTGATTGTCATCTTCCTTTTCTTCTGGATCATTCACCACTTCAGTCGGTTTATCTGGTTTTTGGTACATGGCTGGATTGTCAAGTCTTGGATCGGTAGGTCCGTCAAGTTCCTTGCCACTTCTTAATATTACAGCGTTAGCATGTCCTTTCGGATTAGGTTGAGGTTGTCCAGGGAATACTCCAGCTGGTGCAGCAGTAGGTGCTTGTTGTTGAGCTACTTGTGAAATCTGAGTTTCAAGCATTTTGTTATGTGTAGCTAGTGCATCTACTTTGCTCACTAATTGTTTAATCTGCTCACTAGTGTGAATGTTTTGGTTTAAGAAGTCCTTGTTTGTCTGAGATTGGTTAGCTATAAAGTTCTCCATCATCAATTCAAGGTTCTATTTTCTAGGGATATTGGGAGCAGTCTTTTGATATCCTGGTGATGTAGTTGGTGCTTGTCCTGGTGCGTAATAAGCATTGTTATTCTTATAGGAGAAGTTCGGATAATTCTTCCAACCTGGGTTGTATGTGTTTGAGTAAGGGTTTCCTTGAGCATAATTCACTTGATCGGTGGGAGTTCCTGCCAATAGTTGACAATCAGAGACTTCGTGTCCTGGGACTCCACATAACTCACAGTTAGGTGTTACTGCAGCCACGGTGGCTGCAGGTGTTATGGCAAAGTTATCGATCTTTTGGCTTAGTTGGTCAAATTTCGCATTGACTTGGTTCATACTACTTACTTCGTACATACCTCCCTTTGTTGGTTTCTCAGTTGCGACTCTCTCGCTTCCCCAAAGGTAATGATTTTGAGCCATACTTTCGATAAGTGCATAGGCATCACGATATTCTTTGTCCATCAATGCACCACCCGCGGCAGCGTCAATTGTCATTCTTGTATTGTACAAGAGTCCATTATAGAAGGTATGGATGACCATCCAGTCTATTAATCCATGATGTGGACAAAGTCTGAGTAGATCCTTATAGCGTTCCCAAGCTTCGAATAATGATTCACTTTCTCTTTGCTTAAATCCGTTGATCTGAGCTCTCAGCATAGCTGTCTTGCTAGGTGGAAAATACCTATTCAAGAAAACTTTCTTAAGTTCTGCCCACGTAGTTACTGAGTTCGAAGGCAGAGATTGGAGCGAAGCTCTTGCTCTGTCTCGAAGCGAAAAAGTAAATAAACGTAGTCTAATAGCTTCTTGGGTAACTCCATTGGCTTTTACGGTATCTGCATATTGCACAAAGATCGAAAGATGAAGATTCGGATCCTCGGTAGGATTTCCGGCGAATTGATTTTGTTGCACGGCTGATATCAACGAAGGTTTTAGTTCGAAATCATTTCGGTTGATAGCCGGCGCTGCAATGCTTGAATGCGGTTCACCTTGCGAAGGATTAGCGTAATACTTGAGTGGATGAGTCTGTTCTTCAGCCATCTCTGCGTCCTCTGATTTTATGACTGGTTTAGGCGGATCTAATTGAAGATCTGGAATATTGGAATTATTTTCGAAATCGAATATACGTCTTCTTACGTGTAAGAAGCGTTCCGATTCAGGGATTAGAGGTTGCAAGTCTTCGCTTTTAGAGCGAGTACTTGGCATACACTCGGAGATTAGATTAAATTAAATAGTTGATACCTTAGTCTAGACAATGCTACCTAAATGCACTAGTAACTAAATTAAGGAATCCCCGGCAACGGCGCCAAAAACTTGATGGGCTAAAGACGTGTCTACTTATGCGTCTAGCGGTATCTTACTGCAAGTGCACAGCCTATCGAAGTAATATTTAAGATTATCGATCCACATGGATTCTATGGTTACTTAGTGCTAGATGAACTTCTAATTTAGCTAAGGTTAATGATTGTCACGATTTTTGTTGGTCTTTAAGACTGTTAAAGTCGGAATTAAGTTTGTTTAAATAAAGTAATATTAAGGCGGTCGGTATGTAATTATACTAACTTAGGTGGGTCAATCTAACCTAGGCTTATAAAGGTGTTCACTTAATCTATTCGGTAGAGATTACCAGTTTAAATACCCTCAACTCACACTCTCGTGGTCTTATATCATATCTTATCCCTAAAGCCCTATGCCTGCTCTCGCTAGCCCATAAGTGTTTAGAGGTAATTTTTTGGAAACTTAGTAATTCTAATTTATCTTAAAGCGCTCTCGCTGTGTTTAATTTAAATGCCTAACTTTAGCTATCTGGTTAAAATCTCACACTCTCGTGGGCTTGACCTAACCTAATACTCTTTTCTTACTCTCGTAACGAAAAGATCTATTTCAATTAAAAAGTATCAGCCAGAATGTTAAGTGATTAATTATTTTTAGCCTATGGTTATATTTACCGGTTAAGTTTGTTATAACTACATACCGCCCTAAGGTGTTTAGCTACTCATCAACGTTGAGCCAGACAGAGAATTAAATAATAACTTACTCATGGCAGAAAAATAAATAAACATTATAATTAAATTAAATTGCAATATAATGAAAAACCTGGTTAACAAATATTCGAGCAGACTCCTTCTTCCACAGACCGGAAAGCTTGGAGTGGGCGGAAATTAAAATTAAACGAATGCTGAAGGTTTAGAAACAACTAAATGTATAACAATTCCTTGGTGTTAGAAATTGTTATAGGGTTGGTTTGGATACAAATAAAAACGAGACAGAAAACTAAAATTAATGCAGGAATGTAAATGCTGGTTCGTAAGGCAGTTTGGCAGAGCTTCCGCAGGAATTTTGAATAAAGAAGTTTGTCCCTTGTGTTCACAGAGCTTGTGCTATTTATAGAGTCCTTAATGGGTTGGATTCTTGGTCCTTTGTTGCATGGGCCTTGCTAAAGTTATTGAAGGAATGCTGGAACGTGGCAACAAAATGGGAGAAGTGGTCTTCACGTAATGCCTTGAGGAGAAATAAGAGGAGAAGTGGTCTTCACGTAGTGCCTTGACGTAGTCTGAGTCAAAACCAAGTTTTATCCTTGTCACGGGCGTGACAAGGTCTTCACGTTCGTAATTTGAGGTTTTTAAGTGTCACGGTCGTGACCACTCTCTTACGGTCGTGATGGCCCAAATTGGGGTGTCACGGTCGTGACACCCTTGTAACGATCGTGGCTGCAACAAATTATGCAGTCTTTTTGCAGGCTTCTACATTTCTTCATCTCCTTGTGGTCTCTTTTGTTCCTTTTTCTATTAATTCATGATTTAGCTCCATATAATGATGTACCTGCAAAATAGTAAGAAAAACTCGAGAAATCGAGTGTTAAAACGGTGAATATGCGATAAAACGTCAATGAAATCTAGCGATATAATCGATGCGTTTTCTCGTTATCAGTATGACAAGGAGTGGTAGGATCTTTATATCACCTGAAGTGGAGGCCGAAAGACTAGCGAAAGGAAAAGGGAAGATGGTTGAGAATGTCCCAGTGCAAGCAAGCGAAAAAGCATTGGCATCAAAGGACGTAGAAGAGTTCATGCGCTTGATTCGGAAAAGTGATTATAAGATTGTGGAGCATCTGCAACAAACGCCATCCAAGATATCTATCCTGTCGCTGCTACTATGTTCTGAAGCTCACAGAAATGCTTTGCTAAAAGTCCTGGATACTTCCTTTGTACCCCAAGACGTCTCCGTGAATCAGCTGGAAGGAGTGTTGGCACATGTGAATGCAGGCCACAGCTTGGGCTTCACCGACTTCGATTTGACCCCGAAAGGGAGAGATCATAATATGGCGCTGCACATATCTGTTGAGTGTAGAGGATCAGTAATGTCGCATGTATTGGTCGATACCGGATCATCCTTAAATGTGATGCCCAAGAAAGCGATGATGAAGCTGGATGTCAGAGGAATCTTGTGCACGCCCAGTGACTTGGTAGTTAGAGCGTTTGATGGCACGCGGAGAACAGTCTTTGGATCGATAACATTGCCTCTACAGGTGGGGCCGGAGGTGTTTGCGACGGAATTTTATATCATGGATATACAACCTGCATATAGTTTCCTGCTCGGAAGACCCTGGATTCATGGGGCTGGGGCAGTCACGTCTACCCTGCATCAGAAGTTGAAATATATGGTTGGAGACAGCGTAGTCACCGTATGCGGAGAAGAAGACATTCTGGTCAGCCATCTGTCGTCATTTAAGTATGTGGAGGTCGACGGAGAGATCTACGAAACACCCTGCCAGGCATTTGAAGGGTTGCGTATCAAGGACAAAGGTCCCAGGCCGAGCAAAGTGTCGGAGATAGCCGTCTCGTCGTATAAAGAAGCTCAAGCTCTTGTAGAGGCTGGTGAGACCAAGGGCTGGGGTAAAGTGCTGGATATTCCTGTAAAGATGGACCGGTTCGGGCTGGGATACCAACCGTCGTCGTCAACACCTGCTGTGGGGGCACCCCGTTTCAGAGGGCCGATTACCATCTCTGCCAGTGGAGTATGTCACGAAACCATCAATGCTGCTTCGGAGTCTGACGAAGGAGACAGTGACTGCGATATGGATGCCTGGATTCAGCCAAACACGCCAGGACAGGGACTGTGCAACTGGTCTATTCAGGAGCTTGTTCCTGTGATTCTTAAACAGTAATGCTTTGCTTTAATAATTGTTGAATAATCTGATGTCTTGCCCGGGGCGTCGTGATTTGCTTAGGGCTGTGTTGTTATGAACATTGCGTGTTAATCATTAAATAAATGGCGTTTTTTTCATGTGCAAATGTTGTAATCCCTGTCTTTCTTGTTTTGTATTTTTCAATAAAATGGCAACGTGGTTATTCGCTTTATACGCATTTTGAAGCACTTAACCATTCCTTTTGCAGGATAACATTTTCAGATGACATCCTTGAACCACCTATGACTCGTCCCGACTTTGAGCACCCGGTATTTCAGGCCAAAGAAGAGGTTGTCGAAGATAGTGACGTTCCTGCAGAACTGTCTTGGTTAGTGAAGCAAGAGGAAAGAGCCATTCTGCCTCACGAAGAGGTCATCGAAATTATTAACTTGGGGTCGGAAGGGGTTGAGAAGAATATTCGTATCGGAGCCGCGCTGCAGAGTGATATCAAGCGAAGACTGGTTGAAATGCTCAGGGAGTATAATGATGTATTCGCTTGGTCGTATGAAGATATGCCAGGGCTCGATACAGATATGGTTGTGCACCGTCTGCCACTGAAAGAAGAATGCCCGCCGGTCAAACAAAAGCTGCGCAGAACTCGACCAGATATGGCAGTGAAGATCAAAGAGGAAGTTCAAAAACAGTGGGACGCTGGTTTCCTGGCTGTGACAAAATATCCCTCATGGGTTGCTAACATCGTACCAGTGCCAAAGAAAGATGGCAAGGTTCGGATGTGCGTGGATTATAGAGATTTGAATAAAGCAAGCCCAAAAGACGATTTTCCACTTCCTCATATCGATGTGCTAGTTGATAATACTGCTCAATACTCCGTATTCTCCTTCATGGATGGCTTTTTAGGCTATAATCAGATTAAAATGGCGCCAGAGGATATGGAGAAGACTACTTTCATAACGCCTTGGGGAACATTTTGTTACAAAGTGATGCCCTTTGGTTTGAAAAATGCTGGGGCAACGTATCAGCGTGCGATGACGACTCTTTTCCATGATATGATGCATAAAGAGATTGAAGTTTATGTTGACGATATGATTGCCAAATCCCAGACGGAGGAAGAGCATCTGGTGAATCTGCTGAAGTTATTTAAAAGGCTTAGGAAGTTCAGGCTGAGACTGAACCCTAGCAAATGCACCTTCGGGGTGAGATCGGGTAAGCTGCTGGGGTTTATCGTAAGCGAAAGAGGAATAGAGGTCGATCCTGCTAAAATAAAAGCGATTCAAGAAATGCCGACGCCTAAAACAGAGAAAGAGGTGCGCGGGTTTTTAGGGAGGTTGAACTACATCGCCCGGTTCATATCTCACCTAACGGCCACGTGTGAACCATTATTCAAGTTATTGAAGAAAGATCAAGCTGTAACGTGGAACGAAAATTGTCAAAAGGCGTTCGATAAAATAAAGCAGTATTTGCAGGAGCCTCCTATTTTGATACCCCCAGTGGCAGGGAGACCCTTGATTATGTATTTGACAGTTCTTGGGGGAAGCATGGGTTGTGTTCTCGGTCAACACGACGAGACAGGAAGAAAAGAGCATGCGATCTACTACTTGAGTAAGAAATTTACAGATTGTGAATCTCGATACTCAATGCTTGAGAAAACTTGTTGCGCGCTAGCCTGGGCCGCCAAGCGTTTGAGGCAATACATGCTGAATCATACAACCATGCTCATCTCGAAGATGGATCCTATCAAATATGTATTCGAAAAGCAGGCGTTGTCAGGGAGAATTGCCCGTTGGCAGATGGTCTTGACTGAATATGACATTCAATACGTCTCGCAAAAGGCTATAAAGGGGAGTGTGCTGTCTGAGTATCTGGCGGAGTAGCCTATTGAAGATTACCAATCGATGAGGTTTGATTTTCCTGACGAGGATATCATGTACCTAAAGATGAAAGATTGTGAAGAGCCGTTGCCAGACGAGGGACCAGAGTTGGGTTCCAAATGGAAGATGATATTTGACGGAGCTGTGAATGCTTACGGTAGCGGAATATGGGCAATCATCACTACGCCACACGGGTCGCACATCCCGTTTACTGCCCGATTTACCTTTACAGTTACCAACAATGAAGCCGAGTACGAAGCTTGTATAATGGGGCTTGAAGAAGCCATTGATTTGCGAATCAAGAATCTGGACGTATACGGAGACTCAGCTCTGGTGGTGAATCAGATAAAAGGGGAATGGGAGACACGTCAGCCCAATTTGATACATTACATGAATTATGCGAGGAGATTGTTGCCTTTCTTCGACAAGGTTGAATTGCATCATGTACCGCGGGCAGAGAATCAAATGGCTGACGCTCTCGCCACGTTGTCTTCCATGTACAAAGTCAACTTCTGGAACGAGGCTCCCAGAATCATCATCTCTCGACTTGACAGACCAGCTTTCGTATTTGCTATTGATGAAGCATCCGACGACAAACCGTGGTATTTTGATATCCTTAATTTCCTGAAGAACAAAGAGTATCCGGCTGGGGCATCCAGTCAAGATCAGAAGACTCTCAGGAGATTAGCGGGCAATTTCTATTTGAATCCAGATGGTGTCTTGTATAGAAGAAACCACGACTTGGTGTTGTTGCGTTGTGTAGACGAAAGAGAGGCAAAGCTGCTCATGGAGGAAATACACGAAGGTACATTTGGTACGCATGCTGGCGGGCATGCTATGACGAGGAAGCTGCTGCGGGCAGGTTATTTTTGGCTGACTATGGAAACTGATTGTTTCAAGTTTGCGAGGAAGTGCCACAAGTGCCAAATCTATGCTGATAAGATCCATGTGCCTCCGAGTCCTCTAAATGTGATGTCATCACCATGGCCATTCTCGATGTGGGGAATCGATATGATTGGAAAGATCGAGCCGACAGCTTCTAATGGGCACCGGTTCATTCTAGTAGCAATCGATTATTTCACCAAGTGGGTGGAAGCGGCGTCTTATGCAAACGTAACTAAGCAAGTGGTGGCCAGATTCATCAAGAGAGATATCATTTGCCGATATGGGATTCCCGAGCGGATAATCACGGACAACGGTTCAAACCTGAACAACAAAATGATGAAGGAGCTCTGTCAGAATTTCAAGATCGAGCATCACAACTCCTCCCCTTACCGACCCAAGATGAATGGCGCTGTCGAAGCGGCCAATAAGAATATCAAGAAAATCGTTCAGAAAATGGTGGTGACCTATAAGGATTGGCATGAGATGCTACCTTTCGCTTTGCACGGTTATCGTACGACGGTACGCACATCAACCGGAGCAACCCCGTTCTCGTTAGTATACGGAATGGAAGCAGTATTACCATTGGAAGTGGAGATCCCTTCTCTGAGGGTATTGCGAGACGTTCAGCTGGACGAGGCAGAATGGGTGAAAGACAGGTTGAACCAATTGAGTTTGATGGATGAGAAGAGGCTAACCTCTCTAGCATACGGTCGCTTGTACCAGAGCCGAATGAAGAAAGCATATGATAAGAAGATACATCCGCGAAGCTTTCAGACGGGCGACCTTGTGCTGAAAAGGATTCTCCCACCGCAGGCAGATCATAGGGGCAAGTGGACCCCCAACTACGAAGGGCCATACGTTGTCAGGAAAGTCTTTTCAGGAGGAGCGTTGTTGTTGTCCACCATGGACGGTGAAGACTTTACGTCGCCTGTGAATTCGGACGCAATTAAAAAATACTTTGCTTAAAATTGACCCGCTGGACAGAAAAAAGAGAGTCCAGGCAAAAATGGGGCATCCTGGCGAACCAAAAACAGAATGAAAGGTTCAGGCAAAAGTTAGGGATAAAACGAAAAAATGTACACCCGCGAAGTTGAAAACCTACACTGGGCGGCTTCGGCAAAAAAGGGTATCCCGGTGAACTGAAAACCCATAAAGGGCGGTTCACGCAAAAGTTAGGGATTTGAAAAGCAAATGACTACAGTCCAAATTTGATATTACAGTGAGCATCAGTGCGGGAGAATATACCTAAGGGGTCGATTATCAGATACAATCTCTTCGGAAGTATGGATACCGGGAAAGCATTAGAGTCGGGTGAGTCATAGGAGGATCAGTTTGTGGTGTTCGTCTGCATCCCGTTGCCGACATGTGTACAAAATTTAATTTTTCAAAATATTTATGCTTCTTGTGCATACTTGTGTATTTGCTTTACGTAGCTTCCTCTTTTCAGGAGTTACATCCCGTGTACAAAAAAAATTCCTCCCATTCAGGGGCCCAATCAATAAAAATTGTTATTCAGTACTTGATGCTGGTTCTTTACTGTTTTGTGCATGATAAAGCGCCTGAGTTTACTGAAACTAGACGTGTATAACATCACTGGCCCTTGCCAACGATTGCTAAAGCTTTGAATTAACTGAAAATAACGTCACTAACCTGAATCGATGTGGTTGTATAGGCTTGTCTTGTCTCGTTTGTGTTGTTGCAGGTTACATAGCCGTACGAGGAAGACGATCAAAAGACTGCAGTAATAAAAGACTCGACCCCCACGCAGGTCATGCATGTTCTTCCTGGAGAAGGATCGAATTCCCCAGCTGGTCGTAGCTTATCCAAAGGACATGCTCTAGCAAAGTCATTTATCCTCCACAGAGTTTGGCGATTCCTAGATCGAAGGCTGTATTCAGACAATGCATCTCAAGCAGAATGGTTTAGCCGCAGAAGATTAGTGTTTGTGAGCTGCATTCAGACAGTTTACCTTTCCCTGCAGGGTCATTTACTCTCTCCCAGCGGAGTCAGTTGATTTTCCCCAAGAGAATCGTCCCATCCCCAGTGGAGTTCTCTTTTCAGCAAGTGAAAATCGAAGATTAAGGCTCTCCCCGGCGGAGTCGGTGTGGCGCATTGGCATTTATTTTGTCAGAATACCGTGTGGTACCTGTTCGCTCTTTAGCAGAATTCCAATCATACCAAGCGCATCTGCTATTCTCTAGCAGAGTTATATTCCCCAGCAGGGTGTTACTTCAACGAGGTGTTTGGTTTAAGTTCCCAATTTCCTAGCTGAGTCGACTTCACTCTTCCAGCATTTATGTTGCTGGAATAAATCTGTAGCATCTGGCTATCCCTAGAGGAGTTGGCATTGTCTTCAGCATTTATTTTGCTGAAGCAACTCCTGTATCTCAGCAGTTCGAGTCTGCATTTGCATTGGCAGACAGTGTCATATTTGCATCCACCAGAATAAAAACGTGTAGCATTTCCATGTCGAATGGAGCATTGTGTCATTATCAAACGCATGCGCTTTGAAACATAAACCAGGTTGGCTAACCTTTTGTTTCAAGTACTGTTCTCTTGTAGGTAGAGAGAGCCCTTGCTCAGGTGAATCAACAAACATTCGAAGTCTCGGCAGGAGACATTCAACGAAGTGTCAGCTTTGGCACTACTCCCCACAGAGTTATCAGGATAAGTTTCTCTTTGTCCCCGAGCAGAGTTACGTATTCCCCCGCCAGGGTTTCTTGTTGAAGTTTCTCTAGTCCGACCAGCGGATTGTTTCCTTCAAAGTTGTTGTTACGTCAGCATTAAAAGGTTTCATGAACCAGAATTACAGAGGCTATCGCCGGTTATTAGAGCAGGCCCCCAGTAGTTTGGTTTTCAAATATCCCCAGCAGAGTCCACTTCAAAGTCGCTATCACGTTAGTGCTGAGAAGTTTGTGGGTTGGGATCGATGGAGCAATAAGTCCTGACGTGGACAATTTATTCCGATATTGACGGGATTTCTTCGTACTGGAGAAGTAGGTGTCCTAACGTGGACAGTTTTATTTCCTGGGCTGGTAGGAGGTGCTAGTCCTAACGTGGACGGGTCCGATTTCTCAGAATTGGGGGAATGTGGAGGCCTGACGTGGACGTTTCCTCAAGTTGACGATATGTGTTAGTCCTAACGTGGACAGATTCGAGTTCTCGGTATTGGTTGAGTGTGGAGTCCTGACGTGGACAAGATTGGTTACTCTTCATGTTGGTGTCCTGACGTGGACAATTTATCTCCAGCAGATATCTTTCTTCGTAACGGTGAAAGGTGCGTCCTGACGTGGACAAATTTATCCTTCTTCGTGTTGTGGGCAAAGTATGAGTCCTGACGTGGATAAACCTTATTTCCCCAGCAAGTCGAAGACGCGCAAGTCTTGACGTGGACAGGTTCTAATTCTTCAACAAGTCGACATGTGAGTCCTTACGTGGACAAATCGAAAGATATGATTCCTTATGTGGAAAAAGATAGATTCCTTACGTGGAAAGAAGTGATTCCTTACGTGGAAAGATTGAGTCCTTACGTGGACATATCAGATTTATTCCTTACGTGGAAAAATAGCATTCCTGACGTGGAAAGATTGATTCCTTACGTGGAAAGATTGAGTCCTTGCGTGGACATATCAAGATGGGAGTCCTTACGTGGACAAATCGGAAGGATTGGTTTCCTTACGTGGAAAGATGTGATTCCTTACGTGGAAAGATTGAGTCCTTACGTGGACATATCAAGTTGGAGTCCTGACGTGGACAGATCGAGGTTATGTTTTCTTACGCGGAAAGATTGGAGTCCTGACGTGGACAAACTAAGATAAGATTGTGTTTCCTTACGTGGAAAGAAAAGAAGTTCGTTTCCTTACGTGGAAGAAGATGGCATTCCTTACGTGGAAAATTGTGCTCCTTATGTGGACAGAGACGCATTCCTTACATGGAAAAGTGGAGTCCACACGTGGACAAACCAAGACAAAAGATGGTATTCCTTACATGGAAAGAGGCTTGTATTCCTGACGTGGAAAGAAAGAGTGTGTTCCTGACGTGGAAGGAGTTTAGTCCTGACGTGGACAGATGCAGAAGAGATGATTCCTAACATGGACAGTGTTATTCCTAACGTGGAATGGTTATTCCTTACGTGGAAAGGTTATTCCTAACATGGACAAGAGTTTACTCCTAACGTGGATGATTTATTCTTGATGGAAAAGACGAGTCATCCCCAGCACGGTCGCACGAGATCAGTGGGTTGCCGTAACAGTCAGATCCAGGCAGTGGATGTCATTCCCCAAGCAGGGGCGCAGTTTGTTTCTGCGGTTGGCAAATTTCAGGGTTCTTAGTATTCAGCCGTCTCGTACCGCGAATGTCTGAAGGCTCTGGGCTCTTCACCCAATCGGGTCCAAGTCGCTTGAATAGGGGCAGCTTTTGCACCCTAAAATTTGCTCAACCTTATTCACTTGGTTTATGTTTCAATATCATTAGCATTTGCATATAGAGTCATGTACATAGCCTGATCATCTGCATAGCATAGCATGGCAAGTCATCCAACAGGGGACCTGGCATTATTCTCATCTCTATGAGCCTATCAAGAGGTTATTATTCAAATTCAATCTCATTCAAGTTATCAGAAAAGAATTTGAAAGCAGAGAGGTCAGTGGATCAAGCATTGAGCCTATCTCCTATCTGAGGGTATCTGAGGATCAACAAGGGAGTTGTGAGCTGTGAATTGAAGGCATGGAGAGTATCTAGACATCTTGGAGGACTTAGAAAGTCATTTGGAGAAGGAGACAAGTCAATGGTGTAGTCACAAGTATTGCAGTTGAAGACAGTCAACTAGGGTTTCATCTGGGTCAACCCTGGGTCAACTCTAGGTCAATTGACTGATTGAAAGGCATTAAGGGCTATTGGAGAGATGTGGGGTTCATCATTTGACATGTAGAGAAGGATAGTGGAATGTGTTAAGAAGAATTCAAGAGAAATCAAGGAGAAGAGGAGTTTCTAAATTAGGGTTTCTATGTAAAATCCCCTAATTTAGGTCAAATTTCCAAGCAAGATAAGTCAAAATGCAAGCTTCAAATGGATCCATGGCCAACATGAAACTTATAGAGGATCTCAAGACCTTTAATTTTAGTGGTGGAATACATCAAGGAGATTTATAGAACTCAAGTTATGGTCCTTGCAAGTTACAGGTCATCTGAGGTATCTGAAACTTTGTCTGTGAAAGTGACTTGACTTCCAAGCTAGTTTTACCCCTCAAGGAGATTTCAATTGAATTTCTGGTAAACATAAGAGTTGTTCCTCATTGTCTTAGATTTCTAGAATGGTATAGTATTCCTTCATATGATTTGTGGAATTCTACTTATGGTCTTGGCAAGCAAAGGGTATTTTGGTCATCTGGTGATTACAGGTCATTCTTAGCCTATGCCCAAAACTCATACAAGGAAGCTTCAAATGAAAAACTTCACAACATAAAAGTTGCTCAAAATGTCATTTTAAGTCTAGAATAGAAGTCATGGAAGTTTGGAAATGCATGGAAGGAGACTTGACCAAAGTTGGTGGAAAATGACCTAAAAAAAGGCATATAAGTTGAAAAAGTTGAAACAAAAAATTGGTTTGAGAGATCTACAAATCCAATATGGGTCATCCAATATACCAAATTTATTCCAAACATCACTTTAAAGACATTGGTTCAGCCACTTTTTTGAGTTAAGGGTTGATTTTTGGACTTGCTTTGTTATTTTGTTACTTGCATAATAAGATACACATGAGAAGTTCAACATAAAGCAAAAATAAAAGCATGAAAGCTCACATACACTCCCAATATCTCATGAAAGGAGATTTTAACTCAAGTTTACAAAGGTGCAAGCATGAGATAAGAGATATTCAAAGTATCATGGCATGAGGAAATTCATGAAATTTCTACAACTTTCTAGAATCCTCCAAGATCATTCTAGAAGCTTCTCAATCAGTTAATCATCATCTATATAAACACAAGAGTGGCTCCAAAATGTGGTTGGTGATTCATTTGGCAAGAATACATAGCTTTCTCCCATCTTTCCAATTTTGCAAATTGTTCTCAATCTTTCACAAAATCCCATCAATTCACAAAGTTTTTGATCCTGATCTACTCTACAATCATCCTAGAACCAAAATTCATCAAGATTTGGCTGAGTTGTGTTCATTTTCGTGTGATGTGATCTTCACCATCAAAAGTGCAAGAGGAGTTCAAATATCATATTCAGAGCATTGGATCAAAGGTTATTGCATACAGTAGCAAGAATCAAGAGTGTTGATCAAGATCAGACCATTGGTGGCTGCTGATTTAAGAAGTCTATATCTGTTTTCAAGAATTTGCACCAGGTATGCTTTCCTTCGAATTAGCTAGCATAGTGATCATGGCATAGGATTGTTAGTGTATTAGAGACCTAGGTAGTTAGAGGATGAATCTTGGAAAGTTTGGCGTGAATTGGTGGAGATTTTCATGCATGCACAAAAAAGGTTTTGAGCTGGAACTTGATGGATAGATTGTGATAATTAGTGTGGATTAGTTTAGAGTGATCATGGAAGCATAGAGTTGGTTCTGTTAGCAAGAATTTGAAGTTTGGTGAGGGTGAATTTTGAGTGTCCATGGAGGTTGTATTCCATCAGGTCTGGCATTTGATTAAGATTCAGCAAAAACTAAGGGTGCAGTTGTCTTCTACGTGAACTTTGGATTAATTTTGGTGTTTATATCGTGGCCTATCATGGAGAGACGAGGGAGATATGATGGCTGGAAGATGGCTGTGTCGAGCCCGTGTGCAGGGTTTATTCTGCAAACCCTAAAGTTGATTGAGGAAGACGATCCAATGGCCGTCCGATCATGCCAATTATTTGACTTTCTCACCTCATCCAATGGCTGGCATTTGAAGTTGAAACGGAGGGAAAAGACCATGTGAAACGCAGCGTTTCACTTATTAGAACGCATGGGCTTTGGATCCAGATTAATATCCCCACCCCCCTTCATATAGGCCCAATGGAATGCACGTGGTTTTGTTACTTTCTGCACCGCGAGCTTATTTCTTTTCTTTCTATTTTTCAATTCGTTTTCTGAGTGCAACTGGGCCTAGCGCCAATTGCTAGGCGCACCTCCCATTTTATGGCCCATCCTAATAACAACTGGGCGCTTCTACTTTTCTCACCCCCTCCCATTTAATTTCCATTTTGTGTGTTTTAATTTCCTTTAATATTTTTACATCTTTAAAAAATCATTAAAAAATGGAAAATGGCTTGTTTTAATTGGTTCTTTTTGCTATAGGTCCATTATTCTGTCTAGAAAAATATGAAATAATAAAATTGGCATTTTATTTTGTTTTACTATTTTCCATGCATTTTTCTTGTAAATAGAATTTTGTTAAGTTTAGTTTGATACTTAAATTTGTTAATTTTTGTTCTAATAGTTGCTTTAATATTTTTCACCCATTTCTTTTTAGGTTGATTAGTAGATAAGATTAGCTTGTATATACAATTTAGTTCCCATTTTTAGGACTTAATTTTAGGTGTTTAGTTTAGGTGAGAACAACATGAACAAAATTAGGGTTTAAGTGATAACTTAGGAGAATTGAATCATTTCCCTTAGGACTTAGAGATTGAATATTTTAGATATGGGACTATAGGGACTATGGGTAGTTATTAGATCCCTTAGAAATCACTAGGATTCCCTACTGCTATTAGTATATCACTGTCTATATTTGATTGATTGGTGTGGTGTGCCCTCTCTGGGGATTATTGTTTGTCTGCGTGGGTATTGGGATTGCTTGGGGATTGGGAGAGCTGAAGACTTGTGATGGTGAAGCCATTGGAGATCCAGAGCTTGAAGACCAACTTCCAGAGTCGATGAGGAGATTCCTGCTAGCAGCTGCTGAGGAGATTAGGGTTTAGGAGCTAGGCAGAGCTCTAGATTAGAAAGCTTGATTCTCAAACATGGAAGGTTTTGACTGCCTCCATTCCTCTCTGTGATACAAAGTCTCTCTAAGACACTCACCCCCCTTCCTTTGGAAGGCTTGGTGCTACTGTCTAAGGGATAGAACTCTTGAGAGAAAATATCTTATGTGTTGACAGCAGTTGGTTTGCCACCCTTGGTGGTCAACTAATTGCTTAACACCCAATTCACTCTTGTGATTGATCCCTCAGCTTGGAGGATAGGACTTGAAGAAAAGCCCTTGTAGACTGAAGATTGATGACAAAGCCCTTGCTTGAAGACTGTGGAGATGGAGATTGATGCTTGCTGAAGCTTGTAACTGATTGGAGATGACTTGAAGACTGATGTGATGCCGAGCTGCTGATGCTGTTTATTTTTCTGCTGTATTTCATTTCTGATGTATTGATTGGTTTTCTGGACTGTAGTGTTTGTTGTTTAACCTGTTGGGTTGAAAGTGAAGTTTGTTCACTTTTGCCTATTGTTTTCTAGGTTCGAGGTTGAGTGGGACTCCCTTGCCTCGCTTGTATTGTTGCATCCATGCATTTTACTGCTTTACTGTATATATCTGCTATTGTTTCTGTTTCCGTCTATTCCCTTAGGATCTCTGTTTCTCTCTGTGCAAGAGAGGAACATGATAGACACTAGGTCTTAACCCATGCATGATAACAGTAGGTTAGTTTGATTCCCTTCGCAACCGTAGGTTAGAGTTCTGTCTCTTCTTTCTCAAAACTAACAGAAAAACACAATAAAATTTCAAACACAATAAAAGACACTTCTTCCGTAAAAGAATGGGAACTCATCTAAACGTCATTTTTGTCCGCTTGGACTGTAATTAGAAAAACCCTTTTTCCGAAGGAATAAAAAACAATCAAGACAGACTTGTGTCGTACGTGGCCCGAACTACGCTTGCTCTGATCTTTCATGCTGTATGAAGGTACGTAGGCATAGGATGCGATATCCTAGCGAGCAACCTTCCCCTCCTTTCCCGTAGGTAGGCGAACTACGTTGACTCTGATTTCTCGTTCCAGACGGGAATACGTAGGCATAAAGTGCGACACTTTGCCGAGTCATTTTCTTTTCTTTTTAACCCTTGACCTTTAGTTTAGATAGAATGACACTCCATACCCGAAAACGAGCATGGATCCCGTCGAGTACGACGGACGTGAGGGGTGCTAATACCTTCCCCTTGCGTAACCGACTCCCGAATCCAGGTTTTGGTTGCGACGACTATACCTTTCCCGTGTTGTGCGAGGTTTACTCTGAGCGTTTCCTTTCCCTCCCGTGGGATAAATAATGCACGGTGGCGACTCTTCTGTTCAGCCGGCGCCGATTTTCGCAGTAGCGACAACCTGTACCTATGGAGCCTGTGCCAAAGGTTGATAAATCTCAGATGTCTCGTGGAAGACGAGGACCTTCGCATTTTGCTCTCCAGCGCATTGCTGATAGGGAAAATCAGGTGCCTAAGAAAGGCAGAGTTTACGACCAGATTCATATGACATACGCTCAGGCATTGCAAGTTTTGCTTCAATTTCAGTTGGTCAAACTTCGGACTTTGGATCCATCCAAGGGTAGCTTACCAGCATGTTTTGACGTGAACGCTCATTGCGACTTCCACTTTGGAGCACCGGGGCATAGCCTTGAGAATTGTCATGCTTTTAAGCACAAGGTTCAAGACCTGATTGACTCAAAAGCTATTGAATTTACACCGAGCGGCGTAACGGTACCTAATGGTCCTATTCCAGCTGTTGCCATGATGATGGATGTTTCCGAAGCTGCTGTAGATCAGGAGTATATCCTGGACTCAATGGTGTCAGAATCCCCTTGTCCTCAGTTGTTGCCTGTGCCTAGACCAAGCCTGAGGATGAAAGCGCCTGAACAAAATGAGTCCATGTTAATTTATACTCAACCGCCAAGTGGTTCAACTGTTCAAGGTCAACAATCAGTCCAGTCTTTGCAACAGACATCAACTCCTCTCCATATTCAACATCCTTCTCGTTATCGATCAAACCTGCGTGCTAGACAAAACCCAATGAAGTCAGAGAGACAGTTCACCCGGTTGCCGTTTTGAGCGGAATGGTTTCAATAAGCAACTTTGAAGATGGTTGGTTCAACAGCAAATCAGATGTGAAAGCCCGGTTCTCGGAAGCTGGCATTTTCCTTTGTTTTATTTTGTCATTATTTGTAGTTTCTTTCCTGTTTAAATTGTAATCTTGTTTGTAAAACTTGTTGTTTCCATTCAATTAATGATAATGAAATGAGTATGCATGTTTTGATTAAATCCATTCGTGTTCACTAATTGATTTTTACAGATATCCAACGCTTGGTTAAGCGGAATCTGGGGAGGATGACGAAGTTTAAAGACGCGCAAGCTTCCGAAAGTATGCTTTTGAAAATAAAACCTGATGATGATGTACAGGCATTGTTTCAAATCCCCAAACACCGAAGTTATAAGGAAGATAATCCCTTATCAACCCCTTTGAGCCTAGTAGTAGGAGTTCTTTTTTAAGACGAAAAACCCTCAATCTTAACCCGGGACAGGGTAGGTGTTAGCTAATTTGACCGAGCGTCCAAATTACGAAAGGAGTGTCCGTTCGAGGATCAATCACACCTCTAGAGGCCGTGCCTAAAAAACCACAGTGGTTAAGCATCAGGAGTGAAGCAGTCACATTATTCCCCAAAGAGTCAGACAACCAGTGTCACACGACTTGTTCAAAAAATAAAGAGGGAAGGAAAAAGAATCAAAAGCCCGCTAAGTCAAAACTTGAAAACAAACGACTTAGGAAAAAATAAGGGCATCCCGCTAGACTTGAAAATCAAAATAAACTCAAAAGAGTCAGTCTAGGCAAAAGTTAGGGAAAGAAAAAGAAAAATGAAAAGGATTACAAAAGAAAAATCCTCAAATGAAATACGAGTCATGTGACCCCAAGTGTCAAAGACGAAGAGTGAGTGGCTGTCACTCCAAAAACTCATAGTTTCTCGAACTATCACTCCTATATTTCAATCTTTAAGAGGTAAACGCTAAGGTCGAATTAGCCGAACATAGGATTGGAGAACATCAAGGAAAATGGGTGGGTTAAAATAAAATTTGAGCATTTATCCTTTCCTTCAATACCGTGAACCTGACCACGTTACAACCTTCAAAAGTCCTAATTGAAGCAGGGTTGTTTCGAAGGCATACATTGGTAAAGATCACGTCGAAGCCGACTCCTAAAAGGGTTCTTCTTACCATGTTGGTACTGATGTTGATATTCTGATAGATGATTTGTGCATTATATGCCATAAACTGTTTTTCCTTTTCCGGTGAACAGATTGGATGTTAAAACTGTCATATGCATTGCATTAATATATCTTTTGTGCAGAACAATTGGTTTTACCTGCGAGTAAGCGCTTGACAGCAGGAAAGTTTCCTACAGTGGAAAGTACGATCATGATAGAATGCAGAACGCCCGAATACTCCGTGAACTGGGGCAAGCTATAATCCCTAGTGATGTCAGCCACCCGAAGTCAGTTATTCTGAAGTAGTCAGGTCGAGATTTGATGAATCTCTCGAGGACAACCAGTGTATCTCCCCGCAGATCAGCCTATCAGGGGCAAAGTCGTCGCAGACAGGGGCAGGCCACTCTAAGAAAAGCACAAAAGTTGTTTCTTGTCTGAAGGGTATTTGATCTGAAGCATCTCTCCAAGGTTCAGAGTGCTGAAGCAGTTCATATATGACCATCAGGGTACAAATTTTCAAATTTCCTTTTGAGGACTATCCCCCAGAGATCCCACAGGCTGGGGCAATATCAGAAGCGAAGGAATTGTTCTTTTCCGTGTCATCAGAGTTACTCAGAGCTACTTGAGAAGATTCAGCCGATCTTCAAGTTTGAGACGAATGTCGGGAAGTCGTGTTACCGTCCCTTGACTCTTCAACCAGAAACCGTGAATTTAGACAGGAGGTTGTCTAGTGTCAGTTATATATGACCCCTCACGGATAGCCTAAAACCCAATCCTCATTGGCAAGCCATTCCTAAAGCCCAATCCATATTGGCAATCACTGTGAGGCCCATCTGTGTTGGCGCATCAGTTTCAAAATCCAATCTTCATTGGTATGTAGGAAGACTCTGTCTGTTTTCCCCAGGAAAAGTCCAACGATCATTGGCACGTGTAAGATATTCCCAGGGAAGTCCGATCATGCTTAGCACATTTGGTTATCCCCAGCGGAGTCGGGTCTCCTTTCCAGCATTTATTTTGCTGGAAGGGTTATTCTGTGTACCGCTTCTCTCCAGCAGCCTGAGCCTGCATTTGCTTCTTGCATATATCATCATATTTGCATCATATATGCATTTCATCCTCAAATGCGTAGCATTTCCATCCTATATGGAGCATTTACGCCATAGAAAAATTAAAACATACGTATATGCATACGAAGCATAAGCCAGTTTCTATCAGCCTTACGTGGCAACATGAAGTACTCTGTAATCAGTTCAGGGACATTTATTCAGCAGCTTTGATCAGACAGGTCTTTGGTATTTGATTCTTAGATCATACAACGGTTATGCTTTGTCTATTGATCATCTTATGAAGACAGACTGTTCTTCCCGTCAATTCCTATTGATGATGTATTTCCCCAGCAGGAATTTTCTTCGTCTATCTTTAAACGTCCTGAGTTTGATTATGGTTTTCTCCGTATATCCTTAGACATCCTGAGTTCGGATATGGTTTTCTCCGTTTATCATTAGACGCCGTGAGTTCGAGTATGGTTCTCTTTCCGTCTATCTTTAGACGACGTGAAGTTTCAGGTGATTTATCAACGGGTTTCTTACTGTCAGTTCATATTGATGATGTGTCTCCCCAGCGAGTTTTCTCCGTCTATCATTAGACGTCGTGAGTTTGGATATGGTTTTCTCCGTCTATCTTTAGATGTTGAGAGGTTTCAAGGCGATCTTTCAGATATTGGCTTTCTTTCTGTTTATCGGATGAGATGACATTTCAAAAGAGGTTTTTCTGACTGTTGATCCTTATTGACGTCGAGGCTCTTTGAAGAATGTTTGGTTTTCCTAGTTGTTGATCCTTATTGACGACATGGCTCTTTGAAGGTGGTTTTTCTTCCTGTCGGTTCTTACTGATGATGTGGCCCCTTTGAAGGTATTGTTCTTTCCATCAATTCCTGTAGACGAAAGGATTCCGAAATTTGATGGGTGGTGTTGAAATTCATATGGTTTTCTTTCCGCTAGTTCTCACTGTCGATGTGGTTCTTCGGACAAGTGTTTCTCCCTGTCTATCTTTAGACAACGGGATAAGATCAAGTGCATGTTGATCTGGCCTTCGGGATGATTTTCTCCGTCTATCTATAGACGTCGTGAGTATTGGATTTTGTTTCCTTCGGGATGGTATCTTTCCGTCTATCATTGGACGATGTGATTGTATTTCTCTTCCTGTCTATATCTAGACGATGTGAGTATATTTCTCTTCCTGTCTATCATTAGCCGATGTGAGAGGATCAAGTGCATGTTGATCCAACCTTCGAGTTTGTTATCTGTGGCGTCACGTAGGTAACTAGTGATAAAGTCAAGTTCTTTATCAGATGATTGATCAGTTTGTTGCCGTAACGACTGGATTCAGTTTTTGGATATTTCCCCCAAGCAGTTTTCGCAGTTTATTTCTGCGATTGGTAAATTTCCAGGTTCTTTTGTATTCAACCGTCTTTTACCTTGATTGTCTGAAGGCCATTCGCTCTTCACCCAGTCAGGTCCAAGCCGCTTGAATAGGGACAGCTGTTGCACCTCAAAATTTGCCCAACCTTTTTCTTTAACTGGTTTATGTTTCATTGCATTATCATTTGCATAGCTATATCATTTGCATATCATAACATCATTCATCCAACAGGGGATCAAGTGTGTTTTTGTCAAGAGAAGCCTAGAAAGAGGTCTTAGCCAAGCTTGAGAAGTCATCCAAGTCATTAGGAGGTGGTTTGAGGCCTTAAGAGGTTTGAATGCCTCCATGAGGAGTTTCTCCTAACTTGAGGATCAATTGAAGACCATCAGTGAGATGTGAGGCATGGATTGTGAATATAAGATGTGTATAGGGCTCATGGAGTTCCTAGAGGGCCATGTTGGAGCTCAATCAAGTCATTGATTCAAGTGCAAGAGCCACAGTTGAGGTGCAAGCAATTAGGATTTCATCTGGATCAATTCTAGGTCAACTGGACAATTGAAGAGTATCAAAGCCTACTTTTAGGTTATGGAGTTCATGAAATGATGTGATAAGACATTTTTGGTGTTGTGCCAAGATCAAATCAAGAAGAATCAAGAGTTTGGGAAGTTGCTAAGTTAGGGTTTCAGTGTAAAATCCCCTGTTTAGTGCCTAACTTCAAGACCACATAAGTCAAAATACAAGTTTCAAATGGATCTTTGGCCAACATGAAACTTGTATAGCATCTCAATACCTTTAATTTTAGTACTATAAGTCCTCCATTGGATTTATAGAGTTCAAGTTATGGTCCAGACAAGTTACAAGTCCTCAAAGGTCACTGAAATTTGTCTGTGAAAATCATCTGACTTCAAGGCTATTTTTGACCTAGAAGTATGTTTCACCTGAACTTTTGGCCAACATGAAAGTTGTTACTCATGATCTTAGATTTCTAAATTGTACTAGAAGTCTTTCATCGGATTTGTAGAACTCAAGTTATGAGGTTTACAAGTCAGGGGTATTTTGGGAAAGTGAGATTATAGGTCATTTTCAATCATAGGCCAAAATCTCCAACTTGCACTTGTCAAATGCAATTTTGTTCAACATGAAAGTTGCTTAAAATGGGATTTTAAGTTTAACCAAGTGGTCATGTGGAATTGATTTGGCTTGTAGCAAAAAGTCACTTAAAATGGCCTAAAAAAAGGAATATTTTAAATGGATTAAGGAGGGAAATTTGACTTTTTGAGTTAGAGGACCAAAACATGTCATGTGAGTACATTTTTTGAATGGAAATCACATTCTAAGAACATTGGCATTGGTAGAATTTTGAGCATAGGCCAAGTTTTGGGAGTTGTCATTTTGATTACTTCACCAAGAAGTTACATAATCAAAAATAGCCATTATATCAAATACAAGGAGCAAATCTCAGCCATTCACATTCCACATGTTGTTATTAGTTGAATTGAATCATCTTGGAGCCATTGCATTGCCATTTTCGTGTACCTTCAAGAGCAAAAAGTGGTGAAAATTTGAAAATTCATTTTGGGCCTAGAGGCAAAGATTGGGCTTTCTCTTGATCCATATCCATTGTATATAAGATTTCTAACCTTCACAAATCATTAGTTCTGGAAATTGGAGCAGAATTGATCAAGAACAAGCTTGAAAAAGTAAAGAAAATTCCAAAAGTGAATTCCAAGATGTAGTTCGTTTCAGGCCAAATTGTGAATTGAGAAAGCTTTATTGAAGATCATTGAACGATTCTTGAGTGTTTCGCGAAGCTTCATCAAGGATTAAAGGCTCAGTGGAAGTTCTCCACTAGGTACTTGAATTTCACCATATCTCTCTTAATACTTGACGATTCTTTGCCATTTTCGTTTCTTTGCACTCCTTGAAGCATGTAGATCGTTTCTGGATTATAATTGTTGATGTTTATGACGTTCGAAATTTGGAGCTCCAAACGTGTGAGATTTTATATGAACTATTTTGGCATGATTCGGCTTAGTTTTTGCTTGATCTTTAACCTCCATGACATAAGGTTGAGTTTAGAATTAATTTGGAGAGGTTTTGATGAACTTGACGTTTTGGTGCCAAACTTTGTTTGCTTCGTTTCTCTTTGATCTTGCATTATTAATAATTTTGGATGAGATATTTGGAATCCTTGCGAAAAATCCTTCGATTTCGGTCCAAAAAACATGCAAAACGGATAAGAATTGAGAGAGTTATGGTTGTTCGAAGTTGCCGGAAATCATCACATCCATGGTTGCGGGTTACTATTCATCATGCTGAAAAATTCCATTGGAGAAGATGAACATGCGCGCGCCACGTGTCATCACGCCAAGCGGCGTCGTTTTGGCCTGCCAGGAGACCTGAAGCGCGCCAGTTCGATCCTCCCCCATGCAGTTTTCATTTTCCTGCTTTGTATTTTTATTAGCTTGCAATTTCCATTTCCATTTTTTTATTTTCTTTTTACTTTTCTATTTTATTGCCTGTTTGTTTTAGTTAGTTTAAAAATAGTAAAAATCATCAAAAAAATTATGAAATTTCTTTTTTGTAGTTCCTGAATGTCTTAAGATATTTTAGGCGTTGATTTTACATTTTTAGGATTTTATTCGAATTAGTTATGATTTTTCTTTTGTGCTAACGCCCATTATGTTGCATATTTGACCATCTATTTTGTAGAATTTTTTTCTTCCAATTGGTGATGAATTTGGCTTTGAGTTTTTAGTATGTTTTAGGGTAGATATTCATGTTCCCTAGGGATTTTTATTAGAATTTTCAAACATCTTTAGGTTCTGTTTTATGTGTTGAGATTAGAGGCTTCCCAAACTTATGGATTACCTTGATACATTTCAATCTAGAACTTATTTAGGTGACTTAGAAGTTGAACTAGGCTTTAATATTTTAACCCTAGGCTGTTCAAACATGTATGTTACCCCAGGAATTTAATTAGAATTTTATAATTTTTTTTGCTATTTTTGTTGAATTTTGCAAATTGCTTGTGCTTGTGTTGTCCTCTCTTGAGTACCTTTGCTTGTTTGGCTTGGTTGGTGACTTTGGAGCTTGCTTGGCTTGGAATCCTTTTTGGGAGGTCTTCTGGACTTCATTGAAGATGCTTGGCATTGAAGATTGGAGCTTGGAGTTGAAGGCTTTTTCCTCTTGTGGAGTTTTTTTTAGGAGCTTAGGAAATTAGGGTTTTAGGAAGTGCCTTAGACTTAGTTTTGATTCTTTCTTCAAACATAGAGCGCATTGTTTGCCTCTATTCCATCCAATGACATAAAGTCCTTCTTGGGAAGTTCCATATCTCCTTATGAGGGATGAGTGGTATGCCCAAGTGAGTAGAACTTTGAGGATACCTTTCATTTGCAATGTTGAGTTCTTAGTGATTTCCTTTGGTTGTCATTAAGTTTCTTAACATTATAACTTGATCTTGATGTTTAATCCTCCTCTTGGAGTGTGCTTGTTGGATCTTGAAGATTGGTGAAGCTTGGAGATAGAAGCTTGCTTGAGGATGAAGCTTTTGCTGTCAACTTTGCTGTCTATCCAACTTTGTTGTTTAAAGCTGCTGTTGCTGTTTGCTGTAAGTTTGTTGCTGCTGCTTGGGCTGTCTCCTCTGTATCTTTTGTTTTTATCTGATTTTTCTGTTTGCTTGTGTTGATTACCTCTAGGTTTAAGGTGGAGCTTGTCTCCTCTTGCCTGTTGTCTTTTCCCTTGCCTCTCTTATATTGCTGCATTGCATGCATTTTACTGTTTACTGTAATTGCTTGCTGTCTTTTGCTGTTTATCCCCTAGGATCTCTGATTTCCTCTGTGCAAGAGGAAATTATGACAGACATTAGGTTTTGACCCATGCATGATAGCATTAGGCTAGTTTCCTTTTCAACCATAGGCTTTTTAGAGCGTCTTTCTCTTCTCATCTCAAAACAATTCAAAAACACAGTAATAAGGATAACGCGTGCTGTACGTTACGAGCCTTAAGCTATTTGAGGAAAGGTTGCTGGAGGGTCACTCTTCAGTAATCTGGTTGCTTAGTATGGTACCCTTAGGGTGACATGCGATGTAGTCACTCTCAGATCACAAGTCTTTAGTGAAGTACAAGTTACAAACAGACTAAAAAACATTTCTTTCGTAAAAAACTCAAACAAACATTCAAACTCTGCTTTTGTCCTCTTGGACCTTTAATCAGGAAAACCCTTTTCAGAAGCAGATAAAAACTGTCAGACAGGCTTGTGTCTTCCGTAGCCCGAACTACGTTTGCTCTGATCTTTCATGCTGTATGAAAGT
This sequence comes from Lathyrus sativus, assembly GCA_963859935.3. Classification (NCBI taxonomy): domain Eukaryota; kingdom Viridiplantae; phylum Streptophyta; class Magnoliopsida; order Fabales; family Fabaceae; genus Lathyrus; species Lathyrus sativus. The sequence continues at coordinate 771,163,651 of OZ012735.1, forward strand.
ACGTAGGCATAGGATGCGATATCCTAGCGAGCAACCTTCCCCTCCTTTCCCGTAGTTAGGCGAACTACGTTGACTCTGATTTCTCGTTCCAGACGGGAATACGTAGGCATAAAGTGCGATACTTTGCCGAGTCATTTTCTTTTCTTTTTAACCTAGACCTGTAGAGTAGATAGAATAACACACCCTTAGATAGAAAACAAGCGTGGATCCCGTCGAGTACGACAGACGCAAGGGGTGCTAATACCTTCCCCTTGCGTAACCGACTCCCGAATCCAGGATTTGGTTGCGATGACCATTCCTTTCCCTCTTTGCGTTAGGTTTACTCTGAGCGTTTCCTTTCCCTCTTGTGGGATAAATAACGCACGGTGGCGACTCTTCTGTCATAGTCGGCGTCGATTTTCGCAGTAGCGACAGCTGGCGACTCTGCTGGGGACTGCGATGGTTCCCTATGCGAGTCTCGCCTTGGGTTTTCTTCCTAGCTGTCTGGGCCCGTCCCCAGCAGCTGGCGACTCTGCTGGGGACTCCAACGGTTCCCTATTCGAGTCAGTCCTAGCGTTTGTTTTCCCGTCTGCGGTTTTGTATGTATTTACCTTTCTGCCTTTACTTTCAGTACTATATTATTGTTGTTGTGCTGGGTAGAGGGTTAGATTGAGAGATAAGTCAGGCCTAGGCTTGAGTTTGCACATAAACTTAGAAGTAGAGAGTAGTGGTTAGCCTGCTTGCTTAGCTCGCACCAGCTAGTCGCGAAATCTACGCTCGAACGAGATTCTCTTTGATGCTTCTTGCCTGGCCCTTAGGGCTCGACAAGTTGTCTGACCCGAGGATTTTCGACTCTAGGGACCTATCAATTGGGATTCAGCTAAGTGAGGCCGTTTCAAGGGATGATGATGCCACACCTTCTGGGTATCGTATCATCGCTCTTGAAAGTCTGTGACGCTGATGCCCGCATAGGATGTCGTACCTTGTCTACGAGTTAAGTACATACCTGTGAGGGGTAGGTGGGTCTTTTTGCAGGAAAACTCTGGCCTCAGAACACCTGGTTTGTCTCTGTCAGTGAGAATTGGTTACAAGGGTCCTTTTGAGTGGTTGGTTTGGTTTGAGGCGAAGCTCTGGTCATTCTCGAGCTACAGTACAACAAACTTCTCAAGCTCTAGAAGTGATCTTGATCCCTTGTGTGTGCATTTTGCATTTTGCATTTCTGTTTGCATTTGCATTTCATTTTGCATATTCATCCTCAGCCGGAAGAGGGAGCTTACCCGTTTTTGTCCGTTTCGTCAGTTGATTTCCCGACATTCGCATTGGACTTGAGTTAGCTTGTGGGAAAGGATCATGGCTTCAGAAGAGCAGAACTTGGTTGTTACTCGGGCGGAGTTTAAATTGTTGAAGAACCAGTTGAGTCAGTTCATGGAAGCCATAACAGCTATGAATAGAGGAGGAAACAATGTTCAAAGAACTCCGATGAACAATGTAGCTCAGATTGTGCAAACCCCTGTCAGAGACCCATTTTCTCTCAATGACACAGAGTATCAGAGTTTCACTTTCTCTACGCCAGATTCTCCAAGGATTGTTCCATCTCCAAGAGTTGTTCCACAGGCTAATACTGAGAATCCAAGGACTGTTGAGTATATGAGAAGACTTCAGATGTTGGAAGATCAGATTGCTGCCCTGATGAATAAGAATACTCTTGATCTGAATGCTTCGAGCATGTGTTTGGTGCCAGGCCTTGTGTTGCCTCCGAAGTTCAAGATGCCCAATTTTGAGAAATACAAAGGGGATAGCTGTCTGAAGCTAGATTTGGTTATGTTATGCAGAAGGATGACTTCACATGTCACCAATGACAAGCTCATGATTCACTGTTTCCAAGATAGTTTGATCAGAGCATCTTTGGATTGGTACATGCAGTTGAAAAGTGATAGTATCAAGTCATGGTCGGATTTAGCCAATGCCTTCGTGAAGCAGTACGACTACAACCTGGATATGGCTCCTAGTCGCGTGCATTTGCAAGAGTTATCTTGGGCGGATAATGAATCCTTTAGAGGGTATGTGCAGAGATGGAGAGAATTGGCTGCCAATGTTCAACCACCGTTTCTTAAGAGAGAAATGGTTGACCTCTTCTTAGGTACTCTGAAAGGCCGTTATTATGATATAATGTTCAGTTGTACAAGCTTTGCAGGCTTGATAAGAATAGGAGAGCTTGTTGAGAGAGGACTCCATTATGGAAAGATTCAAGATCCTCTTTATACCCCAGTTGATAAGAATGAATCAGTTGTCATACCTCAAGAGGAGTGGGAAGGAGGAAGTGATGTTGTCTCAGAATCCCTAGCATCTCAAGCTTAGTTTTCAGACGCTTCAAGTGTTCAAAGTCAACGGTCATATTATCGTCAGTCGCGTCAGCACGCCCGACAAAGACCAAGGAAGCCTGAAAGACAGTTTACTCAGCTACCGGTGTCGTATAGCCAGTTGTTGCCGGATTTGGTTGAAAGTGGATTGATAGTGCCGAAAGAGACTAATCCAATAATCCTGCCTTATCCTCCAGGTTCTGATGCTAGCGCCCGCTGTGAGTACCATGTTGGGACACAGGGGCATTCGACAGATGACTGTAAGGTGCTTAGGAGTCAAGTTCAGAATCTGCTAGACTCTAACAAGATCTTCATCACACCTCAGGGTTTTGTTCAGATTATTGATTCTCCTTCATCCAGTTGTGTGGGTTCTTCAGTTAATGTCATGGAAGACTCCATCGAAAATGTGTGTTTGGAAGAATGTTAAACTGAGAGCTCAGTTGAATATGGAGGAAGTTGCTAGAGGTTTCTGTGCCGGGTGTCGCATCTGTTTTCTCTGCTGACCTATTTAGCTTTCGTGCATTGTTGTTTGCTGACCATCACCAGGCTTGTTGGCTGAGGTCATTGTATTCGTACTCATGTGTGCTTATATGTTGATTTTGATGGTTTTGCATATTTGTGTGAGGTGTTTATCTCTGTGCTTATAGCTTGGGTTTCTCCTTATCTTGTTGTCAATATGTGTTTGCTTTCCGCATTGCATTCTCACATAACAGGTACCTCAGAACCGTGGGTATTATTTCCTGTTCTTCACTAGTTTGTTGCAGGAATTCTCTCAGAGTTATGGAACAGAATCAGGCTGAATTGATTGAGGTTCGAAGCCAACTAGGGAAGATGATGAGAGACATGCAAGAGATGCGTCTAGACCAGAAGACGCTCAAAGAGGAAAGAAATCAGCTGAAGACCCAAGTGGGCTTGATTATGGAAGTGTTAAAGAGTGTGCTTAGGAAGGAGGGTGATCAGCTACCTGAAGCCGCAGTGAAGAAGCTTGTTCCACTTGTGCCTGTGGAACCTGTACCTGTGGAGCCTGTGCCAAAGGTTGATAAATCTCAGATGTCTCGTGGAAGACGAGGACCTTCACATTTTGCTCTCCAGCGCATTGCTGATAGGGAAAATCAGGTGCCTAAGAGAGGTAGAGTTTATGACCAGATCAATATGACATACGCTCAGGCGTTGCAAGTTTTGCTTCAATTTCAGTTGGTCAAACTTCGGACTTTGGATCCATCCAAGGGTAGCTTACCAGCATGTTTTGACGTGAACGCTCATTGCGACTTCCACTTTGGAGCACCAGGGCATAGCCTTGAGAATTGTCATGCTTTTAAGAACAAGGTTCAAGACCTGATTGACTCAAAAGCTATTGAATTTACACCGAGCGGCGTAACGGTACCTAATGGTCCTATTCCAGCTACTGCCATGATGATGGATGTTTTCGAAGCTGCAGTAGATCAGGAGTATATCCTGGACTCAATGGTGTCAGAATCCCCTTGTCCTCAGTTGTTGCCTGTGCCTAGACCAAGCCTGAGGATGAAAGCGCCTGAACAAAATGAGTCCATGTTAATTTAGACTCAACCGCCAAGTGGTTCAACTGTTCAAGGTCAACAATCAGTCCAGTCTTTGCAACAGACATCAACTCCTCTCCAGGATCAACAACCTTCTCGTTATCGATCAAACCTGCGTGCTAGACAAAACCCAATGAAGTCAGAGAGACAGTTCACCCGGTTGCCGTTTTGAGCGGAATGGTTTCAATAAGCAACTTTGAAGATGGCTGGTTCAGCAGCGAATCAGATGTGAAAGCCCGATTCTCGGAAGCTGGCATTTTCCTTTGTTTTATTTTGTCATTGTTTGTAGTTTCTTTCCTGTTTAAATTGCAATCTTGTTTGTAAAACTTGTTGTTTCCATTCAATTGATGATAATGAAATGAGTATGCATGTTTTGATTAAATCCTTTCGTGTTCACTAATTGATTTTTACAGATATCCAACGCTTGGTTAAGCGGAATCTGGGGAGGATGACGAAGTTTAAAGACGCGCAAGCTTCCGAAAGTATGCTTTTGAAAATAAAACCTGCTGATGATGTACATGTATTGTTTCAAATCCCCAAACACCGAAGTTATAAGGAAGATAATCCCTTATCAACCCCTTTGAGCCTAGTAGTAGGAGTTCTTTTTTAAGACGAAAAACCCTCAATCTTAACCCGGGACAGGGTAGGTGTTAGCTAATTTGACCAAGCGTCTAAATTACGAAAGGAGTGTCCGTTCGAGGATCAATCACACCTCTAGAGGTCGTGCCTAAAAAACCACAGTGGTTAAGCATCAGGAGTGAAACAGTCACATTATTCCCCAAAGAGTCAGACAACCAGTGTCACACGACTTGTTCAAAAAATAAAGAGGGAAGGAAAAAGAATCAAAAGCCTGCTAAGTCAAAACTTGAAAACAAACGACTTAGGCAAAAATAAGGGCATCCCGCTAGACTTGAAAATCAAAAGAAACTCAAAAGAGTCAGTCTAGGCAAAAGTTAGGGAAAGAAAAAGAAAAATGAAAAGGATTACAAAAGAAAAATCCTCAAATGAAATACGAGTCATGTGACCCCAAGTGTCAAAGACGAAGAGTGAGTGGCTGTCACTCCAAAAACTCAAAGTTTCTCGAACTATCACTCCTATATTTCAATCTTTAAGAGGTAAACGCTAAGGTCGAATTAGCCGAACGTAGGATTGGAGAACATCAAGGAAAATGGGTGGGTTAAAATAAAATTTGAGCATTTATCCTTTCCTTCAAAACCGTGAACCTGACCACGTTACAACCTTCAAAAGTCCTAATTGAAGCAGGGTTGTTTCGAAGGCATACATCGGTAAAGATCGCGTCGAAGCCGACTCCTAAAAGGGTTCTTCTTACCATGTTGGTACTGATGTTGATATTCTGATAGATGATTTGTGCATTATATGCCATAAACTATTTTTCCTTTTCCGGTGAACAGATTGGATGTTAAAACTGTCATATGCATTGGATTAATATATCTTTTGTGCAGAACAATTGGTTTTACCTGCGAGTAAGCGCTTGACAGCAGGAAAGTTTCCTACAGTGGAAATTACGATCATGATAGAATACAGAACGCCCGAATACTCCGTGAACTGGGGCAAGCTATAATCCCTAGTGATGTCAGCCACCCGAAGTCAGTTATTCTGAAGTAGTCAGGTCGAGATTTGATGAATCTCTCGAGGACAACCAGTGTATCTCCCCGTAGATCAGCCTATCAGGGGCAAAGTCGTCGCAGACAAGGGCAGGCCACTCTAAGAAAAGCACAAAAGTTGTTTCTTGTCTGAAGGGTATTTGATCCGAAGCATCTCTCCGAGGTTCAGAGTGCTGAAGCAGTTCATATCAGACCATCAGGGTACAGATTTTCAAATTTCCTTTTGAGGATTATCCCCCAGAGATCCCACAGGCTGGGGCAATATCAGAAGCGAAGGAATTGTTCTTTTCCGTGTCATCAGAGTTACTCAGAGCTACTTGAGCAGATTCAGCCGATCTTCAAGTTTGAGACGAATGTCGGGAAGTCGTGTTATCGTCCCTTGACTCTTCAACCAGAAACCGTGAATTTAGACAGGAGGTTGTCTAGTGTCAGTTATATATGACCCCTCACGGATAGCCTAAAACCCAATCCTCATTGGCAAGCCATTCCTAAAGCCCAATCCATATTGGCAATCACTGTGAGGCCCATCCGTGTTGGCGCATCAGTTTCAAAATCCAATCTTCATTGGTATGTAGGAAGACTCTGTCTGTTTTCCCCAGCAAAAGTCCAACGATAATTGGCACGTGTAAGATATTCCCAGGGAAGTCCGATCATGCTTAGCAAATTTGGTTATCCCCAGCGGAGTCGGGTCGCCTTTCCAGCATTTATTTTGGTGGAAGGGTTCTTCTGTGTACCGCTTCTCTCCAGCAGCCTGAGCCTGCATTTGCATCTTGCATATATCATCATATTTGCATCATATCTACATTTCATCCTCAAATGCGTAGCATTTCCATCCTATATGGACCATTTACGCCATAGAAAAATTAAAACATACGCATATGCATACGAAGCATAAGCCAGTTTCTATCAGCCTTACGTGGCAACATGAAGTACTCTGTAATCAGTTCAGGGACATTTATTCAGCAGCTTTGATCAGACAGGTCTTTGGTATTTGATTCTTAGATCATACAACAGTTATGCTTTGTCTATTGATCATCTGATGAAGACAGACTGTTCTTCCCGTCAATTCCTATTGACGATGTATTTCCCCAGCAGGAATTTTCTCCGTCTATCTTTAGACGTCCTGAGTTTGATTATGGTTTTCTCCGTCTATCCTTAGACATCCTGAGTTTGGATATGGTTTTCTTCGTCTATCATTAGACATCGTGAGTTCGAGTATGGTTCTCTTTCCGTCTATCTTTAGACGACGTGAAGTTTCAGGTGATTTATCAATGGGTTTCTTACTGTCAGTTCATATTGATGATGTGTCTCCCCAGCGAGTTTTCTCCGTCTATCATTAGACGTCGTGAGTTTGGATATGGTTTTCTCCGTCTATCTTTAGATGTTGAGAGGTTTCAAGGCGATCTTTCAGATATTGGCTTTCTTTCTGTTTATCGGATGAGATGACATTTCAAAAGAGGTTTTTCTGACTGTTGATCCTTATTGACGTCGAGGCTCTTTGAAGAATGTTTGGTTTTCCTAGTTGTTGATCCTTATTGACGACATGGCTCTTTGAAGGTGGTTTTTCTTCCTGTCGGTTCTTACTGATGATGTGGCCCCTTTGAAGGTATTGTTCTTTCCATCAATTCCTGTAGACGAAAGGATTCCGAAATTTGATGGGTGGTGTTGAAATTCATATGGTTTTCTTTCCGCTAGTTCTCACTGTCGATGTGGTTCTTCGGACAAGTGTTTCTCCCTGTCTATCTTTAGACAACGGGATAAGATCAAGTGCATGTTGATCTGGCCTTCGGGATGATTTTCTCCGTCTATCTATAGACGTCGTGAGTACTGGATTTTGTTTCCTTCGGAATGGTATCTTTCCGTCTATCATTGGACGATGTGATTGTATTTCTCTTCCTGTCTATCTCTAGACGATGTGAGTATATTTCTCTTCCTGTCTATCATTAGCCGATGTGAGAGGATCAAGTGCATGTTAATCCAACCTTCGAGTTTGTTATCTGTGGCGTCACGCAGGTAACTGGTGATAAAGTCAAGTTCTTTATCAGATGATTGATCAGTTTGTTGCCGTAACGACTGGATTCAGTTTTTGGATATTTCCCCCAAGCAGTTTTCGCAGTTTATTTCTGCGATTGGTAAATTTCTAGGTTCTTTTGTATTCAACCGTCTTTTACCTTGATTGTCTGAAGGCCATTCGCTCTTCACCCAGTCAGGTCCAAGCCGCTTGAATAGGGACAGCTGTTGCACCTCAAAATTTGCCCAACCTTTTTCTTTAACTAGTTTATGTTTCATTGCATTATCATTTGCATAGCTATATCATTTGCATATCATAACATCATTCATCCAACAGGGGATCAAGTGTGTTTTTGTCAAGAGAAGCCTAGCAAGAGGTCTTAGCCAAGCTTGAGAAGTCATCCAAGTCATTAGGAGGTGGTTTGAGGCCTTAAGAGGTTTGAATGCCTCCATGCGGAGTTTCTCCTAACTTGAGGATCAATTGAAGACCATCAGTGAGATGTGAGGCATGGATTGTGAATATAAGATGTGTATAGGGCTCATGGAGTTCCTAGAGGGCCATGTTGGAGCTCAATCAAGTCATTGATTCAAGTGCAAGAGACACAGTTGAGGTGCAAGCAATTAGGATTTCATCTGGATCAATTCTAGGTCAACTGGACAATTGAAGAGTATCAAAGCCTACTTTTAGGTTATGGAGTTCATGAAATGATGTGATAAGACATTTTTGGTGTTGTGCCAAGATCAAATCAAGAAGAATCAAGAGTTTGGGAAGTTGCTAAGTTAGGGTTTCAGTGTAAAATCCCTTGTTTAGTGCCTAACTTCAAGACCACATAAGTCAAAATACAAGTTTCAAATGGATCTTTAGCCAACATGAAACTTGTAGAGCATCTCAATAACTTTAATTTGAGTACTAGAAGTCCTCCATTGGATTTATAGAATTCAAGTTATGGTCCAGACAAGTTACAAGTCCTCAAAGGTCACTGAAATTTGTCTGTGAAAATCATCTGACTTCAAGGCTATTTTTGACCTAGAAGGAGGTTTCACCTGAACTTTTGGCCAACATGAAAGTTGTTCCTCATGATCTTAGATTTCTAAATTGTACTAGAAGTCTTCTATCTGTTTTGTAGAACTCAAGTTATGAGGTTTACAAGTCAGGGGTATTTTGGGAAAGTGAGATTATAGGTCATTTTCAATCATAGGCCAAAATCTCCAACTTGCACTTGTCAAATGCAATTTTGTTCAACATGAAAGTTGCTTAAAATGGGATTTTAAGTGCAACCAAGTGGTCATGTGGAATTGATTTGGCTTGTAGCAAAAAGTCACTTAAAATGGCCTAAAAAAAGGAATATTTTAAATGGATTAAGGAGGAAAATTTGAATTTTTGAGTTAGAGGACCAAAACATGTCATGTGAGTACATTTTTTGAATGGAAATCACATTCTAAGAACATTGGCATTGGTAGAATTTTGAGCATAGGCCATGTTTTGGGAGTTGTCATTTTGATTACTTCACCAAGAAGTTACATAATCAAAAATAGCCATTGGATCAAATACAAGGAGCAAATCTCAGCCATTCACATTCCACATGCTGTTATTAGTTGAATTGAATCATCTTGGAGCCATTGCATTGCCATTTTTGTGTACCTTCAAGAGCAAAAAGTGGTGAAATTTTGAAAATTCATTTTGGGCCTAGAGGCAAAGATTGGACTTTCTCTTGATCCATATCCATTGTATATAAGATTTCTAACCTTCACAAATCATTAGTTCTGAAAATTGGAGCAGAATTGATCAAGAACAAGCTTGAAAAAGTGAAGAAAATTCCAAAAGTGAATTCCAAGATCTAGTTCGTTTCAGGCCAAATTGTGAATTGAGAAAGCTTTATTGAAGATCATTGAATGATTCTGGAGAGTTTCACGAAGCTTCATCAAGGATTAAAGGCTCAGTAGAAGTTCTCCACTAGGTACTTGAATTTCACCATATCTCTCTTAATACTTGATGATTCTTTGTCATTTTCGTTTCTTTGCACTCCTTGAAGCATGTAGATCGTTTCTGGATTATAATTGTTGATGTTTATGACGTTCGAAATTTGGAGCTCCAAACTTGTGAGATTTTATATGAACTGTTTTGGCATGATTCGGCTTAGTTTTTGCTTGATCTTTAACCTCCATGACATAAGGTTGAGTTTAGAATTAATTTGGAGAGGTTTTGATGAACTTGAGGTTTTGGTGCCAAACTTTGTTTGCTTCTTTTCTCTTTGATCTTGCATTATTAATAATTTTGGATGAGATATTTGGAATCCTTGCGAAAAATCCTTCGATTTCGGTCCAAAAAACATGCAAAACGGATAAGAATTGAGAGAGTTTTGGTTGTTCGAAGTTGCCGGAAATCATCACATCCATGGCTGCGGGTTACTATTCATCATGCTAAAAAATTCCATTGGAGAAGATGAACATGCGCGCGCCACGTGTCATCACGCCAAGCGACGTTGTTTTGGCCTGCCAGGAGACCTGAAGCGCGCCAGTTTGATCCTCCCCCATGCAGTTTTCATTTTCCTGCTTTGTATTTTCATTAGCTTGCAATTTCCATTTCCATTTTTTTTATTTTCTTTTTATTTTTCTGTTTTATTGCCTGTTTGTTTTAATTAGTTTAAAAATAGTAAAAATCATCAAAAATTTATGAATTGTTTTTTTGTAGTTCCTGAATGTCTTAAGAAAATTTAGGTGTTGATTTTACATTTTTAGGATTTTATTCGAATTAGTTATGATTTTTCTTTTGTGCTAACATCCATTATGTTGCATATTTCACCATCTGTTTTGTAGAATTTTGTTCTTCCAATTGGTGATGAATTTGGCTTTGATTTTTTAGTATGTTTTAGGGTAGATATTCATGTTCCCTCAGGAGTTTTATTAGAATTTTAAAACATCTTTAGATTCTGTTTTAGGTGTTGATATTAGAGGCTTCCCAAACTTATGGATTACCTTGATACATTTCAATCTAGAATTTATTTAGGTGACTTAGAAGTTGAATTAAGCTTTAATATTTTAACCCTAGGCTGTTCAAACATGTATGTTCCCCCCGGAATTTAATTAGAATTTTATAATTTTGTTTGCTATTTTTGTTGAATTTTTAAAATTGCTTGTGTTTGTGTTGTCCTCTCTTGAGTACCTTTGCTTGTTTGGCTTGGTTGGTGACTTTGGAGCTTACTTGGCTTGGAATCCTTTTTGGGAGGTCTACTGGACTTCATTGAAGATGCTTGGGATTGAAGATTGGAGCTTGGAGTTGAAGGCTTTTTCCTCTTGTGGAGTTTTTTTTAGGAGCTTAGGAAATTAGGGTTTTAGGAAGTGCCTTAGACTTAGTTTTGATTCTTTCTTCAAACATAGAGCGCATTGTTTGCCTCTATTCCATCCAATTACATAAAGTCCTTCTTGGGAAGCTCCATCTCTCCTTAGGAGGGATGAGTGGTATGCCCAAGTGAGTAGAACTTTGAGGATACCTTTCATTTGCAATGTTGAGTTCTTAATGATTTCCTTTGATGTTTAATCCTCCTCTTGGAGTGTGCTTGTTGGAGCTTGAAGATTGATGAAGCTTGAAGATAGAAGCTTGCTTGAGGATGAAGCCTTTGCTGTCAACTTTGCTGTCTATCCAACTTTGTTGTTTAAAGCTGCTGTTGCTGTTTGTTGTAAGAGTTTGTTGCTGCTGCTTGGGTTGTCTCCTCTGTATCTTTTGTTTTTCTCTGATTTGTCTGTTTGCTTGTGTTGATTACCTCTAGGTTTGAGGTGGAGCTTGTCTCCTCTTGCCTGTTGTCTTCTCCCTTGCCTCTCTTATATTGCTGCATTGCATGCATTTTACTGTTTACTGCAATTGCTTGCTGTCTTTTGTTGTTTATCCCCTAGGATCTCTGATTTCCTCTGTGCAAGAGGAAATTATGACAGACATTAGGTTTTGACCCATGCATGATAGCATTAGGCTAGTTTCCTTTTCAACCATAGGCTTTTTAGAGCGTCTTTCTCTTCTCATCTCAAAACAATTCAAAAACACAGTAATAAGGATAACGCGGGCTGTACGTTACGAGCCTTAAGCTATTTGAGGAAAGGTTGCTGGAGGGTCACTCTTTAGTAATCTGGCTGCTTAGTATGGTACCCTTAGGGTGACATGCGACATAGTCACTCTCAGATCACAAGTCTTTAGTGCAGTACAAGTTACAAACAGACTAAAAAACATTTCTTTCGTAAAAAACTCAAACAAACATTCAAACTCTGCTTTTGTCCTCTTGGACCTTTAATCAGGAAAACCCTTTTCAGAAGGAGATAAAAACAGTCAGACAGGCTTGTGTCTTCCATAGCCCGAACTACGTTTGCTCTGATTTTTCATGCTGTATGAAAGTACGTAGGCATAGGATGCGATATCCTAGCGAGCAACCTTCCCCTCCTTTCCCGTAGTTAGGCGAACTACGTTGACTCTGATTTCTCGTTCCAGACGGGAATACGTAGGCATAAAGTGCGATACTTTGCCGAGTCATTTTCTTTTCTTTTTAACCCAGACCTGTAGAGTAGATAGAATAACACACCCTTAGATAGAAAACAAGCGTGGATCCCGTCGAGTACGATGGACGTGAGGGGTGTTAATACCTTCCCCTTGCGTAACCGACTCCCGAATCCAGGATTTGGTTGCGATGACCATTCCTTTCCCTCTTTGCGTTAGGTTTACTCTGAGCGTTTCCTTTCCCTCTTGTGGGATAAATAACACACGGTGGCGACTCTTCTGTCATAGTCGGCGCCGATTTTCGCAGTAGCGACACCTATTATGTAAGAAACTTCAGTGTTGCAAAAGGGCATTATGTGTGGGTCAAGAAAGGCACTAACTTTGAAGGACCCAAGGCAATTAGGGTACCTAATGAAACTTAAAATTGTTTTGTAGGTATGCTTGAAGACCTCTTCATATTAGTGGTATCTTGATAGTGGGTTTTCAAGGCATATGACGGGTGACCTTACCAAATTTTCACATCTAATGCTTAAGGCCAAAGGATTTGTTACCTATGGTGATAACAATAAAGGGAAGATCCTTGACATAGGCAGCATTGGTGCACCACCTTTCATAACCATAGAAGATGTCCTCTATGTAGAAGGCCTAAAGCATAACCTACTTAGCATTAGCCAACTTTGTGACAAAGGTTTCAGAATCAACTTCACCAAAGATGAATGTTTGATATAAAGCAAAGTCACTCATGAGGTAATGTTAAAAGGTAATAGAATTAACAACATTTTTATGATCTCCCTTGATAACATGTCTTTGAAGGTTAAGTGTCTTATGGCGAATAACAAAGACTCTTGGTTATGGCACAAAAGGTTTGCTCATATTCATATGGAGCATTTGAACAGATTGATCAAACATGACTTAGTTGTTGGTCTTCCAAAGATTAAATTCATCAAAGATAGATTATGTGGCGCTTGCCAAAAGTTGAAACAAACCAAATCCACTTTCATATCCAAGAATTTGGTGTCCATAACAAGGTCACTACAATTGTTACACATGGATCTCTTCGGACCATCAAGAACAAAAAGTTTTGGAGGTAATGTTTATGCATTAGTAATTGTTGATGACTTCTCTAGATATACATGGACTTTCTTCTTGGTGCAGAAAAGTGAAGCTTTAAAGGCATTCAAGAAGTATGCAAAACAAATTCAGAATGAGAAATCACTTTCAATTGTCTCCATTAGAAGTGACCATAATGTCAGCTTTTCAGCATGTGTGTTGCTTTTAAAAAATTTATTACAAAAATGAATCGCATGTTAGATTAAAATTTATGGGTTTATGAATTTTATAGAAGAAAAGAAAAAGAATGTTAAAAATAGATTTTTTATTTAGATTTTTAAAAATAATTTTTATAAAAATGTATTTCCATATATTAAAAGTGTTTCTAGATTCTTTTTTAATAAATTAAAAGAATAATTTTGACATCCTATAATAAAAATATACATTATTGAAGATTAAAACATTGTCAAAATCACAATTATTTCAAAAAGATATTTTTCAAAAATATTTTTTTATGAAAAAAGATATTTGTAATAGTTTTAAATTTGAGTGAATTTTTGAAATTCCGATATTCCAACAAAAATTATAACAAAAGGATGAAATATCTAAAATAACATCTATAACTATATATAAAGAGGATTGAACTTTTTAGAATGGCCTATTTTACTTCCAATAATACCCCTAAAAATTGTTGGTGCAAAGGTAGAATAAATGATGAAAGGTAGAAATATTCTATTAAAGAGAATGACGGCAGAAGTAACAGTATTAAGAGTTACAATGATTGTCACCCTATTTATAAGCTAAAACTAGGGTTATTAGAATAAGATAAAATACTGAAATACCCTCTAACAAACTTATGGGCTTAAGAAAATAATATAATAAAATATGAATTATTACTAATACCATCCCTTAATTCATATTCCATCAAAACTTGTAACACCAATTCCATCCCTTAATCTGAGAAATTAATCAGTCTTGATAGCTTTCGTCAGAACATCTGCCAACTGGTTTTGAGTGCTGCAGTGTACAACTTCTAACACTCCACTCTGAACTTGATGTCTCAGAAAATGATACTTGGTCTCAATATGCTTGCTTCTCCCATGCAACACTGGGTTTCTGGCAAGGTTGATTGCAGACTTGTTGTCAATCATCAACTTCAGAGGTTTGCCTACCTTAATCTTCAGGTCCTGCAACAGATTCAGAATCCACACAGCTTGGCATGCAGTAACAGCACCTGCAATGTATTCAGCTTCACAGGTTGACAACGCCACAACAGGTTGCTTCTTGGAACACCAAGAAATGGGACCTCCCAGAAATTTGAACAAGTACCCAGATGTACTTCTTCTGTCAACTCTGTCTCCACACCAATCAGAGTCTGAATAGCTCAGAAGTTCTGACTCATTATTTCCTCCAGAGGGAAATAACACTCCATACTTCAGAGTTCCTTTGATATACCTCAGAATCCTGACAGCAGCTTGGTAATGGGACCACTTAGGTTTACTCATGAACCTACTAACCATCCCAACTGAGTAGCAAATATCAGGTCTGGTATTGCACAGATACCTCAGAGAACCAACCAACTGTTTGAAGGTTGTAGCATCCACATCCTTTCCTTCAGAGTCTGAATCCAGTTTCTGATTTGTATCAGAAGGTGTGACAGCCATCTTACAATTCTTCAGATCAAATCTCTTCAGAAGTTCTAATTCATACTTGAGCTGATGCAAAATGATACCTTTCTCAGAATATCTGAACTCCATCCCTAGAAAGTATGTCATTTTGCCTAGATCAGTCATTTCAAATTCATTCATTAGAACCTTCTTGAACTTGGCTATCTCCTGTTCAGAACTTCCAGTCAATAGTATATCATCAACATATAAACATACCAAAGTCATATTGCCTTCAGAAGTATGCTGAACATAGACACCGTACTCCATCTCACATTTCTGAAAGCCTTGCTTCTTGAAAAATGAATCAATCTTCTGATTCCAAGCTCTGGGCGCTTGTTTCAATCCATATAGAGCTTTGTATAATCTGTACACCATCCCTTCCTGATTCTTTTTCACAAATCCAGGAGGTTGTGACACGTAAACTTCTTCTTCTAATGGACCATTCAGAAATGCAGATTTTACATCTAAATGCATCAGAGGCCAATTCCTGTTAGCAGCTATTGCAATCACCATTCTGATTGTTTCATGTCTTGCTACAGGTGCAAACACTTCAGAGTAATCCAGCCCAGGTTTTTGTAGAAATCCTCTGGCTACCAACCTTGCTTTATGTTTGCCAATTGAGCCATCTGGCTTTAACTTCTGTTTGAAAACCCATCTGACGCTGATGGCTTTCTTGTCTTTTGGAAGTTCTGTCAGCTTCCAAGTCTTGTTTCTCTCTATAGCATCAAGTTCTTCTTTCATGGCCTTCAGCCAGAGCTTTTGCTTAAGAGCCTCCTCTGTACTTATAGGTTCAGAGTCTACTAACATGGCACACTGAATAACTTCTCCTTCAGAGTCTACTTCAGTGTCTTGCAGCATGTCAAATTCTGCAAATCTTCTGGGAACGCTTCTGATTCTTTGTGGTCTCTGAACTTGTTCAGAGTCTTGAGCTTCAGAGTTTCTAGCTTCAGATGATTGACCTCCAGAGCTTTGACCATCTTCAGAGTCTGGCATATTTCCAGAGTCTGAGTTGCCACCAAGATCTGGATTGCCATCAGAGTCTGAATCATCAGAGTCTGGGTCATCTGGGTCACCTTCATCTTCTGAGTCTTCTTCAGAGTTTGAATCAGTATCAGAGTCAGAGTCAATATCAGGGTTTACTTCAACTTCAGAAATTCTTAACTCTGGCCTTTCTTCAGAGGTTCTAACATCAGAATCAGATTGAGACTTATCCCAATTCCAAACTTCCGATTCCTTCAAAATCACATCTCTGCTAAATTCAATTTTATTGGTTTCTGGACAATAGAGCTTGTATGCACCTGTACTGTGGTACCCTATCAGAATCATCACTTTGCTTCTATCATCCAGCTTCTGTCTTCTGGCTTCTGGAACATGTTTATAGCAAACAGAACCAAACACCTTCAGATGACTAACACTTTGCTTGTCTCCAGTCCACTTCTGCATAGGAACTATTTCCTTCAACTTCTTCGTAGGACATCTGTTGAGTACATACGTTGCAGTGGCAACAGCTTCTCCCCAGAGCTTCTGAGGAAGCTTCTTCTCCTTTAGCATGCTTCTCACCATATCAAGCAAAGTACGGTTTCTTCTTTCAGCAAGACCATTGTGTTGAGGGGTATAAGGAGCAGTAACCTCATGCTCAATTCCATTCTCCTCACAGAACTTCTGGAACTCTTTGGAGTTATACTCACCTCCACCATCAGTTCTAAGAATCTTCAACTTCTGACCACTCTGATTCTCAGCCTTCATTCTGAACTTCTTGAATTCATCAAACACCTCGTGTTTGAACTTAATAAGGGATACCCATGTCATTCTTGTGAATTCATCAACAAACAACACAAAGTATTTGTTCCCTCCAATTGATGCTACTGGAAATGGACCACACACATCAGAGTGTACAACTCCCAAGGCATGTTTTGCTCTTGGAGCAACTTCTGATGCAAATGGCAATCTTGGTTGTTTTCCTTCCATGCAAACTTTGCATGACTTTTCAGGCTTCTTAATTGCAGGAATTCCATGTACCAATTTCTTTGAATTCAGATGTTGTAAGCTTCTGAATTTCAAATGACCAAATCTTCTGTGCCACAGCTCACTCTCCTTCTCAGTACTTGTTGCACTAAGACACTCTGAGTCTGCAGTTCTGACATTCACCTTGAATGTTCTATTCCTTCCCTGTTCTGACTCCATAATCAACTTCTGATTACAGTCATACAGCTTCAGAAGATTGTCCTTCATGGTAACTGAGAAACCTTTCTCAATTAATTGTCCCACACTCATCAGATTGCTTCTGATGCCAGGTACATACCACACATTCTGAATCAATGCTATTTTTCCATTGTTCAGAGTCACTCTGACATTTCCCATACCTTCTGCATTAAGATATTTGTCATCAGCACATCTGATCTTTGTTCTCTTTTCAGAGTCAAAGTCAACCAGCCATTTCTTGTTTCCAGTAAGATGATTTGAACAGCCAGTGTCCATATACCACCAGTCTGTCAGATCATCAGATTCAGAGGCCATCAATAGCACAGATTCGTCATCAGAACTTCTGGCTATATTTGCTTCTTCTGATTTCTTCTCCTTGTTTGACCAACAATCTCTAGCAAAGTGACCAAACTTCTTACAACAGTAACATTGGATCTTCTTCTTGTCATACTTCTCTTTTCCCTTCTGAGCATTCTTTTGTCTATCAAAGGTTGAGGTTTCTGACTTCTGACCACCATCAGATCTTCTCTTGGCTTCTGACTGCTTCTGATACCTCCTATCAGAAGTTGCTTTCAGAGCCTGCTGCTCTACTTCCCTTTCAGAAGTTCTCTCAGTCAAACGCAACTCTTGCGCTTCTAGACTGCTCTGCAGCTCTTCAATTCTCATGGTACTCAGATCTTTGGAATGTTCTATTGCTACCACAATGTAATCAAATTGAGAGGTAAGGGATCTCAATACGTTCTCCATGATTGTTTCTTCAGAAAGAGTTTCTCCACACGCCTTCATCTCATTAGTGATCAGAATCACTCTGGAGATGTATTCAGAAACTTTCTCATTATTCTTCATGTTGAGATTCTCATATTGCTTTCTCAAGGACTGAAGCTTCACCTTCTTCACTATTGCGTCACCACCATAACATCTCACCAGAGTGTCCCATGCAGCCTTTGCTGTTGTAGAGTCTGCAATCTTCTCAAACACGTTTACATCCACACATTGATGAATGAAGAACAATGCTTTCTGATCCTTCTTCCTTACTTCCTTCTGCGCGTTTTTCTGTTCATCGGTTGCATCTGCAGCTACTGGAACATAACCATCAGTGACAAGATCTAGAACATCTTGAGCACCAAATAGTACACGCATTTGGATCATCCAACGATTCCAATTTTTACCATCAAATACTGGAAGTTTGGTGTTCATGTTGCCGTTTCCGTTCATCTTCTACCTTGCACAATACACTCAGATTTCTCACACAGTGTTTCCCAACCCACAGAATAAAATTCTGATCAGATTTTGTTCAAGATTCAACACGAATCTAAGAATCAAAATCAAACACACAAGACCTCACGTTCACTCGTGTTTCCCGTGTTTCCCAATGAATCTGAACCGGAGCTCTAGATACCAATTGTTGGTGCAAAGGTAGAATAAATGATGAAAGGTAGAAAAATTCTATTAAAGAGAATGACGGCAGAAGAAACAGTATTAAGAGTTACAATGATTGTCACCCTATTTATAAGCTAAAACTAGGGTTATTAGAATAAGATAAAATACTGAAATACCCTCTAACAAACTTATGGGCTTAAGAAAATAATATAATAAAATATGAATTATTACTAATAAAAATAATAAAATTGTCAAATATATGTCACAGCCATTCAATTATAGAACAATTATTTTAATTATTTAAAAATAAAAATTATACTTAGGGATGTTGGAATGGGTTATCCTATATGAATTTCAAAAGGAAAACACGAAGCAGTTATTGCAAATATTTTTTATGGAAGTTAGAAATGGTTACCATCTATAATATAGACAATTTGAAATACAAATGATATTTTGAACGAACTACTTTCTTGATCTTATCTTTTTACTATTGAAACAAAAAAAATACCATTGTGTAAGGTCCAAAATTTTTTTTGCATGTATTTCATTTTTTAGTTTTCAGTTTTCTTTCCTTCAAACCAAAATATAATGTAGACAGAGTTTTAAAAGATAATTTGATAGAAATGTTTTTAAATTGATGGAATTCTTATTTCTATGGTGAAGATCTTAATAAGATTTTTCTAAGTTGTATTTTTTATTTTAATTTGTTGGTATGATTTTTTTAATAAATTTATCCATCTATCTAATTTTTTTAATCGACTAAAATTCCATCTTCTCTTTAGTAAAATTAACTTTTTTTTATATCTAGATTAAGGCTTGGGTTAAATTTTGTTATCTATAATTATAATCTAAAAATATGAATAAAATATAAATTAAGATATTGTGTGATTAGTAACTTCAGAGGGATTTGAAAGATAACTTTCGTATCTTTCACTAAATATATTTATTATCAAGAAAGAGATATATTTATTGTCGTGAAAGAGAAGTAGGAAATTATAAAATATATATTTTTATGACAGGGACGTTCATTAAAAGTGTCACGCAAATGAGAATTCTCATGTATTATACCATTTATTTATAGGAGCTATACAAATTTTTATGTTGTTTTCCTCAAAAAAAAGATTACTATTATAGAAATTTGGTAACAATTTTTTAGATAAGTTACAAGATGTTGTGTTTAAGAGTTTGAAATTAGGCAACAAGAGAAAACTTGACGATGTGATATGAAATTTATTAAATGTAATATTTTACTATGATATTTTGAATTTAGATAAGTATTATAACCGAATTCATATATCGATTATGATATATACATTGAAGTTATTAAAAAAAATTAAATTTAAAAAGTACCAGTTTATATTTGGACTGTGTGCGCATTAAAAAAACGTACAAACGAACATGCTCATTTGAATGCTATCTGAATAATTTTATTTAAGATAAAAATTGAAATAAAAAATACGTTTATGTTTTGACGCGTGTGTACACTAAAAATCCGGACAAACAGGCAAGGGAATGCCCTTTCAAACGCTAGTATTGTATAAATCTTAAGTCTAGATTACTCACTGTAGCAACAATAGAAATAGAATAAAAAAGGGTCAATTGGTTAATTATGCCACTCTCATTTGTAATTAGTGAGTGTTTGTGGCAATTCTGACAAAAAAAATTGGGTTGGTTCGTTTAGCTGACCTTCGGGATTAAAAAGAACAATAGAAATATAATTGAATGCAACAAAGTGAGTTCCTTCTTTTGTTAAAAAAATTATCTTTCATCTCTATACACTTTATATTATTTCTTGTAATTAATTGTTTAAAATATAATATTTTAATATTTAGTTATAATAAGAATTTGATTTTATATTATTATAAGAAATTAAATTTGTGATGCAACGTCTCTTAGAGAAAAATTACACATTATCTATATAAATTGTCTATTAATACTAAACAATATAGCTTGTGAAATTTTGTCTAATAAGACTATTACTTTCTTATAAATTTCATATTTATAATAGTTTTCATAAGATACAAAATCATTCAAACAACTTATTTATGAAATATTATTCTCTTATCTCTGTGCTTTAATTTATCTTTATTTATTTCATATATCAATATTTCAAAAAATGTTCGACTTCTTACTCAATATATTTTTTTAGAGGAATTAGAAAACTCATGTTATGGACAAAGTTTCTTACTTCAAATTGCATCCTACATATGTCCATTCACTATGCTCTCCCTAACTTGAGACATATGTCCATTCACTATGCTCTCCCTAATTTGAGACATTTTTTCTAATAAGACACTTACTTTCTTATAAATTTCAAATTTATAAAAGCTTTCGTAAGACACAAAATCATTCAAACAAGTATTCTCTTATCTCTGTGCTTTAATTTATCTTTATTCATTTCATATATCACTATTTCAAAAAATGTTCGACTTCTTACTCAATATATATTTTTTAGAGAAATTAAAAAACTCTTGTAATTAACAAAGTTTCTTACTTCAAACTGCATCCTACATATTTTCATCCACTATGCTCTCCCTAACATGGGACATTTTTTCTAATAAGACACTTACTTTTTTATAAATTTCAAATTTATAAAAGTTTTAGTAAGCCATAAAATCATTCAAACAACTCATTTAAGCATTATTATTCTCTTATCTCTGTGCTTTAATTTTTCTTTATTCATTTCATATATCAATATTTCAAAAAATGTTCGACTTCTTACTAAATATATATTTTTTAGAGAAATTTAAAAACTCATGTAATTAACAAAGTTTCTTACTTCAAATTACATCCTACATATGTCCATCCACTATCATTCATGCGGAATTTCTTTCATTCTCATGCTTTAACCGGACTCTAATCTCGTCTTAGATACTTCAACGGAACACGCCTCATAACCCTAATAGCAGGAAGAATTTCGACACAAGGAATCGGTCCCTTACTCAAACCAAGCTCTAATACCAATATAGGTTATCATGTGGGGTAAGCATTCACATTGAATCAAATACTCATTTAAAGGTCATAGTCTCTCTCAAACAATTGAGAGACACACCACATATTCATCTAAAATCTTAAGGTGATAGGTGTATGAGTCCTCTTACTTATAGAGTGCTTAACCTCCACTTTAAAAAATTACAAAAGCAACATGCAAGGTTGTATCCAAAAGTCAATAAACCTTTTGTTTTAAAAATGAATATCACTTTAACTTTCTTTTGATATGAATTTAAATCTTACTTTTATGTAATTTTTTTGTTGAACCTTTAATTTATTTTATATACTATTTTTAAAATATTACAATATTTTTAATTTATTTTGAATTGTCATTTTAACAACTTTATTACATTTTTAATTAATTTACCAGCAAAAGGTTAATTGAAATTTCTTTTTAAGGATGCCTTTATGTTATTTCAAGTTATGAAATAAAAGTTCTACGTAAATATTTACATGAATGTTATTTTTATAAAAAATATTTTTTATTTATGTGTTTCATTAAAAATTAAATTTTCTAAATATATTTTAAAAAATTTATTTAATTTAAAAATTATAGAAAAAAAAAAAACAAATGTTAAAAGTGATTGAGGTAACTCAATTTATATGTGTGTAAATAAGTTTTTGATATTTACCAATCAATATTTGAGAAAAAATGAAAAACAAAAATAAAAACAAATGTGAATAGTAGTGAAAAACTAAAGTTACTTAAAATTTTATTTTCATGAAAATATTGGATTCCCATCCTTTAAGCTTGAAAACAATAATAGAAAGAGAAAAAAAAATTATAAATAGCCAACATTCTTGAAAATAAAAGACTCTAATGAAAATTTTAGAGAATTTAATTCATATATTTTAAGCAAACAAAAAATAGGATAGGATATTAAAACAAACATACAATTCACATGTATGGCTTTATCACTATTATAATGTGATCTCTTCGGCATGTGTGTTGCTTTTAAAAAATTATTACAAAAATAAATCGCATGTTAGATTAAAATTTATGGGTTTATGAATTTTATAGAAGAAAAGGAAAAGAATGTTAAAAATAGATTTTTTATTTAGATTTTTAAAAATAATATTTATAAAAATGTATTTTCATATATTAAAAGTGTTTCTAGATTCTTTTTTAATAAATTAAAAGAATAATTTTGACATCCTATAATAAAAATATACATTATTGAAGATTAAAACATTCTCAAAATCACAATTATTTCAAAAAGATATTTTTCAAAAATATTTTTTTATGAAAAAAGATATTTGTAATAGTTTTAAATTTGAGTGAATTTTTGAAATTCCGATATCCCAACAAAAATTATAACAAAAAGATGAAATATCTAAAATAATATCTATAACTATATATAAAGAGGATTGAACTTTTTAGAATGACCTATTTTACTTTCAATAATACCCCTAAAAATAATAAAATTGTCAAATATATGTCACAGCCATTCAATTATAGAACAGTTATTTTAATTATTTAAAAATAAAAATTATATTTAGTGAAGTTGGAATGGGTTATCCTATATAAATTTCAAAAGGAAAACACTGAGCAGTTATTGCAATTATTTTTTATGAAAGTTAGAAATGGTTACCATCTATAATATATAGACAATTTAAAATACAGATGATTTTTTGAACGAACTACTTTCTTGATCTTATCTTTTTACTATTGAAACTAAAAAAATGCCATTGTGTAAGGTCCAAAATTAATAAAATTTATGTTAGGATTTTAGTTTTGGTATGGATTTGAAATTCCATAAATATAATTATTATTTAAAAATTGTAACTTTTAATTTATGTTCCCATAACTCTCTTTCAAAAGAAAATAATTTTCTATTAAGCATCCTTGACTGACCGTGCTATTTTATAGGAATATGGTCTAATTGTAAAAAAAAAATTTATGAAGAGTTCAAAATCAATTTCATTTTCATTGTCATTGCAAAAACGCTGATGTTGATAGATACATTGTAGAGATTTCTCTAAGGATCTCTTTTTAAGATCATACTTTTTTTACATTTTTTGGTATTAGAGTTGATTGATCATATTTGATTATTAGTTATAGAACTTTTACGTCAATTTATTTACTCATTCTTTTCACTAATATATTTATTAATTTACTGACTTACTGATCATGACCTTTTATAGATTAACGTTTTCATTAAAAATTGAGACATGTTGTCTATAATAATCTGGTACTACCTTTTTATGTCAAATTTTGACTTTTATTGTGATACGGATACCATCATCAAACCATCACATATGTGACGGATAAACGATTGCATCATTTTTTTTTTTGCATGTATTTCGTTTTTAGTTTTCAGTTTTCTTTCCCTCAAACCAAAATATAATGTTGACAGAGTTTTAAAAAATAATTTGATAGAAATGTTTTTAAATTGATGGAATTCTTATTTCTATGGTGAAGATCTTAATAAGATTTTTCTAAGTTGTATTTTTTATTTTAATTTGTTGGTATGCTTTTTTTTATAAATTTATCCATTTATCTAATTTTTTTAATCGACTAAAATTCCATCTTCTCTTTACTAAAATTAACTTTTTTTATATCTAGATTAAGGTTTGGATTAAATTTTGTTATCTATAATTATAATCTAAAAATATGAATAAAATATAAATTAAGATATTGTGTGATTGGATTTGAAAGATAACTTTCCTATCTTTCACTAAATATATTTATTTTCAAGAAAGAGAAGATAACTTTCGTATCTTTCACTAAAGATAACTTTCGTAACTTTCGTATCTTTCATTAAATAAAATATAACTTTCGTATCTTTCACTAAAGATAACTTTCGTAACTTTCTATTTACTAACTTACTGATCATGACCTTTTATGGATTAACGTTTTTATTATTTTGCGGGTTAGTTAAACTTAGGGAAGGTACTAGCATCCTAAGTTTCTGTAGTACTCTACAGGAACCTCTTGTTTTATGTTTGCTTATTTCTAAGGGTTTATCTACTTAAGGGATAAAAGACCTAGGGGTTTATTTCTAAGTATACTCGATAAGATATCGCATCTTATGCCTACATATCCTTACGGGAGTGGAATCAGAGTATCTGTAGTTCCCCTAAAGGGTTTGAGGAGTTCTTTGACTGTGGTCAAAGTTCCTACGGGTTTAGGGTAGTTGATTGATTGATTTTAGGAGAAAAGACGAGTTGTCATTTTAAGAGAGATTTAACCGCCACAAATTGTAGGAAAATAGTGTGTGCATCATCTTAAGAGAAGGGCTCAAGTACTCGGATATTGATCGACGATGTACGCCTCTATCTTTCTTAAGGCAAAGTCCCTGCGGTATTTATTGTATTGATGTGGGGTGGAAGTTCTATCTCGCTTAAGATGATTAACATCTTATTTCTCTATTGTGTTTGAATACTTTGTATTGAGTTGATTGTTTTCCTATGTTGTAAAAGATAACGGTCCTTCCTATGGGGTATGATCTATCTTAATTGATCGACTTGAACGGGATCAAGGATCGTAAGGGAGTATGATGCAAATGATGTGCACTACACACAATTGTTGAATCATGTGTAGGTTTTCCCTTTGGACGGGTTCGATGCGGAAATATAAATTGCGATAATGTAAATTGCGGAAGATAAATTGCGGAAAATAAACCATACACACGCATGAAAGCGCTAAGGTGTAGGTGGGTGATTCGTGAAGTGAGGTGCACGATTAGATTGTATTTTATGTTGTGAGCTGATTTTAATTGGTCGATTTTAAACGAAATTGATTTTAAGACGAGTTGATTTTAGATGAGATTTAAGTATAAATTAAGGTCTATGGTTGAATAAGATGTTATAACAATTTACTTATTAGGTAAAATAGATTTATTTATTGAAATTAATGTGAGAAATTAATTATAATAAAAGGTTGTTTTTATTTTATTCTCCTAGAAAGTTTTTAATATTAGATATAAGATGCCATTAAAAAGATAATTAATAATTAGCACAATAATTTAGGTAAAAAAAAGGATTATTATTTTAAGAAAAGATTTGATCATCTAAGGTTGATTAATTTATTTTTAAAGAAGGTATAATAAATAAGATAGAATAAACCTAAGAAATTATGATAAAATTAAATAAAAAAACTAACTTATTAAGGTTGTTAATTATTCTTAAAAGGGTTAACTAATTTTAATGAAAATTGTTTTAATATTAATATAAAAAGTTTTTATTTTTTTAATAGATAAAACAAAAGGTTACTGATTAACAAATTATAAAAGATTAACTAAATAAAATGAAGGCTGGTTAATTTAATAAAGGTTATTAGTTTATTATTTTTTTTAAAACTTGATTATGGTCAACTAAAGGGTTAAGATGTTGATTAAACGGAAAACTAATGATTAACGGATAAAACAGAAAAAAGAATAAAAGATTAGAGGGTGATTTAGAGCGCATAATGGTGATTATGGTGGGTTTGTGAGATTTGGCATGGAGGGGAAAGGACCATGGCTGCTCGCCCCTTTTTTTTTAGCAAAGTTTGTGCTCCGGTTTGTATCCCATGCTTGGTAGTAGCCTGTAGATTTAGTCTGATGTAACTTTCTAGGGCCATTTGGATCATTTTATCTTGGAATGTAAGCATAGTCTGTAATGTTTGTAATGTTTGAAGCTCAAAATGATCTTGTAATTCCAAACTTTTGTACCTTTTGAACCTTGACAGTTATTGCTTAGATTTGTGTTAGCATTCTCACAACTGGTCTTGTGTCTTACTGCAGGTGTTGTGTATTAGCTATTTCCTGGGTTGAAACGCAGATTGCGTAGATATTTGCCGTAGTTCCGCCTTCGTGTTAACCAATTCTGTCACCGCTTATATTGACAGCACCCTTCTTCCAATCAGTGCTTATTGCTGCTGTTAATTATTGAGTTTTGGCTGGTGGAATCCTTTCTGCTTCAGCTTCTTTGAAGACCGAATATTGGTGGAACCTGCTTTACCGTGTATTTTTTTTATGGAAACTGAATGACTGTTTGGTGTAATCTTTGCAGAATTATCCTCTTGTAATAGTGAAATTGAAGCACGTCTAGGAACAACAGTCACAACACCATCTATCATAAATCCAAAGGATTCACTCGCTGCGTAACACTTGGAAACTATTGATGGAGCTCGCACCTCACTCAAGCTTTGAAACGAACAGGGTGAGTAACAGCTTTGAGTCCTTCGATATGTATGATTGAGATAGAGGAGTCCATAATCTTGTTTCCAGGATGTCTTAGTTGTAGGAATCTTGGTGTTAAATGGCTTTCTTTTGTACTTCCATTAGAACTCATCTCTGTAATGAATGGCATTGGGAACTTGAATGAATAAAGACCACATGCCAAAACTCTTTCAAAGTTAAATTTAGATTTCCTTTTGGGTGTAACTCCTTAATCTCATTAGCCAAAATGTGGTCCTTTTTCATTCGAACACCCTTCAGACTAATCTCCCGTTGATGTTCGAGATTTAGTAGTTCCTTAATAGAAAGTCCTTTACCCACTAATTGCTTGCTATGGCTTTCTTGCAGGTACTGCAGTTGTTGTCTCAGTCCAGCTGCTTTTGTCTTCCAAAACTTGCAGGTTTTGGGTATGGGAAGGTAGTGTCGGTTCTGTTTTCGTAGTCATGAATTCTCCTTTCTCAATGACAGTATTTTGATTGAACGAGATCGGGACTGACTGTTATCACCATGATGCCTGCAGGTCAAAGCGGTAACTGGAATGGAGTGAGTGACTCATAGGCGTTTCTTGTGGTAGTGCTGATTATGGTGGGAGCGGATGGGTATCGACTACGAAGTTCTCCACAATGCTGGGAGTGTTCCGTATTTCACAAGTGCAGATGGCTCTTCTCTTAATTAATGTCTGTTACTGCTGTTACTTGTTGGATTTCAAATGGTAGGCTTTTCACCTATTTTAGCTCCAACCTTCTCAGCTGGTTTCGTTTTGGTTTTGTGCATGGACTGTCATGGTCTAGGAGGAGCAATATTGTGGCACAAGCGTGTACGGTACGAATTTTTCTTCTTGTCTTTTCGAGTATACTTTACCGTCTTATTGCTATCCCGTGATGAGTCTTGACCGAATTACTTTTGCAGGATACTTGATGTTAGCTTGAAGCTTGAGGGGTCTTTGGATTGAGTTCTTTCCCACAACGATTGCCGACATTCCGCAAGGTATAATTCTCAAATTTTTATGAAGTTAAACTGATTGGCTGAGTGTTGTTTGAAAATTCAGAGTGTTCTCTATGTTTCGATTGTTCTTGACTAGTGAAATCAACCTTTTCTGCTGCTAACTCGGTTTTGGTTTGTGCAGCTGGCTTTTCGAAGATTGACGGCACTCTTGTAGATGCGACAAGTTGACATCAGTCGCATTTCCCTTTTGGTCAGGTTTCGTTGTGTGTGCTTCCAATTCTGCTTCCTCGTGCATGGGATATGTTGGTTTGGTTGTGGTTATGTCCTTAGTCATATTTCTTCTTCTTTTGCAGCCAAAACAAGACTGTCATTACTACAATGACTCAATAATTTTGAGATCAAGATACCGTAACAGTCGGCGAATCAAGCTTATCCAGAGAATATCTATTTCCTATTTAAACACAGCAGCCTTAAGTTTGAAAAACGTAGGTAATGCTCTTTGGTTTTATCTGGTCAGTGGATGATGTTCTGAGTCCTCTTAATTTCACTTCCCCAGGTTATTGACTCTATTAACGTCGAATGCAAGTTCAATCTCTCACTACCAGTTCCGCCGTGCAGCACATTGTGACAGAAGGTCGGCAGCAGCTTATGAGGCCGGGTAAACAAAACTTTCTTCCAAGTACTTGCTGTGGCCGCATGGATTAGAAATAACGAGACTTGTTCCTCCTCGTTTTGGCGCCTATGTAGGACTCACCTATTATGTTGAAAAATCTTGCGAATGTCAATGAATGTATGATGCTTTTTTGAATTGGCTTCAAATGACAGTAGCTTGGTCGTAGTGACATATTCTAATGAAAACCCCCCATCTAAACATTGATGCTCTATGTTAGAAATGGCGAATGGGAGTAATTAAGCCCACTGTGGTATAACTTCATGTAGTCATGTAATCTCTAGGACCCAGGTGCCTTTGTGTTGGAAACAAGACGTATGCTGTTGTAACTTAATTAAACTTGAATTGATAATGATATGTCAAAACATTTACTCAAACTTGTCAAGTATCCACATGTCTTGTCTTGAAATTGAAATAAAATGGATGCAATTCAATCTTCTTTATCATGTAAATCATCCTTATCTAAAATGGGCCTTGTGATTTGGAACTTAATTTGTACTTAAATTTGTGATGGTCCTTGTAATAAAAGTCTTGAGTGACTTTACACTTTGCATTTTGGCATCAAAATTTGGTACAATCACATGAAGACCTCCTTGAACTTGGTACTTGGCTACTTAAATGATGAAATCTTCATAAGCATAAACTTGTCATTTAGATTTACTTTGTCATGCTTGAGCTTGCGGCCATGAGAGATAATTATGAAAGTGTCCCAACCCAACTTGAAACCTTAGGAACATCTTGAATAAGAACCAACTGACCATGTCCGGAATGATTGGATTATGAGTGTTATCTCCACTTGAAATTAATACACCTGCACACACTTGTTAGTCACAGTAAACATAAGTACAACATCAAAAAGGAAACACGTAAGAACGAAGGAGGTGGAATCTTAAGGTCAAAAATTAGGGCGTGACAGATGCCCCTATTTAAGTTTCTTCTATCCGGAGATATGGAGATTGAAATATTCGTCTCGACGAGATAGGAGGGACTTAAATACAAATATTGCACGAATTTTTGGCCCTAAGAAGCCACCGAATGCAAATGATATGCGATGGTATGAGGGTGCAAGACAGAGGGTCCTGTGAGGATAAGATGTCACAGGAGATGAACTGGACACAACATGCAAAACAAAGGAGCAGCAGACCCAACGAAGTGGAACTCCACGGGGACATGAAATAGCCAGCAGTGGAGAATCCCCAAAGTATAAAAGTAGCACATACACCAAGGATACGGCGATTTAGACAATAGGCGAGAAACTTGTAGCCAAAGGATAAACTTACTACCAACACATGGTAGCCTAGGCAAGTGAAATAGTGAAAATGAATTCTTCTGATCGAATCAATAATCCAGTTTTGTTTTATGCTCTTTTCTCCTTCTTTTCTTCTTCTCTCACCATTTTTATGTAACCTCCCCGAGCGTCCTGGTATGGGAACCATGAGCTGGTCTCAGTCTCTAATGTAGAACCTCCCCAAGCGTCATGATATAAGAACCATGAGCTGGTCTCAATCTCTGATGTAGAACCTCCCCGAGCGTCATGATATGGGAACCATGAGCTGGTCTCAGTCTCTGATGCAGAACCTCCCCGAGCGTCATGATATGGGAACCATGAGCTGGTCTCAGTATCTGATGTAGAACCTCCCCGAGCGTCATGATATGGGAACCATGAGCTGATCTCAGTCTCTGATGCAGAACCTCCCCGAGCATCATGATATGGGAACCATGAGCTGGTATCAGTCTCTAATGTAGAACCTCCCCGAGCGTCATGATATGGGAACCATGAGCTGGTCTCAGTCTCTAATGCAGAACCTCCCCGAGCGTCATGATATGGGAACCATGAGCTGGTCTCAGTCTCTGATGTAGAACCTCCCTGAGCGTCATGATATGGGAACCATGAGCTGGTCTCAGTCTCTGCCCGAAATGATGAAAACTCGTGAGAGCATCTTTACAGGGGGTCAAAATGTCATCGTAGATTGTAGAATTTCTTGGCTGTGAGCCATAATGTGTTGTGGACTGTAGAATTTTGTAGATTGTATTTGTAGAGGTAACTTGTAATGTATTGGAGATTGGAAAACTTCACCGGGGATCTTCAGAAAAGATGTAAGCCGGTTGATTTGTAAAGTATGTCTTCTCAAATAAAGAGAGACTAATGTGATAAACTTTATCGATTTCTATGGGGAAATGTCACTTGTTGGGATTAATCTTGTGTAATGAACTCACTGGGGAACATATATTCCTGGGGAGTACCTTTGTTGTAGTTGTATAAGTATATATCATTGCAGATTCTCAACTGAATAGAAATATTTGTAATGGGAATTCTCAAATAAAGAGAAGTGTCTTGTAATGTCTTTGGCAGACTTCTTTGGTGGATTTGCAAAGCGATGCCATTCGACGAGTTGATAATGTTGAAGAACCCGCTGAGAATGAATGCACTGTCTTGTGGAGATTGTCGTTTGTCGTTTTGAATAAGATCTTGGTCAAAATGAGTTGCTCGAATGAAGGGATTGTTTATAGTCCCGATGTAGATGGTCGAGTAAATCTTGTGATACTGTTGTTGGAGGAATATCTGTCTTTGTAAAGATTCTTCGAAAATATTATTCCTGGGGAATAGAGTGCAAAATAAATGCACACCTGTTCCATGTTCAAATACTGGAGATTTTCCACACTGCGATTGCCGAGTGTTGCACCCTAAAATTTGACCAACCGATTCTCCTATCTGGTTCATGGTTCAGTTCGTATTCGCAAATCAGATGCATGACATTTGTGCACAGACAGAGGATGTCAGGGTTACAGTTTGGGTTTCATTTACCAGATATTTCAGATCCAGTCCAGATCATCAGGGTTTTATTTTTGGGAAATTGTGCGCTTCTCAGTGTTTGCAGCTCACATGGTGGTTTTCGGGATATTCTGATACCAGGGGTTCACTGTTGGATTCGATCTGGTCTCGCGCTCTCTTTTATGTTGGTCATTTGCATTTGTCTGCATTTTTTTAGGATTTTATAGCCTTTTGTGGATTTTAAATAGGCTTTATAGTTTTTTTAGAATTTAAATAGTTTTTTTAAATATTTTTTAATAGCTTTTAATCATTTTTAGAATATAAAAGATTTTAAATAGTTTTTAAATGGTTTTAGAATAATATAGAAAGAATGTAGTTTTTTCTTTTATTAATAATAGATTTTAATAGTTTTAAATAATAGTATAGAATTTTAATAGGAATTTTATAGAATTTTGATAGAAATTAAATAGAATTTTAATAGGTTTTTAATAGTTTTTAAATAGAGATTAGTAGAGTTTTATTGATTTTAGTTTAATATAGGTTTAATTAGATTTTTAATCATTTTTAGATTTAATTAGGGTTTAATTAGGTTAATTAGGAGTTAATCTTTTGTTTAGATTTAATTGAATTTGGTAGAATTAATTAGGATAGTTAATTGGCATTTAGATTTAATTACAGTTTAATTCTAGTTAGAGTTTAATCAATAGAGGTTAATCAAGATTTAATCTTTGGTTCAGAGTTTATTTGAGTTTATTAGGTTTAGTTTTAATGGGTTTAATTAGGTCATCATTAGTTAATTAGTTTTAATTAGGTTTAATAATTTGTTAAATCAGTTTTTTTGGTCCAGTAGTATCAGTCTCGTGGGCCAGAGTGTGCAGTTTGAGGCCCAAAGTCCATCAAGTCTTTTTATCCATTTTTATTCAGTCCATTTTTTTCATTTGTGTCCAGCAGTGACACTTGTCACTATATAAGCTGATCCACGCGTGATTCTGAAACGGACCCACCTCACCCACTATCTCTCCCTCTCTCTCCACGCCTGCCACGTTTCAGACCCCACTCACCCCCTCTTCTGCCACACGTCCCATATACAATCCTCACGCCTGCCACTTGTCCTCCCCACAGACCTTCACCTGAGCCTCACCGGAACCCCACCGTCGGGCATGCAGACGCCCTGAACACACTACCGCCGGCCACCCTAACGCCTTCCGGCCACCGCAACAGCTCGCCGAAGTTAGTTTTCTACCCAGAATCCTCCTGCCTTCTCTTTCCTTCTCCGATCTTCCCCGTTCCTCTTCATCCATAACCCGCCGTAAAACTCAACCACATCACCGGAAACCTCATAGACCTTCATCGTCCCACCCAGAAAACATTCAAACCTTCATCGTCCTTCAAGGGATTTTCTAGAAATTCATCGTCCTTCAAAGGATTTTCCAGATTCTTCATCAAAGTTTTCCAGAAACCCTTCAAGTCTTCATCGTTCTTCATCTCCTCCAAGAACCTTCGAGCAATCTCCAGCAACACCTTCAATCTTCCCTCCGTTTCCAGATCGTGAGAACACTCAAGTTTCTCAGAACTTCTCCAAAATCTTCAGAACGCCTCAAGAACACTCATCCACTCAAGTTTCCCAGAATTTCTTCATACTTCTTCAAGCGAACCTTCAATAAATCCCAGAAACTCCATCGTCTCAGGTTCGTTTTCTTTTTTCATCACCTCCATTGATGTTCCTTCGTTAATTTAGGGTTTCTTGTTTAAGATTTGAGGTTTAGCGTTATTAGGCGGAGATGATCTTGTTTGATTATGTTTTGAGGGTTTCAGAGATGTTTGAGGTTGTTTTGAGAGTTTTTTTTCCAGAGAGGGTGTGAGGACGATGAGAGAAGCGACGTTAGTTTTAGGTTAGTGAACAGTGAATCAGAAGGTTGAAGAAGGAGAATGGTTTTGTGGTTTGGTCGTTAGGGTTAGGGTTTGGGTTGGGTTAAGCCCAAATTTGTTTTACTGAAGCTCACCCCCATTATGCTCGTATCCCCCCCCCCTCGTATGAGAAGATAGATTGGGTTGTGGATTGGGCTTAATCCCCAGTGCTATGCACACCCCCATGCACGGGCCCAATGTGTTTTAAACTGTTTTTCTTTGCTAGTTACACCCCGCTTGCTTAATCATCTTCCTTTGTTTTTTTTAATGGAATTTCTGAAATAACTTGGGCCTGCGCCATTTGCTCTTCGCACCTCCCACTCTCAGCCCACTTAGGATTAGAACTGGGCGCAGTTGCTATTGATACCCCCTCCCCATTTATTTCAATTTCTTGGTTTTTGTTTTCTTTAATATTTTTTGCATCTTAAATAATTCATATAAAAATGGAAAATGCATATTTTTTTAGTGGTTGTTTTTGCATCATGTTCACATTTCTGTTAAGAAAATTAATAAACAATAAAAAAAGCATTTCATTTTATTTTAGTATTTTTTGTGCATTTTTCTTTTAAACAGCTTTTTTAAGTGTTTTAGGTTTAGTACATGATTTTGTTAATTTTAGTTTGGCTAGGTCCTTTTATATTTTGAGCTCATTCTTTTTAGGAAATTTCCCTTAGGACCTTAGCTTGCACATAGAATTTTGTTCTTAATTTTTAGGGGTATTTTTAGATGCTTTGATTAGGTGTGATTAGGAGACTCAAATCAGGGTTTTGAGGGTGAACATAGGTGAAGTAATCCATTTTCTTTTAAGAATTTTGTTTTGATTTTTGGGGTATGGGCATAAAGGGATGTTATGGGTAGGTATATAGACCATTGTGAGTAATTGTTAGGATTTTCTTCCTTGTCTTTATATTTTTAGATATTTTCAGAAGTCGGCTGGTTGTATTGACTGTCTGTGTGATATTTGTCTATCTTTTGGGGTTGATCTTTGGGTATTATTGTGGGGCTTGGTTTGCTTTGAAGACCTTGTTGAAGGAGCATGATGAAGGAGAAGATTGAGGATCAAGACCCAGAGGTTGGAGCTTGCAAGGATGCATGGTTTGAGGCTTAGTCTAGGAGCTTGTTCTCTGTTTGTGAGGTTTGAGATCATGAAGTTTGAAGGGAAATTTATGGTACTTTCCTGAGGAAGGTACTATGGATGCCTTTCATTCTCTCTTCTCACCTCTTTCTTAAGTATCCAGTGATGTTGGAGCCTTCATGTGAGTTTAGTTTCTCCTGAGGAGGAACGTAAACCGATCACAGTTGTTGAGCCACATGGGATACGATTCCTAAGTGGAAGCCTCCTAGTACCTTCCCGAGGAAGGCACTATGGGTCTGTTCACTTAGTTCCCCTAGTTCTTGTAGGTTTTCTCAAGTATCCAATGATGTTGGAGCCTTCATGTGAGTTTAGTTTCTCCTGAGGAGGAACGTAAACCGATCACAGTTGTTGAGCCACATGGGATACGATTCCTAAGTGGAAGCCTCCTAGTACCTTCCCGAGGAAGACACTATGGGCCTGTTCACTTAGTTCCCTTAGTTCATCTAGGATTTCTTAAGTATCCAATGATGTTGGAGCCTTCATGTGAGTTTAGTTTCTCCTGAGGAGGAATGTAAACCGATCACAGTTATTGAGCCGCATAGGATATGATTCCTGAGGGGTAACCTCCTAGTACTTTCCTGAGGAAGGCACTATGGGTTTGTCTGCTTAGCTCCCTTTCTTTGGTAAGCTCGTTTTGAAGCTTGAAGTATGGATTGATTTCTCTTGTGTGTAGGGTTTTGCTTAGATATTTGATTAGGGCTCTGCTTAGATATTTGCTTAGGGTTTTGCTTAGAGATTTGATTAGGGTTTTGCATGGAGCTTTGTTCAGGGGTTGATTAGGGGTTTGTTTTAGGGTTGTTTAGGGGGCCTGCTCAGGGTTTTTGTTTAAGTTTTAGATAGGGGCTTGTCAGGATGGTTTGCCTTCTCTTTGTGTTGTTTGACTTGTGTGGTGCTGTGCTGCATTAGACTTAGGGGTTCATCTAGATATTTCTGAGGTAGGTGCATCTTAGAAGTAGGCTTTGTGTGCATGAGAAGTTGAGGTGGTCCTCCTTCTGCTTGTTTGTTATTGAGTGGCTTTGCTTGTTGGTATTTGGTAGAGCTTAGCTCCCTTACCTCTGTGGTTTGCGGCCTTTGTGCCTGGTTTGTTTGTTTGTTGCATTCATGCATATTTCCAGTATTTCTTTACTTTGCAGTTGATTCCTGTTTGCTGTTTAATCCTGTTGCCATGATCCCTTAGGAGCTCTAACTTCTCCGCTGCGGAGTCGTTATGATAGACATTAGGATGGTCAACCAGGCATGATAACAGTAGGTAGATTCCCCTTTTCCAGCCGTAGTTTTAGGGTGTCTCTTTCCTTTCAATAAACCCTTGAGTAGCTTGTGTCGTAGTTAGCCGAACTACAGCTGCTCTGATTTCTCGTACCAGACGAGAATATGTAGGCATAGGATGCGATGTCCTAGCGAGCACACTAACAACTAACCTTTTGTTCTCTCGCGGCTGTGCGATCGAGACTTTCCCGCTGACGATTGATTGTTATCCCTTTTCTCTTGCCCGAGTGCATTTGAGACCAGACCGTAGTTGTAGGTTCCCGAACCTTTAGAACCAGTTAGATTTCTCACTGCTGTGTGAGAACCCCCAGGTTAGCCGTAGTCAGTCGAACTACGTTTGCTCTGATCTTCCATGCCGTGTGGAAGTACGTAGGCACAGGATGCGATGTCCTGGCGAGCAACCTTTCCCCCGTTTAGACGTAGGTAGTCGAACTACGTTGACTCTGACTTTCCCATTGCACGAGGGAGTACGTAGGCCCAGAACACCGTATGTTCTGTCGAGTCCTGTCCTTTTCTTTTCTTTTCAGACTGACCATTAGCGTAGATAGATAAACACACCCTTTTCCTCATAAACACCAAGCGTGGATCCCATCGAGTACGATGGACGTGAGGGGTGCTAATACCTTCCCCTTGCGTAACCGACTCCCGAACCCAGGTTTTGGTTGCGATGACCATACCTTTTCCCGTTTTCGCGAGGTTTTCTTCGAGCGTTTCCTTTCCCTCCGTTGGGATAAATAACGCACGGTGGCGACTCTTCTGTCAGTCGGCGCCGATTTTCGCAGTAGCGACAGCTGGCGACTCTCCTGGGGATAATAAGCATCTAGGGACTTTTCCCATCCCTTATGCTGGGACCATTTCCCATCCCCTACGCGAGTCAATCCTAGCGCTTGGGTGTTTATCTGTTGGGTGCTGTGCATATGTGTTTTATCTTTACTTTTCCACACCTTTACCTTTCCGCATTTTACTTTCAGCATTATATTATTATGATTATTGCTGTGGGAGAGGGAGGTTACTATGAGTGAAAAGCCGGACCTGGGCTTGAGTATGCACCTAGATATAGTTGTGGAGAGTAGTAGACGAACCTGTCTGCTGAGCAGGCACAGTTCCCTACGAAATCTGTGCTCAGACGAGGTTCTCGCAGAGGTGCTCCTTTCTGGTCCTGAGGATCTGAGGGGAGTCCAGACGTGAGGATTGTCGACTCTGGGGACCGATCATTTGGAAGTCAGCTAAGTGAGGCCTCTTCATGACTTGATGATGCCACTCCTTCTGGGAATCGTATCGTCACTCATGAAAGTCTGTGACGCTGATGACCGCATAGGATGCCGTACCTTTGTCCGTGGATTAGGTCCATCATACCTGTGAGGGGGATTGGGTTATTGCAGGAAAACTGACCTTCAGAAACCATGATTCAGTATTTATCAGACGGTGTTCTTGATTCATCTCTAGGTGTGTTGTCTGGATCAGATGGGTTTCTTATCTGAGGTTGATACTATTATCAGATGGTTTTCTCATCAGATACAGAGGCTCAGATGGATTTCTTACCAGGGGATTGGTATTTTGAGTGTCAGATGATAGTTAGTGTCATGAAGTTCTGGTGACTATGGTGGTTTTCTGTTCTTGATATCACAGAGATGTCCCTCTTCAGGCTACAACATAGCCCCTGTGTTCGCTGATTGCATTATTTATCATACTGCATTATTGCATTACCATTTGCATTCAACTAACGTGTGTGTATCGCAGGTACATA
Organism: Lathyrus sativus; assembly: GCA_963859935.3. NCBI lineage: Eukaryota > Viridiplantae > Streptophyta > Magnoliopsida > Fabales > Fabaceae > Lathyrus > Lathyrus sativus. The sequence goes on from OZ012735.1 coordinate 771,200,557, forward strand.
TTTTCCCTCCCAGTTCCGGTGTTTGTTTCCTAGCAAGACATGGAAGCCATGAAGAGAGTGTTACCCTACAAATTCCCGTCTCCAGATATCAGTCTGTTGTCAGAGTTGATTACTATTGCTAAGAAGAGGGTGATGGGAGATTTCAGGAAGATATATGGGAGGATCCTGACTTATGTTTACCAGCCCTCGGCTTATGAGATCAGCGGCATTTACACCCTGTTGCAGTTTTATGATGCGGAGCTCAGGTGTTTCGTATTTCCTGACTTTGTCTTGGCTCCAACCCTGGAGGAGTATTCTGCACTCTTGGATATACCAATTCGCGAGCAGATGCCTTTCTATCACACGGACGCTAAGCCTAATCTGGCTGAGCTTTCTGATATCCTGCACTTAAGAGAGTTTGAGCTGACAGGGAAGATGATCAGAAGAGGAGATGAGCAGAAGGCTCGGGAGTATGCCAAGAAGGGTGGTTGGGTTGTTTTTGACGCCATCCTTGCTGTGTGTGTTTATGGCATTGTATTGTTCCCAAACATTCCTGATTTTGTTGATGCAGATGCTTTCTATATTCTGGCTGCAAAGAACCCAGTTCCTACTTTGCTGGGAGATATCCACCATTCCACTCACTACCAAAATGAAAAGCGGCGAGGAAGGAATGTCTCTTGCTGTGTACCTCTACTGTGCAGGTGGTTCACTAGTCATATGCCGAAGTCAGGGCCTTTCGTCACTTCTATTGATTCTTTAGGATGGCCTGAGCGCTTGATGGGGTTGACCTCTGAAAATGTGGTGTGGGTTAACGAGGAGGTGTTCGGAGTTGAGGTCATATACAGATGCGAAGGATTCCCTAATGTTCCTTTGATAGGAAGGAAAGGGTGTGTCAATTACAACCCTTCCTTATTAATCAGGCAGTTTGGGTATGCACCTCAGGAAGCGCCAAAGCCCGAGGAGATACAGGAATCTCTGTATCTCACTGGGGCAATAGAGGAAAAGATGTTGATCAAGCTTGAGAAAGCATGGAAGAACCTGCATAAGAGAGGGAAGCCTTCATGTAGCAAAGGGGGTACTCGAGTTCTTGGTCCGTATGTGGAATGGATTCGTGAACGAGCTACGAAATTCCTTATGCCTTATCCTGCAGTTCAGCCATTGTATCCTTCTCCGGTGGAGGAGCCCACCACTATAGATATGCAGGTATACAAGCAACTGATGGCGGAGAAAGAAAAGTTAGCAAAGGCTAAAGAAGCTTTAGAAAAAGAGAATGCCCAACTTCGTCATGAAAAGATTGAAACAGGATATTTTTCCAAGCAACAGGCCGAAACTTTGAAACATCTGAAGACTACTTTATTGGAGTTGACTGAAACCAAGAAGCGTCTGGAGTTAGATGTAGACTCGGTTAGCAGTGTATTGGCTACTAAGAAACAAGAGCTGGAAAGGGCCTACACGAAGTTAGCTAAGTTCAGAGAGCACTGGGATCTCACTATGGCCAAACGCAAAGAACGGGAAGAAGACCTAAAGACACAGGTTGCTCAGTTGGGAGAATAGGTTAGAGTGAAGACTGAAGAGCTTGAAGAAGAAGCATGTCGTCGATACGAGGCCGAACGCCAACTGATTGATGCCATGAAGAATTTGGAAGATTGTCAGCACATAGCAGACGCCAAGAGACCCAAACCTGGGGAGGGTGCCCAGGATAAGGCCTGGGAAGATTTTGTCAGAGATATCCAGGGAACGGTCAGAAAAAGGGATCAGTTGATAGAAGGATTGATTTATCGACCGGATCACACAGAGACGAGGAAGCTGGTTGAGGACTTCTGCGACCGTACCCGCACTTGATTTCTCTCTTGTATTCTGTTGTGTTGAGATCACCACCAGGCATGTTGGTTGGGATCCTCCTTTATCATATCAATTGTATGGAACATAGTTGTGTAACGTCTTGACGAGACTGTTATTCCAATAAATATATGAGGGTTTTCTAAATATTGTCTTTATGGTTTATCTTGTCTTGCTACCTTGACACTGGAATCGGAGGGGAAATATCCCCAATGCACACACGCACGTTAGCATTTTTTGTATTCTGTCTGCATAAAATTGCATAGCATTTCTCTAGCTGGCCAGAGCACTTATCCAGCCTTTGTTTTCACCAGCGGGTGATTCTCGGGGGATCGTTCGAGGCAAGAGTGGAGTGTTGAAGACGACCAAGAGGCTGAAGTAGATTTGAGCATAATCAAGCAGTGTAGTCAGTTCAAGGTAATTGATAGCTATGTCTGAAGGCAATTTCCAGTTTCCTAACGCTTTGACAGGGTTTACTATGGCGTCCAACCCTCGGTATGATTCCATGGAAGACTTCCCGCAAGCAAACAACCTTGTTGCAGACCAAGTTGTACAGCCTACTGTTGAGAACCGAGATCGACTTGAGCAGTTTGTTGCCCGAAATGAACGTCCTCCTCCTGCTAGCAATCAAGGTGCTGCTTTCCCTGAGAGGAATCCATGCAGAGATATCCCGGTAGCCAGGACTGTAAACTCAAGAGCTCTTGAAAGTGATAGAAGGTTCCGAGCATTGGAAGAAAGAGTTAAAGCTTTGGAGGTCAAAGATGTTGTTAGCTTGGATGCCGCAGACATGTGTTTGGTTCCTGACCTGGTGTTGCCTTATAAGTTCAAAATGCCGGAATTTGAAAAGTACACGGGAGATAGCTGTCCGAAGCTGCATTTGATGACGTTCTGTCGAAGAATGACTGCGTTTGTGCGAAATGACAAATTAATGATCCATTGCTTTCAGTATAGCCTGACTGGGGCATCTTTGAAGTGGTATGTGCAGTTAGAGAGTAATCAGATTCGATCATGGGTGGATTTAGCCAGAGCTTTCGTGAAGCAATACGATTACAACCTGGATTTGGCTCCTAGTCTCGTACATCTGCAAGAATTATCTCAGGCGGAGAATGAATCATTCAGAGGGTATGTGCAGAGATGGAAAGAATTAGCTGCTAGTGTTCAACCACCGCTTCAGGAAAGAGAAATGGTTGACCTCTTCGTGGGCACTCTGAAGGGCCATTATTATGACAAATTGTTCAGTTGTACAAGCTTTGTGGGCCTGATGAGAATGGGGGAGCTTGTTGAGAGAGGGCTCAAGAGTGGAAAGCTTCGAGATGCTCCTTATATCCTAGTTGATAAGAATGAGTCAGTTGTCAGTTCTCAAGAAGAGTGGGAAGAAGGAAATGACGTTGTCTCAGAATCTCTAGCATCTCAGGATCGGTTTTCAGACACTTCAAGTCAACGGTCATCCTGTCGTCGATCGCGTCAGCACGCCCAGCGAAGACCAAGGAAGCCTGAAAGGCAGTTTACTCAGCTACCGGTGTCGTACAGTCAGTTGTTGCCAGATCTGGTCAGAAGTGGATTGATAGTGCCGAAAGAGACTAATCCAGTGATTCCACCATATCCTCCAGGTTTTGATGCCAGCGCCCGCTGTGAGTACCATGTTGAGGCACAGGGGCATTCAACGAATGATTGTAAGGTGCTTAGAAGCCAGGTTCAGGATCTGTTAGACTCCAACCGGATTTTTGTCACGCCCCAAGGTTTCATTCAGATTAGCGTTTCTCCGGCATCCAGTTGTATGGGTTCGTCGGTTAATGTCATGGAAGACTCCACAGGAAGTGTGTGCTCTGAAGATTGTCAATCAGAGAATTCAGTTGAATATGGGAGAAGTTTCTAGAGGTTTCTGTGCCGGGTGTCACATTTGTTTTCTCTGCTTGACCCGTTTAACTTTTGTGCACTAGTGTTTGCTGACCACCACCAGGATTGTTGGATGGGGTCATTGTATTCGTACTCGTTTGTGCTTACGTGCTGCTTTTGTTGGTTGTACATGTGTGGGAGATGTTCGTCTGTGGTGCTTATAGTTTGAGTTTCTCTTTGTCTTGTCATGAATATGTGTTTGCTTTCTGCGTTGCATTATCGTTTAACAGGTACATCAGAACCGTAGGTCTTATTTCCTCATCGTCTAGTTTGTTGCAGGAATTCCTTCAGAGATATGGAACAGAATCAGGTTGAATTGGTTGAAGTCCGAAGCCAGCTGGGGCAGATGATGAGAGACATGCAAGAGATGCGTCTGGAGCAGAAGATCCTCAAAGAGGAAAATAGTCAGCTGAAGACCCAAATGAGCTTGATCATGGAGGTTGTCAAGAATGTGCTTAGGAAAGAGGATGATCAGCTATTTGAAGCCGCGGTGAAGAAGCTCGTGCCACCTGTGCCTGTGGAACCTGAGCAGCAACAAAAGATGCACCCGGCTCAACGGAGGATTCAGGAGGGGAAGCCAAAGAGGATATTTGAGGCGCCACCTACAACGTATGCTGAGCTCTTTCAGACTTTATTGAGGTTCAAGATGGTTGAAAAGAGGACAATGGAGCCACCCATGGGAGCGCTTCCTTATGGGTACGATGCCAGTAAGCAATGTGAATTTCATTCTGGGGCACTCGGACATGACATCGAAAGTTGTCATGCTTTTAAGCACAATGTTCAAGACCTGATTGACTCGAAAGATATTGAATTCACACCGGGCGGTGTAGTTGTACGTTTTGCTCCTATCTCAGTAGATGTTAAGATGATGGATGTTTCTAAAGCTGCAGTAGGTCAGAAAGACATCCTGGACTCCATGGTGTCAGAATCTCCATGCCCACAACTGTTGCCTATTCCTGGGGCAGATCTGAGAAAGAAAATGGCTAAGCATAAGGAGTGCCTTGATCAGTACAGTGAAAGTCAAGAAACCGACGTTGTATTTGCTACGAAGGTTGTTCAAGAGTCAACCCGATACCAGCGACAACAGCAACGATCTCAACAGTGGCAGAGGCAGCAGCATCGCAATCAGCGAAGAGCTCAAAATCAGAGGCCATTGAGGGTATTTAAGGTGCCTCCGATGCCGTATGCCGAACTTCTTCAGGTGTTGCTACGATTGCAGTTGGTTGAGAAGAGGAAGCTAGCCCCGCTGACAGGTACACCTCCAGCAGGGTATGATATCAAGGAGCGCTGTAATTTCCATTCAGGAGCACAGGGGCACAACATTGAAGATTGTCTGGCCTTCAATCACAAAGTGCAGGATCTACTTGACAGTGCAACAATCAACTTCGGGCAGGAAGGGCCCAAAATCATCTGAATGAGGAAGAAGGGTTCTATAATTTGGTTGGGTCGCTGAAAGCAGATTAGGACAGCATCAGGTTGCCTCTAATAACTGATTGTGAAGATAACTGGTTCAGCGGCAGGACAAATGTGAAAGCCCGGTTCTAGGAAGCTGACATTTTTCTGTGTTTTATCTTGTCATTTCTTTACATTTGTGGTTTATTTCCTGTTTAAACTGCAATCTTGTTTGTAAAACTTGTTGTTTTCATTCAATTGATGATAATGAAATAAATATGCATGTTTTGATTAAATCCATTCGTGTTCACTAATCGTTTTTGCAAATGTCCAACGCCTGGTTAAAAGGAATCTAGGGAGGATGACGAAAATGAACGACATGCAAATTCTGATTGTATGCTTTTGAAATAAAACCTGCTGATGATGTACAGGCATTGTTTCAAATCCCTAAACACCGGAGATATAAGGAAGATAATCCCTTGTCAACCCCTTTGAGCCTTGTAGTAGGAGTTTCTTTCTGTGAATGAAAAACCCTCCATCTTTAACCTGGGGCAGGGTAGGTGTTAGCTAATTTGACCGAGCGTCCGAATCAAATAAAAGGAGTGTCCGTTCGAGGATCAATCACACCTCTAGAGGTCGTGCCTAAGAAACCACAATGGTCAAATCAAGAGTGAGACAGTCACATCATTCTTCAATGAGTCAGACAACCAGTGTCACACGACTTGTTCGAAAAAAGAGAGCAAAAAGAATTAAAAGCCCGCTAAGTCAAAACTTCAAAACAAATGACTTAGGCAAAAATGAGGGCATCCCGCTGGACTTAAAGAATCAAAAGAAACTCAAAAAAGAGTCAGTTCAGGCAAAAGTTAGGGATAAGAAAAAAAAGACGAAAAAGATCAAAAGAAAAATCCTCAAATGAGATACGAGTCGTGTGACCTCAAGTGTCAGAGACGAAAAGTGGGTGGCTGTCACTCCAAAAACTCATGGGTTCTCGAACTATCACTCCTATCTTTCAGCCTCTGAGAGGTGAGTGCTAAGGTCGAATTAGCTGAACGTAGGATGGGAGAACATCAAGGAGAATGGGTGGGTTAAAATAAACTTTGAGCCTTTATCCTTTCCTTCAAAACCGTGAACCTGACCACGTTACAACCTTCAAAAGTCCTAATTGAAGCAGGTTGTTTCGAAAGAATACTTCGGTAAAGGTCGCATCGATTCTGACTCCTAAAAGGGTTCCTCTTACCATGTTGATATTCTTGATAAATGTTTTGTGCATTTTATGCCATAAACTGTTTTTTCCTTTTCCCAGTGAACAGATTGGATGTCAAAGCTGTCATTTGTGTTGCATTAGTATATCTTTTACGCAGAACAACTTGTTTTACCTGCGAGTAAGCGCTTGACAGCAGGAAAGTTTTCTACCCTAGAAGGTATGGCCAGGATAGAATACAGAACGCCCGAATGTTCCGAGAGCAGGGGCAAGCTATTATCATGATCCCCAGTCAGGTCAACCTTTCGAAGTCAGTTATCCTGGGGCAATCAGGTTGAGATTCGGTAAATATCTTGTAGTCAGGGGCACTACTTGGAATCAGATAATCATGGACAAGGTCATTGCAGTCAGGGGCAGACCATCGTAAGAGCGCAGAAGTTGTTCTTTATTCGAGAAGCATTTGATGTAAGGTCTCTCCGAAGTTCAGAACGCTGGGGCATTTCATATCAGACCGTCAGGGTACATATTTTTAGACTTCCTTTCGAGGACTATCCCCACAAGAGGTCCCGCAGGCTGGGGCATATCAGAAGCGAAAGGATTGTTCTTCTCCGTATCAGCAGGGTTATTCAGAGTTATTCGAGCAGATTCAGCCAATTTCGAGTGCGAGGCGAATGTCGGGAAGTCGTGTTACTATCCCTTAACTCTTCAACCAGAAAACTGTGTATTCAGACAGAATGTTTCCCAGCGTCAGTTGTACCTGACCCATCACAGACAGCTTAAGAGCACAAGTCCAGGTTGGCGATCATTGTGAGGCCCATCCGTGTTGGCGCATCAGCTTCCAAATCCAATCGTCATCAGTACGCAGGAAGACTCTGTCTATTTTCTCCAGCAAAGTCCAGTTTTTCATTGGCGCGGGTAGGCTATCCCTAGAGAAGTCCAATCATACTTGGCACATCTGCTATTCCCCAGCAGAGTTATATTCCTCAGCAGGGTGTTACTTCAACAAGGTGCTCGGTTAAGTTCCCAATTTCCCCAGCAGAGTTGATTTCACTCTTCCAGCATTTATTTCGCTGGAATGATTCTGTGACATCCGGTTTATCCCCAGCGGAGTTGGCTTCGTCTTTCAGCATTTATTTTGCTGAAGTGGTCTTCTGTACCAGACTTTCTCTAGCAGCCCGAGTCGGCATTAGCATATTGCATGCATCATCATATTTGCATCATACTTGCATTTCATTTTCAAAATGTGTAGCATTTCCATCCTGAATGGAGCATTACATCATAGAAAGATTCAAGCATATGCATATGCATACGAAGCATAAGCCAGGGTTTCTATCAGCCTCATATGGCGCGTGAACTACTCTGTGATCAGGTCGGGGCATTAATCTAGCAGCGGTGTTCAGCCAATTCAGCAGATTATTCGTATTTCAGATCACGCAACAGTTATGCTTTGATCAGTCAGTCATCTGGCATCGACAGACTTTGCTTCTCGTCAATTCATATTGACGATGTGTTCCTCCAATAAGTGGATTTCTCCGTCTATCATTAGACGTCTTGAGTTCGAATATGGATTTCTTCCCGTCTATCAGTAGACGATGTGAAGTTCCGGGTGATTTTTCAGTGGGGTTTCAAGATGGGGGTTTCTCTAATTGGTTTTCTTTCCGTCTATCAGTAGACGATGTGAAGTTTCGGGTGATTTTTCAGTGGGGTTTCAAGATGGGGGTTTCTCTAGCATATGGTTTTGTTTCCGTCTAGCAGTAGACGAGGTGAAGTTTCGGGTGATTTTCCAGTGGGGTTTCAAGATGGGGTTTCTCTAAGTGGCTGTTCTTTCCGTCTAGCAGTAGACGATGTGAAGTTGCAGGTGATTTTTCAGCGGGTTTCTTATTGTCAGATCATATGGATGGCGTGTTTCCCCAGCGAGTCTTCTTCGGCTATATTTAGATGTTGAGGGGTTTCAAAGCGATCTTTCGGATAGTGGTCTTCTTTCTGTTTATTGGATGAGATGACATTTCGAGAGGGTTTTTCCTAATTGTCGATTCTCATTGGCGACATGGCTCTTTGAAGGTGGTTTTCTTCCCGTCGGTCCTTACTGATGATGTGGCCCCTTTAAGGATATTGATCTTTCCATCAATTCCCGTAGACGAAAGGATTCTGAGATTTGATGGATGGTGTTGAAGTGCGTATGGGTGTCTTTCCGTCTATCCTTAGACGATGTGAATATTGGTTTGTTTCTTCAGATTGTGGGTGTCTTTCCGTCTATCCTTAGACGATGTGAGTATTCGATTGTGGGTGTCTTTCCGTCTATCCTTAGACGATGTGAGTATCGATTTGGGTGTCTTCCCGTCTATCTTTAGACGATGTGAGTATTCGATTTTGGGTGTCTTCCCGTCTATCCTTAGACGATGTGAGTATGGATTCGGGTTATCTGGCCGTCTATCCTTAGACGATGGGAGTATGGATTAAGGGTGTCTTTCCGTCTATCTTTAGACGATGTGAGTATATTTCTCTTCCTGTCTATCAGTAGACGATGTGAGAAGATCAGGTGTTGGTGCAACCCTAGGGTTTGTTATATGGGGTATCACAGGTAACGGGCGTTAAAATCAGGAGTTCTTTACCAGATGATTGATCAGTTTGTTGCCGTGACGGCTGGATTCGGCTCTGGATTATGTTTCCCCAAGCAGTCTTACAGTATATTCTCACGGTTGGCAAATTTTTGGGTTTTATTGGTATTCAACCGTCTCGTACCTCCGAATGTTTGAAGGCTGAGCGCTCTTCAACCCTTCAGGTCCAAGTCGCTTGAATAGGGGCAGCTGTTGCACCCTAAAATTTGACCAACCGATTCTCCTATCTAGTTCATGGTTCAGTTTGTATTCGCAAATCAGATGCATGACATTTGTGCACAGACAGAGGATGTCAGGGTTACAGTTTGGGTTTCATTTACCAGATATTTCAGATCCAGTCCAGATCATCAGGGTTTTATTTTTGGGGAATTGTGCGCTTCTCAGTGTTTGCAGCTCACATGGTGGTTTTCGGGATATTCTGATACCAGGGGTTCACTGTTTGATTCGATCTGGTCTCGCGCTCTCTTTTATGTTGGTCATTTGTATTTGTCTGCATTTTTTTAGGATTTTATAGCCTTTTGTGGATTTTAAATAGGCTTTATAGTTTTTTTAGAATTTAAATAGTTTTTTTTTAAATATTTTTTAATAGCTTTTAATCATTTTTAGAATATAAAAGATTTTAAATAGTTTTTAAATGGTTTTAGAATAATATAGAAAGAATGTAGTTTTTTCTTTTATTAATAATAGATTTTAATAGTTTTAAATAATAGTATAAAATTTTAATAGGAATTTTATAGAATTTTGATAGAAATTAAATAGAATTTTAATAGGTTTTTAATAGTTTTTAAATAGAGATTAGTAGAGTTTTATTGATTTTAGTTTAATATAGGTTTAATTAGATTTTTAATCATTTTTAGATTTAATTAGGGTTTAATTAGGTTAATTAGGAGTTAATCTTTTGTTTAGATTTAATTGAATTTGTTAGAATTAATTAGGATAGTTAATTGGCATTTAGATTTAATTACAGTTTAATTCTAGTTAGAGTTTAATCAATAGAGGTTAATCAAGATTTAATCTTTGGTTCAGAGTTTATTTGAGTTTATTAGGTTTAGTTTTAATGGGTTTAATTAGGTCATCATTAGTTAATTAGTTTTAATTAGGTTTAATAATTTGTTAAATCAGTTTTTTTGGTCCAGCTAGTATCAGTCTCGTGGGCCAGAGTGTGCAGTTGGAGGCCCAAAGTCCATCAAGTCTTTTTATCCATTTTTATTCAGTCCATTTTTTTCATTTTTGTCCAACAGTGACACTTGTCACTATATAAGCTGATCCACGCGTGATTCTGAAACGGACCCACCTCACCCCACTATCTCTCCCTCTCTCTCCACGCCTGCCACGTTTCAGACCCCACTCACCCCCTCTTCTGCCACACGTCCCACATACAATCCTCACACCTGAGCCTCACCGGAACCCCACCGCCGGGCATGCAGACGCCCTGAACACACTACCGTCGGCCACCCTAACGCCTTCCGGCCACCGCAACAGCTCGCCGGAGTTAGTTTTCTACCCAGAATTCTCCTGCCTTCTCTTTCCTTCTCCGATCTTCCCCGTTCCTCTTCATCCATAACCCGCCGTAAAACTCAACCACGTCACCGGAAACCTCATAGACCTTCATCGTCCCACCCAGAAAACATTCAAACCTTCATCGTCCTTCAAGGGATTTTCTAGAAATTCATCGTCCTTCAAAGGATTTTCCAGATTCTTCATCAAAGTTTTCCAGAAACCCTTCAAGTCTTCATCGTTCTTCATCTCCTCCAAGAACCTTCGAGCAATCTCCAGCAACACCTTCAATCTTCCCTCCGTTTCCAGATCGTGAGAACACTCAAGATTCTCAGAACTTCTCCAAAATCTTCAGAACGCCTCAAGAACACTCATCCACTCAAGTTTCCTAGAATTTCTTCATACTTCTTCAAGCGAACCTTCAATAAATCCCAGAAACTCCATCGTCTCAGTTTCGTTTTCTTTTTTCATCACCTCCATTGATGTTCCTTCGTTAATTTAGGGTTTCTTGTTTAAGATTTGAGGTTTAGCGTTATTAGGCGGAGATGATCTTGTTTGATTATGTTTTGAGGGTTTCAGAGATGTTTGAGGTTGTTTTGAGAGTTTTTTTTTCCAGAGAGGGTGTGAGGACGATGAGAGAAGCGGCGTTAGTTTTAGGTTAGTGAACAGTGAATCAGAAGGTTGAAGAAGGAGAATGGTTTTGTGGTTTGGTCGTTAGGGTTAGGGTTTGGGCTGGGTTAAGCCCAAATTTGTTTTTACTGAAGCTCACCCCCATTATGCTCGTATCCCCCCCCCCCTCGTATGAGAAGATAGATTGGGTTGTGGATTGGGCTTAATCCCCAGTGCTATGCACACCCCCATGCACGGGCCCAATGTGTTTTAAACTGTTTTTCTTTGCTAGTTACACCCCGCTTGCTTAATCATCTTCCTTTGTTTTTTTAATGGAATTTCTGAAATAACTTGGGCCTGCGCCATTTGCTCTTCGCACCTCCCACTCCCAGCCCACTTAGGATTAGAGCTGGGCGCAGTTGCTATTGATACCCCCTCCCCATTTATTTCAATTTCTTGGTTTTTGTTTTCTTTAATATTTTTTGCATCTTAAATAATTCATATAAAAATGGAAAATGCATATTTTTTAGTGGTTTTTTTGCATCATGTTCACATTTCTGTTAAGAAAATTAATAAACAATAAAAATAGCATTTCATTTTATTTTAGTATTTTTTGTGCATTTTTCTTTTAAATAGCTTTTTAAAGTGTTTTAGGTTTAGTACATGATTTTGTTAATTTTAGTTTGGCTAGATCCTTTTATATTTTGAGCTCATTCTTTTAGGACATTTCCCTTAGGACCTTAGCTTGCACATAGAATTTTGTTCTTAATTTTTAGGGGTATTTTTAGATGCTTTGATTAGGTGTGATTAGGAGACTCAAATCAGGGTTTTGAGGGTGAACATAGGTGAAGTAATCCATTTTCTTTTAAGAATTTTGTTTTGATTTTTGGGGTATGGGCATAAAGGGATGTTATGGGTAGGTATATATACCATTGTGAGTAATTGTTAGGATTTTCTTCCTTGTCTTTATATTTTTAGATATTTTCAGAAGTCCGCTGATTGTATTGACTGTCTGTGTGATATTTGTCTATCTTTTGGGGTTGATCTTTGGGTATTATTGCGGGGCTTGGTTTGCTTTGAAGACCTTGTTGAAGGAGCATGATGAAGGAGAAGATTGAGGATCAAGACCCAGAGGTTGGAGCTTGCAAGGATGCATGGTTTGAGGCTTAGTCTAGGAGCTTGTTCTCTGTTTGTGAGGTTTGAGATCATGAAGTTTGAAGGGAAATTTATGGTACTTTCCTGAGGAAGGTACTATGGATGCCTTTCATTCTCTCTTATCACCTCTTTCTTAAGTATCTAGTGATGTTGGAGCCTTCATGTGAGTTTAGTTTCTCCTGAGGAGGAACGTAAACCGATCACAGTTGTTGAGCCACATGGGATACGATTCCTAAGTGGAAGCTTCCTAGTACCTTCCCGAGGAAGGCACTATGGGTCTGTTCACTTAGTTCCCCTAGTTCTTGTAGGTTTTCTCAAGTATCCAATGATGTTGGAGCCTTCATGTGAGTTTAGTTTCTCCTGAGGAGGAACGTAAACCGATCACAGTTGTTGAGCCACATGGGATACGATTCCTAAGTGGAAGCCTCCTAGTACCTTCCCGAGGAAGGCACTATGGGTCTGTTCACTTAGTTCCCCTAGTTCTTGTAGGTTTTCTCAAGTATCCAATGATGTTGGAGCCTTCATGTGAGTTTAGTTTCTCCTGAGGAGGAACGTAAACCGATCACAGTTGTTGAGCCACATGGGATACGATTCCTAAGTGGAAGCCTCCTAGTACCTTCCCGAGGAAGATACTATGGGCCTGTTCACTTAGTTCCCTTAGTTCATCTAGGATTTCTTAAGTATCCAATGATGTTGGAGCCTTCATGTGAGTTTAGTTTCTCCCGAGAAGGAATGTAAACCGATCACAGTTGTTGAGCCGCATAGGATATGATTCCTGAGGGGTAACCTCCTAGTACTTTCCTGAGGAAGGCACTATGGGTTTGTCTGCTTAGCTCCCTTTCTTTGGTAAGCTCGTTTTGAAGCTTGAAGTCTGGATTGATTTCTCTTGTGTGTAGGGTTTTGCTTAGATATTTGATTAGGGCTCTGCTTAGATATTTGCTTAGGGTTTTTCTTAGAGATTTGATTAGGGTTTTGCATGGAGCTTTGTTCAGGGGTTGATCAGGGGTTTGTTTTAGGGTTGTTTAGGGGGCCTGCTCAGGGTTTTTGTTTAAGTTTTAGATAGGGGCTTGTCAGGCTGGTTTGCCTTCTCTTTGTGTTGTTTGACTTGTGTGGTGCTGTGCTGCATTAGACTTAGGGGTTCATCTAGATATTTCTGAGGTAGGTGCATCTTAGAAGTAGGCTTTGTGTGCATGAGAAGTTGAGGTGGTCCTCCTTATGCTTGTTTGTTATTGAGTGGCTTTGCTTGTTGGTATTTGGTAGAGCTGAGCTCCCTTACCTCTGTGGTTTGCGGCCTTTGTGCCTTGTTTGTTTGTTTGTTGCATTCATGCATATTTCCAGTATTTCTTTACTTTGCAGTTGATTCCTGTTTGCTGTTTAATCCTGTTGCCATGATCCCTTAGGAGCTCTAACTTCTCCGCTGCGGAGTCGTTATGATAGACATTAGGATGGTCAACCAGGCATGATAACAGTAGGTAGATTCCCCTTTTCCAGCCGTAGTTTTAGGGTGTCTCTTTCCTTTCAATAAACCCTTGAGTAGCTTGTGTCGTAGTTAGCCGAACTACAGCTGCTCTGATTTCTCGTGCCAGACGAGAATATGTAGGCATAAGATGCGATGTCCTAGCGAGCACACTAACAACTAACCTTTTGTTCTCTCGCGGCTGTGCGATCGAGACTTTCCCGCTGACGATTGATTGTTATCCCTTTTCTCTTGCCCGAGTGCATTTGAGACCAGACCGTAGTTGTAGGTTCCCGAACCTTTAGAACCAGTTAGATTTCTCACTGCTGTGTGAGAACCCCCAGGTTAGCCGTAGTCAGTCGAACTACGTTTGCTCTGATCTTCCATGTCGTGTGGAAGTACGTAGGCACAGGATGCGATGTCCTGGCGAGCAACCTTTCCCCCGTTTAGACGTAGGTAGTCGAACTACGTTGACTCTGACTTTCCCATTGCACGAGGGAGTACGTAGGCCCAGAACACCGTATGTTCTGTCGAGTCCTGTCCTTTTCTTTTCTTTTCAGACTGACCATTAGCGTAGATAGATAAACACACCCTTTTCCTCATAAACACCAAGCGTGGATCCCATCGAGTACGATGGACGTGAGGGGTGCTAATACCTTCCCCTTGCGTAACCGACTCCCGAACCTAGGTTTTGGTTGCGATGACCATACCTTTTCCCGTTTTCGCGAGGTTTTCTTCGAGCGTTTCCTTTCCCTTCGTTGGGATAAATAACGCATGGTGGCGACTCTTCTGTCATCCAGCGCCGATTTTCGCAGTAGCGACACCGAGGATCGAAATTCAATTCGGGAAGTAGCCAAAGAGAAAACTATCAAGTAAGACTCGACCATTGAGGTATGAACTCAAATGGGATGCACTAAAATAATCATCTTCCACGAGGATCGAACTTCATAGGGAACGTACAAACATTGCGCTTTTTCCGCCTAGGGCTGACAACTCTATTTGGGGGGATGAGACACACCCAGTCACTTGGTGATAAACACGGCCACAGTGACAGAAGAAAACAAACACAAAGGAAACAAAAATGTACAAGCCATGCTGTCTACTTATATGCTATGCGTATGCTGACGGACCGGGAGAGGCGAAAATAAACGTCTTAGACGGAAAGGTACTCAAGCAAAATCTCCACAGACCTCGTACCACCTGTAAAGGAATCTCGAACATAAACAGACCCCGTCTCTGGATTAAATAAATATCCTTTGCTTGTGGAAACGTATGTTATTGACGTTCTTCCATGGATGAAATAAACGTCCATGGTCATCCCTTTTTTATTCATATACCGAGTAAAACACGAAGTAGTGAAAAAGTTTAAATCAATTTGGATTTTGCTATCAAGAAAATATTTTGATAAATGAGAAACTTTATTGAATGGCGGTCAGCAAAAAGGCGTGACCCCAATATTACAGTGTTGGAAAATAATAGAGATTACATCAAGGGAATAACAACTTGCTCTCCCTAAGTTAATAAGAACTCCCTTAAGCGAAATACTTCCTGACAGCGTCCGTATTCACAGGGCGAGTGATTTCTTCTCCGCCCATTTTCCTCTGACGTCGGTGAGGAAAGGCTGAATATTCTTGAGCACGAGGTCACCTTCTTTGAATACATGGGGTCGAACTTTCTTGTCAAATGCCTTCTTCATCTTCTGCTGATACAACTGCTCATGGCATAACGCCACCATCCTCTTTTCTTCAATTAAGTTCAACTGATCATACCTGTTCTGGCACCATTCAGCTTCTGATAACTTTGCATCCATCAAAATCCTCATAGAAGGAATCTCAACTTCTATCGGGAGCACTGCTTCCATACCGTAGACAAGTGAAAATGGAGTTTCCCCAGTCGATGTGAGTACCATCATACGATACCCATGCAAGGCGAACGGGAGCATTCCGTGCCAATCTTTGTAAGTAACAACCATTTTCTGAATGATCTTCTTGATATTCTTGTTGGCGTCTTCAACAACCCCATTCATCTTTGGTCTGTAAGGAGAAGAGTTATGATGCTCTATCTTGAATCCTTCACACAATTCTTTCATCATTCTGTTATTCAAATTGGAACCATTATCTGTAATAATCCTGCTCGGCACACCATATCAGCAGATAAGCTGATTCTTGATAAATTTGACAACCACATGTCGAGTCACGTTAGCGTAAGAAGCTACTTCGACCCACTTGGTAAAATAATCAATGGCTACTAAGATGAAACGGTGCCCATTAGACGCTTTTGGTTCTATCATACCAATCATATCAATTCCCCACATAGAGAATGACCACGGAGATGAAATAACATTCAACAAAGTTGGAGGCACATGAATTTTACCTGCACAAATTTGACACTTGTGACATCTTCTAGCAAACTTGTAACAATTTGATTCCATCGTGATCTAATAATAACCACCTCTTAAAAGTTTCTTGGCCATGGCATGTCCATTGGTATGGGTGCCAAAGGATCCTTCATGAATTTCCGTCATTAACATATCTGCTTCCTGTTTGTCAACGCATCTCAATAAGACCATGTCAAAATTTCTCTTGTACAACACATTATTACTTAGAAGGAAACTCCTAGCCAACCTTCTCAAAGTCTTCTTATCTTTGTTAGAAATTCCCAAAGGATATTCTTGAGTTCTAAGGAATACTTCAATGTCATGGTACCAAGGTTTGCCATCTTCGACTTCTTTGACGGCAAAGATGTAGGCGGGTCTGTCAAGACGTTTTACTTCAATCCGAGGACACTCGTTCCAAAAGTTCACCACAATCATTGAGGCCAAAGTTGCCAACGCATCTGCCATTCTGTTCTCATCACGAGGAATATGATGAAATTCGACCCTATCAAAGAACGGTAACAGTCTTCTAGCATAATCTCTGTATGAGACCAAATTATCATGTCGAGTTACCCACTCTCCAGTGATTTGATTGATTACCACTGCAGAATCACCAAACACATCCAAATTCTTAATTCTCAAATCGATTGCTTCTTCAAGACCCATAATGCATGCTTCATACTCAGCCTCATTATTAGTACACGAGAATGTTAATCTGGAAGTAAACGGGATGTGGGTCCCTTGAGGAGTCACAATAACAACACCTATCCCTTTTCCATGAGCATTGGTAGCTCCATCAAAAACTAAACCCCATTGAGAACCTGGTTCTGGCCCTTCACCATGCACGGGTTCTTCACAATCCTTCATCTTTGAAAACATAACATCCTCGTCGGGAAAGTCATCGTTTGAGGGTTGATAATCCAAAATAGGCTGGTGAGCCAAATGATCAGCCAAAACACTTCCTCTGACCGCTTTCTGAGTATGGTACTCGATATCATATTCGGATAACAACGTCTTCCATCTAGCAATTCTCCCAGTCAAAGTGGGCTTCTCAAAAATATACTTGATAGGATCCATCTTCGAAACTAACCAAGTGGTGTGATTCAGCATATATTGGGCAAATGTTTGGCGGCCCACGCCAAAGCACAACAAGTCTTCTCTAACATAGTGTATCTTGTTTCACAATTAGTAAATTTCTTGCTCAAGTAATAAGTGACAGGATCTTGCTTTCCTGTTTCATCTCGTTGACCTAGTACACAACCCATCGAATCTTCTAAAACAGTCAAATACATAATCAAAGGTCGTCCTTCAACTGGCGGTATCAGGATAGGTGGTTCAAGCAAATACCCTTTGATACTATCAAAAGCCTTTTGACAATCTTCAGTCCAGACATACCCTTGTTCTTTCCTCAGAAGCTTGAAAATGGGTTTACATGTAGCAGTCATATTGGATATAAATCTGGAGATATAATTCAAAAGTCCCAAAAATCCTCTGACTTGTTTCTCGGTGGTAGGAGCTGGCATTTCTCAGATAGCTTTCACTTTATCGGGGTCCACTTCAATCCCTCTTTGACTGACAATAAAACCCAATATTTTCCCTGATCGTACTCCAAATGTGCATTTGTTGGGGTTCAGACGGAGCTTGTATTCCCTCAAACGACCAAACAGCTTGGACAGGTGTTTAACATGATCATCCTCATTTTTTGACTTAGCTATCATATCATCCACATAAACCTCGATCTCTTTGTGCATCATATCATGGAACAAAGTAGTCATAGCTCTCTGATATGTTGCCCCTGCATTCTTTAATCCAAACGGCATAACTCTGTAACAAAAAGTGCCCCAGGGCGTGATGAATGACGTCTTCTCTCTGTCCTTAGGAGCAATTCTAATCTGATTGTAACCTGAAAAACCATCCATAAAGGAGAAAACCTCATATCTTGCGGTACTGTCAACCAAAATGTCAATGTGAGGTAAGGGAAATCATCTTTCAGACTGACTTTATTCAAATCCCTGTAATCTACACACGTGCGAACCTTACCATCCTTCTTCGGAACGGGCACAATATTAGCCAACCAGAGCGGATATTCGGCAGTGACAAGAAAACCTGCATCAATCTGTTTCTGTACTTCTTCCTTAATCTTTAGGGCCATGTCGGGTCGAGTCCTTCTGAGCTTCTGTTTTACTGGCGGGCACTCTGGTTTCAAAGGTAGACGATGTTCAACTATAGCAGTGTCCAATCCAGGCATATCTTGATATGACCAAGCAAACACATCAACAAACTCTCTAAGCAAAATGATCAACTGTTTCTTCACCTTAGGTTTGAGCAGAGCTCCAATTTTCACTTCTCTACGGATTTCTTCTATCCCTAAATTGATTACTTCCACCGGCTCTTGATGAGGTTGGATAGCTTTCTCTTCTTTCTCAAGTAGTCTGGAAATCTCTTCTGGGATATCATCTTCTTCGTCTTCGGCTTCGTACACAGGAAACTCAAAATTCGGAGAAGGCAGTGGATCATTATTCCCAGGATGTAATTTATGTAGCAATCTGCGCAAGTGATGTGATTTTTAATAAGTTTTCGTAAAATGGAAAGTGTGTGTACGTGAGATGCTACTTATTATTTTCTAACATCGTAAATAAATACAAAAACACAAATGAAAATAAAAGTAATTTATTGATGATAGCAAAACCAAAAGACACGCCCAACAAAGTCACCTTTGCCTTGGGCAGAACAAAGGGAATTATTTAAAAGTAAGCCCTAATAAATGCAGTTTCGCCTTGGGCAGAGCGAAAATTTTAAAAACAAATGCTTTACTTAGATATATGAACGACAACAGGGGCTTCAACCACACTTTAGTTCTTAACCAAAACTCCTGGGGTTACAAAGTCTGGAATATCCCCATCTGAATCTTCCTCGGTAACAGCATAAACCCCAAAGCTATAGTCAAACTCGTCTGAAACATAACCTGGATCTTCCATATAGGGCTCATAATCTTCGTAAGGAATGGAGGACCTTGCAGAACCATGTGATATGTAGCCTTCAAGCTCATCCTCTGACACAACATTAACCTGAGGATGACGGACGACTCCTCCACTACGGAACACTTCATTAATCAGCGGAAACCCTGGGCTTCTGGTAGTTTGTTGAGCAGAACTGCTGGTGAAACCGAGACCTTCTTTATTTCTGTTTTCTGGCAAAGGCAACACCTTTCCCCAAATTGTCTGATGACCACTGTTCACTACTCATCGCACGTCTTTAAATGATGACATAGATGCCTGAGATTTCCGGACACCTTCGCCCATAATAGAGAAAGCTTGAAATTGCGTGCCAACCTCTTCCTTAGCTTTGACATACGAGAATGATGACAAGTGACTCACCACCAAAGCTCTTTCTTCATAAACTATAACCGTTTTCCCCTCAAAAACATATTTCAACTTCTGATGCAGAGTGGAAATGACTGCCCCAGCTTCATGTATCCATGGCCTCCCTAGCAAACAGCTATAGGCGGCACGAATGTCCATGACTTTAAAGTTGATCATAAAAGTCTGTAATCCAATAGTCATCGGCAAATCCACCTCACCAATTACTGTTTTCCTTGACCCATCAAAAGCCTTGACAATAACATGACTTGGCCTCATCGGTGGTCCCTGATAGGATAGCTTAGATAGAGTAGTTCTAGGCATCACATTTAGAGAAGATCCAGTATCAACCAACACACTGGACAGAGAGTCGTTTCCACAATTCACAGAAATATGCAAAGCCATGTTATGTTTCCTTCCTTCTTCCGGGAGATCATCCTCATTGAAACCCAGATTGTCACATGAAGTAATATTACCAATGATATTGTCAAACTGCTCCATAGTCACATCTTGTTCAACATACGCTTGTTCTAATATTTTCTGGAGTGCTTCCCTATGAGCCTCAGAACTCATCAGCAATTGCAACACAGAAATCTTTGACGGGGTTTGCAGGAGCTGATCTGCAACCTTATACTCACTCCTCTTGATCAATTTTAGACATTCATCTGAATTGGACAAATTGGATCCACCAGATTGCCCCATAATCGGATCCTTTGAGCCTGGTTGTTCCAATGAGACCTCTTTTTCTTTTGATGGTATAGTCGAGTAAACTCGGTCACTCCTTGTTACTCTGCTGACATCTGCAATGTTAACTACTGAAGGTACAGCGGGCAAAGGCACTTCCTTTCCATTCTTCAACATTGTAGCGTTGTACCTGTAGAGGATAGCCTTACTGGAAGTATAAGGGACAGGTCCAGGCACATTGATTACCAACGGGGTAACAACCGGTTTTCTACTATTATACATGATTTCGATACGCTCCATTTCTTTAAAGTGAGACACTATAACACAAACCTCTTCGGCCCTTTCAACTGAAACTTTCTGATCATCATCTGCCAAACAGGCTTGAATCATGTTAACAGAGGGTGAACCATGCGGGGGTAACGGATTAACTTGTACATTAGGGTCAGAATCTTTGAAGGACAGGATTCCGCATTTAATGAGCCTCTGGACGTCTGCTTTCATACCAAAGCAAATCTCAATATCGTGCCCTGGAGCACCCTGATGGTAGGGACAAAACTTGTCAGCTCTATAAGAAGGAGGAGGATTTGCAGGAACCATAGGTGGAACTTTTGTTTGAATATGACCCTTCTGGACCAAAGCTGGAAACAAATCAACATATTTCATAGGAATAGGCTCAAAGTTTATCTTTCTATACGCACGACCCTGATTGTTGAATGGCCGATTCTGCTAAGGATACTGCGGATTTTGCTGAGGCTGTAGCTGTTGAGCACTGGGGGACTGAGGTTGCTGATACGGCTGCGGACTTTGTTGATAAGTTGGAGCATTAAACACTGGTGATACAGCAGCAACTTGGTGTGATGGCGAATACCTTTTTCTAAATTGTCCTTTTTGAACGGCATTTACACCTTGCTCTTTTTTCTTCATAAAACCACTCCCATACTTCTTAGGAGCAATCTCTTCTTTAGCCAGTCTTCCTTCGTGAACACCTTCTTCTAAGCGCATTCCCATGTTAACCATTTCAGTAAAGTCACTGGGTGCACTGGCTACCATCTTCTCATAAAAGAACGGACCAAGGGTCTTCAGAAAAATCTTGGTCATCTCTTTTTCCTCTAACGGCGGTGTGACTTGCGCGGCCGACTCGCGCCAACATTGGGCATACTCCTTAAAATTCTCTTTATCTTTCTGTGTCATAGCCCTCAATTGATCATGGTCAGGTGCCATATCCACGTTATACTTATACTGCTTGACAAAGGTTTCCCCTAGATCATTGAAAGTTCGAATCTTCGCACTATCCAGCCCCATGTATCACTTGAGTGCAGCACCTGTCAAACTGTCTTAGAAGTAATGAATGAGCAGTTGATCATTATTAGTTTGGGCAGACATCTTCCTGGCATATATAATAAGATGACTCTGAGGGCAAGTATTCCCCTTGTACTTCTCAAAATCAGGGACCTTGAATTTCGGTGGGACCTTAACATTTGGAACTAAGCACAACTCAAAAGCGCTCTTTCCAAACAAATCCTTCCCGCGAAGGGCTTTCAACTCCTTTTGCATTTCAGAAAATTGGTCTTGAAATTCATCCATCCTCTCTTCCAAACCCACAAATTCGGTCGGCGACCCTTGTAAAATTGGCTCATCCAGAATATACGGAACAACGTTCACATGTGGAGATGCAGTAGTCATCACAGCAGAAACTACAGGAGTAGCTTGAACAGTGGTCACAACAGGGATCTCAGACATAGACGGACGGTAGTCGGTTGAAAAGAAATTGGGAGACAACCCCCACGGAAAACCTTGAGGCATGCTGTAGGACACTTCAGCAACATAAGACACCATTGGGATCGGTGTGGGTGTCACTTCAGAGATCATGGTCCTCGAAACCTCTTGGTTGTTAAGCGTGGCTTGATTGGACAAAGCTTCGACTAAACCATTCAACCTCTCCAAACTTTCCTTCAGAACTGCAACTTCATCGCGGAGCACTCTGTTCTCTTGTTCAAGTTGATCCATCTTCTGGCATTGAATAGCTCGAGTGTTGTACCGGTGATTTAGCTTGTCTGTGGAGATGAAGCAAGAGTGAGACTCTGGAATGCAAACAATGC
Source organism: Lathyrus sativus (assembly GCA_963859935.3). NCBI lineage: Eukaryota > Viridiplantae > Streptophyta > Magnoliopsida > Fabales > Fabaceae > Lathyrus > Lathyrus sativus. Next base: position 771,222,715 of record OZ012735.1, read on the forward strand.
TATGCTTATGCAAAAATGCAAATGAGTATGAAATTTCAAGAAACTCAAATTGTTTTCCGGTATTGTAACATTGGAAAAAAACTTATTTTATTTTGATATTCGAAGCATTACAAAGCAGAGTACTCTTTTAAGAGTTTATTACATTGAACCAAAAGCAAAAGAGAAACTCGGAGATCTACTCCCTATGCTCCTTCTATGCGCGAAGTTCTCCTTCTAACTGACTGGCGCGTTCTTGTAACTCGGCCTTCTCATTGATGAGTCGATCGACACATTCCTTCCAAGCCATAGCAGTTGGGAGAAGATCATCCCAGGTGACAGTTCCGGAAGAGGTGTGAGAAGAACATAAATCCTCTCACGCCTTTCTCTTCTTTGCAAATTCTATCTCTGGCAGCTTCTGGGACTTCTCTTTCTCTACCTTGAGGGTGAAAAACTTGTTCTTCCAAGCGGCTTTCAGTTTTCGAGCCTCATCCAAAGCGCCCTTCAATTGATCTACTTCACTCACATCAAACCAATCAGGATTATGAAAAGCCAATATCATAGGTTCGTGAAAAGGAAATGGCATCTTGAGGTCGAGAGTTCTTTCTCGCACCCAATGTAGATATTCTTCAGAGACAACACAATTGGGGTATCCTAAAGCAGCCTTTCCATCCTTATTGACGTATCTCCATGCGTAAATTATGACGGTCTTCAGGTCTGGATCTTCTCCTTCCTTGAAAAAGATCCCTTCTAATAGAGCTTGGTCAGGTACTTCGGTCATGGGATGCCCAAATTGGAGGCGAGCCAAAGCAGGGTTGTAACTTATGCATCCTTCTCTCCCAATAATCGGTATGTTAGTAAATTCTCCGATGCTAGGAATCATACATATACCTCCATAGGTAGGGTCATACCACACAATGTCAGAATGAGTAAGGGCCATAACTATCTCGGGCCAATGGGGAGATTCTACCTCTTCCCAAATAGACGGATGCCGAGTCAGACGAGCAATGAACCATGAATACAACAGAGCGATACAACAAACGATATGTCCTCCCCCTTCAGCATTCTTCGAGTGGATTGAATAATATGTGTCAGCTAACAAAGTAGGGACTGGGTTCTTAAGGATGAACAGCTTAATTGCATCCATGTCAACAAAATCGTCGATCTTTGGGAACCAGAAAATCCCATAGACCAACAAAGCAAAGGTGGCTTCCAAGATAAGGACTTCTCTCCTTTCAGCATGGTAACAGACCTTTTCAATCAGGAAATCAGCTGGGAATCCAAGGACTCCTTCCTTGGTGGTTAAGTATGTTTGAACATCTGCTAAGCTGAGATGAGTAGCGTTTGTAATTTCTTGGTGATTGGGTACGTCCTCTTGGCCGGTGAATATAGGCCAGGCCGTCACGGGCATCCTCAAGAAATCAGAATACTCTTCTAGAGTCGGCATCAACTGGTAATTCGGAAAAGTGAAACAATGGTACAATGAATCATAAAACTGAACAAGGGTCTCCAACATCCCTCCTTTCATCTTGAGTTCGAGAAAATGGAAGACTTCTCCATATTCTGTGGCGAAGGCGTGACGGTTCTCGATGAGATCTGCTAGTTCTCTCAAGCTTTCAGTGTTAGGACTCTGAAAAGTGTACTCCAATGCTTCTCTCTTGAAGTCCATGGTTACAATACCTGAGAAATAAAATTGAGTTTCTTGAAATGAATAAAGAAAGAATGCAATGCGAGATGAGTAGGACTTCATGGGATCCCAACTATTTATAAATATTGCGGTAAAAGAAAACGTTTTTATTAATTTTGAAACGGAATACAAATAATTGCTTTTAAAAGTCCCAAATAAATAGCTAAATAAAAGCTAATGAAAACCCTAAAGAAGCGTTGAATTCCGCTGTTTGAGCTCCTCTTCCAACTAGGTCTTCTCACGGATAAGGTTGTCCACAATCAGCTTCCAAATAGTACATTGTGGGTCGGATAAAAATAAATCCTCCATGACTTTCCTCTTCTTGTGGGGAAGTAACTCTTCATCCTTCAACTGTAGCCGCTTCTGGAGCTCATCTTTCTCTTTCTGAAGTTCATCCACTTCTGCAACCATCACTTGATACTTGTTCTTACATGACTCTAACTCATGTTGCGACTTCCTCAAAGCAACCTCTAATTTCTCAGCTTAGGACATAAAGACATAAGTAGGCTCTTCTCTTGGAGGTATAGAATCTTGACGAAAGTAAGACATCCTCAGCTTGATTGCCCTATTCCTTACCCACTGAAGATACGGTTCCAAAGACACACAATTGGGGTTTCCCAAACTATTCCTATCTTTCTTATGCAAATGTTTCCAAGCTTCCACAATCTTTTCCCGGAGCTCTTGATTATCCTCGAAGAAAACACTCTCAACTTGTATGCTCTTAGGTGGTCCCTTCAACGGATATCCCAACTGTCGGCGAGCTAAAACCGGATTATAACTGATCCCCCCTTAAAAGCTAAGCAACGGTATATTAGCAAAATCTCTACATCCATCAATGATTAGAATCCCATCATACTCACGGTTATACCAATCAATGTCGGAATGGGTCAAAGACATAATCCTTTCTGACCAACGCTTATCATTAAGATGCCAAAAGGAAACATACTTGGGCAAGTGGGTAAGGAACCATTTGTATAATAAGGGCACACAACATGTAATCATTCCTCCACCACGAAGGTTTCGGAGATGTACAGAGTGATAGGTGTTACCCAATAGAGTCGGCACTGGATTATTCTTCATGAAGATCTTAATTGCATTAAGGTCAACAAACCCCTCAAAACTTGGAAATAGAAACACCCCATAGACAAGTAAGGCGAAGATTGCCTCGAATGGAGCCTTGTTCGTAAAATCAGTATAAAATGAAGTCTTCTCGAATAAAAAATCTGTAGTCAAACCAAAAGTCCCACTTTTAACAACCATGTTGGCCTTAACGTCAGATACCTTGAGATAAAGGGCCTTAGCGATGTCTCTTTCTTCGGGGTCCTTTTCCAAGAAAGGAAAAGGAGATTCTTCTAGAATAGGCAGACCTAACAAAAAGGAGTATTCTTCCAAAGTTGGCAACAACTGATAATCTGGAAAAGTAAAGCAGTGATACATCGGATCATAAAATTGTAATAGAGCGGAAAGGAGGTCTTCATTTGCCTTACGTCTCAACAAAGATAGTAACTTCCCATATTTACCCTTGAACTTCTCTTGGTCTTCTATCAAAGCTCCCAATTCCCTTAGGTCATCCAATTTGGGACTCTTAAAAGTATATTTTAGAGTATTTCGTCTATTGGAATCCATAATGTCCTACAATGTTCATAAATAAAGGGTAAATCCCATGAAGTCCAATGTAGTATGATGCTATATGAATGCAACAAACACAAGTAAGCACATAAGGACACACAAAGATAAACAAACAAAGGTCCTAGGTTTGCAACGAGCATGGAGCCAAGGGTATACCCATTCCCAAAGGACAAAGACTAGAAGTGGATGGTACCTGCAAAACAAGGTTCTAAAGACGTTCCCAAAGTCATTAGTCCATCTATCGAATATTATCAACTTCCCAACTAACTCGGGGATTAATAATATTCTAAAGAGAACTTCTTTTGAGTGTAGCATCGCATAGCACTATTTCGGGACTTACTCCCTCATAGCCTCGCACTACGTCCTAATAAAGGCCAAAGTACGGTTAAAGGTAACTACGGTCCTTAGCATCATGGACTCCAATTGAGAATAGTAAAAGTTTTCACGACTAAACTCGTTCAACCGAACCATTTTCAAAATGGTCTCAACTAAGCGGGATTCTCGAGTCAACTTAGTCGGGACTCACTCCCTATAAGCCTCATCGAATATATCACCATCCTATCATAATTTCTCTCAAGTCCGGGTGTAGGACTTTGTCTCACCACTCAAGGATAACAGCCCAAAAGAAATAAAGGACACAAACAAACAAGTGGTAAGCAAATATATGAAGCAATAAACAAGTAAATCAAGATAGGGAAACCCACTGAGTGTCCCCAGTGAAGTCGCCATTTCTGTCACGGTGAAATTTGGATACCAAGCTATTAATGAGCTTAAATCTTATTCATTTGCAACCGAACTTTCATTTGTCCAAAGGAAGGGATAAAGATCGAAATTCCCACGATGCAATGCAAATGCAAGCTAGAGAGTTATAGGTTCGGGGGTTAGTTAAACTTAGGGAAGGTGCTAGCATCCTAAGTTTCTGTAGTACTCTACATGAACCTCTTGTTTTATGTTTGTTTATTGCTAAGGGTTTATCTGCTTAAGGGATAAAAGACCTAGGGGTTTATTTCTAAGTATACTCGAAAAGATATCGCATCTTATGCCTACATATCCTTACGGGAGTGGAATCAGAGTATCTGTAGTTCCCCTAAAGGGTTTAAGGAGTTCTTTGACTGTGGTCAAAGTTCCTACGGGTTTAGGGTAGTTGATTGATTGATTTTAGGAGAAAAGAGGAGTTGTCATTTTAAGAGAGATTTAACCGCCACAAATTGTAGGAAAATAGTCTTTGCATCGTCTTAAGAGAAGGGCTCAAGTACTCGGATATTGATCGACGATGTACGCCTCTATCTTTCTTAAGACAAAGTCCCTACGGTATTGATTGTATTGATGTGGGGTGGAAGTTCTATCTCGCTTAAGATGATTAACATCTTATTTCTCTATTGTGTTTGAATACTTTGTATTGAGTTGATTGTTTTCCTATGTTGTAAAAGATAACGGTCCTTCCTATGGGGTAGGATCTATCTTAATTGATCGACTTGAACGGGATCAAGGATCGTAAGGGAGTATGATGTAAATGATGTGCACTACACACAATTGTTGAATCATGTGTAGGTTTTCCCTTTGGACGGGTGTGATGCGGAAATATAAATTGCGATAATGTAAATTACAGAAGATAAATTGCGGAAAATAAACCATACACACGCATGAAAGCGCTAAGGTGTAGGTGGGTGATTCGTGAAGTGGGGTGCACGATTAGATTGTATTTTACGCTGTGAGCTGATTTTAATTGGTCAGTTTTAAATGAGAGATTGATTTTAAGACGAGTTGATTTTAGATGGGATTTAAGTATATAATTAATGTCTAAGGTTGAATAAGATGTTATGACAATTTACTTATTAGGTAAAATAGATTTATTTATTGAAATTAATGTGAGAAATTAATTATAATAAAAGGTTGTTTTTATTTTATTCTCCTAGAAAGTTTTTAATATTAGATATAAGATGCCATTAAAAAGATAATTAATAATTAGCACAATAATTTAGGTAAAAAAAGGATTATTATTTTAAGAAAAGATTTGATTATCTAAGGTTGATTAATTTATTTTTAAAGAAGGTATAATAAATACGATAGAATAAACCTAAGAAATTATGATAAAATTAAATAAAAAAACTAACTTATTAAGGTTGTTAATTATTCTTAAAAGGGTTAACTAATTTTAATGAAAATTGTTTTAATATTAATATAAAAAGTTTTTATTTTTTTAATAGATAAAACAAAAGGTTACTGATTAACAAATTATAAAAGATTAACTAAATAAAATGAAGGCTGGTTAATTTAATAAAGGTTATTAGTTTATTTTTTTTTTAAAACTTTATTAACTGGTCAACTAAAGGGTTAAGATGTTGATTAAACGGAAAACTAATGATTAACGGATAAAACAGAAAAAAGAATAAAAGATTAGAGGGTGATTTAGAGTGCATAATGGTGATTATGGTGGGTTAACAGTGATTAGCAGTGATGGTAGTGTGGTGAGCGCGTGTGTGTATTCACTTCACAAAATACATGAACAAAACAAAGGGGGTAAAGAGGGGCGACAAAACCCTAAATCCCTCGTTCCCTAGATCGAGATCCCAGTATTTTCAATCTCCTCCCTGATCACGATCGGCTTTCATCATGATCTAAACCTGAAAACAACATCAGAAGCATCAATAGTTTAAGAAGGTAGAAGAGAACAGGGCATTACCAAAGGCTAGTGGTCACAACTGCGTTAGAGATGACAGGGATAGAGTGCTTTGTTCGTGAACTCGCAACGGTGTGTGGTGGCTTCGTCTACGGAAAAGCTAAGTTTCTGTTTCGATCGGTTAGGTTTGCGGAGATAGGTTTTATGGTGTTTTTTTTCAGTGTCCTCCTCTTCGCCTCTTGGGTTTCTTCTTATATAGGCCTCTAATCGCAAAACATCTTTGATGAATAGTGAATGCTACCTTCAATGTTGATTTAGGGTTTCCGGATTGGGATGAGTCAGATTCGAAAATATTCCAAATTCATCTGATTGTTATAATGAGCCATTAATTGATATTTCAATCTTTGATTTTTGTGATTCAGTTTGAGATTGGATTTGATTTGGTTCCTGAACAGGATATTTTGTCTTCCAGGAATATTCTCTAACGGTTTTATTTTGATTCTGGATGTGACCTGGAAGGTGTGGAAAACAACGGCTTTGGGCCAGAAGGTGGATTAGATGCCCAGGGGGGAGACTTTGTGCTTGGGGAGGTTTATGAGATTTGGCATGGAGGGGAAAGGACCATGGCTGCTCGCCCTTTTTTTTAGCAAAGTTTGCGCTCCGGTTTGTATCCCATGCTTGGTAGTAGCCTGTAGATTTAGTGTGATGTAACTTTCTAGGGCCATTTGGATCATTTTTTATGGTTATCTTGGAATGTAAGCATAACCTGTAATGTTTGTAATGTTTGAAGCTCAAAATGATCTTGTAATTCCAAACTTTTGTACATTTTGAACCTTGACAGTTATTGCTTAGATTTGTGTTAGCATTCTCACAACTGGTCTTGTGTCTTACTGCAGGTGTTGTGTATTAGCTATTTCCTGGGTTGAAACGCAGATTGCGTAGATATTTACCGTAGTTCCGCCTTCGTGTTAACCAATTATATCACCGCTTATATTGACAGCACCCTTCTTCCAATCAGTGCTTATTGCTGCTGTTAATTATTGAGTTTTGGCTGGTGGACTCCTTTCTGCTTCAGCTTCTTTGAAGACCGAATATTGGTGGAACCTGCTTTACCGTGTATTTTTGTTATGGAAACTGAATGATTGTTTGGTGTAATCTTTGCAAAATTATCCTCTTGTAACAGTGAAATTGAAGCACGTCTAGGAACAACAGTCACAACACCATCTATCATAAATCCAAAGGATTCACTCGCTGCGTAACACTTGGAAACTATTGATGGAGCTCACACCTCACTCAAGCTTTGAAACGAACAGGGTGAGTAACAGCTTTGAGTCCTTCGATATGTATGATTAAGATAGAGGAGTCCATAATCTTATTTCCAGGATGTCTTAGTTGTAGGAGTCTTAGTGTTAAATGGCTTTCTTTTGTACTTCCAGTAGAACTCATCTCTGTAATGAATGACATTGGGAACTTGAATGAATAAAGACCACATGCCAAAACTCTTTCAAAGTTAAATTTAGATTTCCTTTTGGGTGTAATTCCTTAATCTCATTAGTCAAAATGTGGTCCTTTTTCATTCGAACACCCTTTAGACTAATCTCCTGTTGATGTTCGAGATTTTGTAGTTCCTTAATAGAAAGTCCTTTACCCACTATAATCTTGCTATGGCTTTCTTGCAGGTACTGCAGTTGTTGTCTCAGTCCAGCTGCTTCTGTCTGCCAAAACTTGCAGGTTTTGGGTATGGGAAGGTAGTGTCGGTTCTGTTTTCGTAGTCATGAATTCTCCTTTCTCAATGACAGTATTTTGATTGAACGAGATCGGGACTGACTGTTATCACCATGATGCCTGCAGGTCGAAGCGGTAACTAGAATGGAGTGAGTGACTCATAGGCGTTTCTTGTGGTAGTGCTGATTATGGTGGGAGCGGATGGGTATCGACTACGAAGTTCTCCACAATGCTGGGAGTGTTCCGTATTTCACAAGTGCAGATGGCTCTTCTCTTACTTAATGTCTGTTACTGCTGTTACTTGTTGGATTTCAAATGGTAGGCTTTTCACCTGTTTTAGCTCCAACCTTCTCAGCTGGTTTCGTTTTGGTTTAGTGCATGGACCGTCGTGGTCTAGGAGGAGCAATATTGTGGCACAAGCGTGTACGATACATATTTTTCTTCTTGTCTTTTTGAGTATACTTTACCGTCTTATTGCTATCACGTGATGAGTCTCGACCAAATTACTTTTGCAGGATACTTGATGTTAGCTTGAAGCTTGAGGGGTCTTTGGATTGAGTTCTTTCCTACAACGATTGCTGACATTCCACAAGGTATAATTCTCAAATTTTTATGAAGTTAAACTGATTGGCTGAGTGTTGTTTGAAAATTCTGAGTGTTCTCTTTGTTTCGATTATTCTTGACTAATGAACTCAACCTTTTCTACTGCTAACTCGGTTTTGGTTTGTGCAGCTGGCTTTTCGAAGATTAACGACACTCTTGTAGATGCGGCAAGTTGACATCAGTCGCATTTCCCTTTTGGTCAGGTTTCGCTGTGTGTGCTTCCTGTCGCGGTGAAAATCGGATACCAAACTATTGATTAGTTTGAATCTTTAATTCATTTTGCAACCGAACTTTGATTTGTCCAAAGGAAGGGATAAAGATCGAAATTCCCACAATGCAATGCAAATGTAAGCTAGAGAGTTTTAGGTTCGGGGGTTGGTTAAACTTAGGGAAGGTACTAGCATCCTAAATTTCTGTAGTACTCTACATGAACCTCTTGTTTTATGTTTGTTTATTGCTAAGTGTTTATCTGCTTAATGGTTAAAGACATATGGGGTTTATTTCTAAGTATACTCGATAAGATGTCGCATCTTATGCCTACATATCCTTACGGGAGTGGAATCAGAGTATCTGTAGTTCCCCTAAAGGGTCTGAGGAGTTCTTTGACTGTGGTCAAAGTTCCTACGGGTTTATGGTAGTTGTTTGATTGATTTTAGGAGAAGAGATGTGTTTTCATTTTAAGGGAGATTTAGCCGCCATAAGTTGTAGGAAAATAGTCTTTGCATCGTCTTGAGAGAAGGGCTCAAGTACTCGGATAGGGATCAACGAGGTACGCCTCTCTTAAGGCAAAGTTCCTACGATTTGATTGTATTGTTGTGGGGTGGAGATTCTATCTCGCTTAAGATGATTTGGCATCTTTCTCTAATGTGTTTGAATATTGTATTGTGTTGTTTGTGTTTTGTCTAAGTTGTAAAGTAAGGACAAAGGTCCTCCTATGGGATAGAATCTGTCCTAGAGATCAACTTGAATGAGATCAAGAATCACGTGGGAAAATGATGCAAATGTGAATGCACTACACACAATTGTTGAATCATGTGCAGGTTTCTCCTTTGGACGGATGCGATGCGAAAATGTAAATGCGCTAATGTAAATGCAATAAAATAAATTGCGGAAGAGTAAAACATACACACGCATGAAAGCGCTAAGGTGTAGGTGAATGTGTCGTGAATGTGAGTGTGCATGATCGATTGTATTTTATGCTGGGGTTGATTTGAATTGTTCGTTTTATTTGAGCGAGAGGTTGTTTTTAAGATGATTTTAGATGAGATTAAAATTAAGGTCTAAAGTTAAGTAAAAAAAAAACTATGATGTTCTAATTCGTTATCTAAAACTTAAGTGAAGCGAAATATTTTATCATGACTATTATTAAAAGTTGAATTAATTCATTATTGATTTTATTATAAAAAGTGTTCATTATTAGTATTTCTAAAAAGGCCAATTAAGTACTAATGATTTATTATTGATTAGATAAATTGCCAAAGAGGTGTACTTATTTAAAAGTTATTATTTAAATTAAATTATGGATATTAGTTTTATTTTATTTCTAAAGAAAATCATTAACTAAATAAACTTGATAAAGAAGTGCACTTTTTATAAAAGTTTATTACTGACTAAACACTAATTAATTAAAATGTTGTTAAGGAGAAAAAGTTTAATTAATTAATTATCAAAATATTTTAAGATAAAATGGTTATAAAGTTGGTTTAATTGGACTTAAAAGATAAAATAAGTAATTATTGAATAATATGAATTTTTTAAAACCCTAATTAGCTAAATGATTAAAAAGATAAAAAAACTGATTTGATTTAAAAAGTTTTTAATTTATTTTAAAAAAAGAAAGATTAATCATAGTTACAATTAATAAAAAGATTAAATAGCAGATTAATAGGTTAATTTTAGGGTGATTAATTGGTGATCAGAGGTTTAATGGTTAATTGGTGATTAGGGCTGGTGGATTAAGTGTATGTGTTTTCTGTAATTAGTGATTAGTGAGTGATTACAACCTAAATATCAAATTAAGCAGAATGACAAAAAAAAAACCCTAAATCCCAGAAATCCCAAATCGACCTCCCCCAAATCGCCGATTCTCCCTCCTTCTTCTCATGTCTCCGTTCACCTTCTTCGACTCTGATTCTCCTCTTTCCTTTCGTTCTCCCTTCTTCGCTTTGTCTTCCTAAAATTAAACAACAAAAATCAGTTTCAAGGTCAAAAAGATAACGACAACATACTCACGAAAAAAGGTTTCTTGTAAGGTTTCGATGGCGATTTGCGGCTTCTGGCGGGATTTGGGTCGGAGTCTTTGCGGCGGACGGTTGTGATTCACGAAAGGGACCTCCGACGAAACGTGAAGCAGATAAGCTTTTCCTCCCTTTTACGATTTCGTCCTCTAGGTTTTTTCTGAGTTTTGTGGTTTTGTGAGATGCTGTGGATTTCCTCTATGGAACTTTTGTGAGTTTTTTTGTGAATAGATTTGTGTGTTTTTTTCTTCTGATCTCTGTGAATTTCTGACCGCTTCTTTTATAGGCTTTTGAGATTACACTATGATATTGACAATGAATGAGCAGGATCTCGGTTTTGGAAAGGAATTAAAATGCTTGATATGATTCCTTATTGGTTCAAACATTGCTTAATCCCTTTTGATTTCTTTCCTTTTTTTTCAACGAGTTTAGCCAACAGGGATCACAATTGATACTCATTTGATGATTTGTGATTGAGTGTAGGTGGGATTGATTTGTAATTTGACCGCATTGATTGCTGGAGAATCTTGACGAGATGAATGGCTTGCTCTGCTGCCGGTTCGTTCACCTCAATCTCTTTCCCGTTATGCCAAAAAGCGCAGAACTTCACGTGCTCTTACCCCTTACCCTACCATTTGTATATGAGTCTTAATCATTGAGGTAAGTCCTCTTTTCAAGGCTTTAGGACTCACTTTTTTGCATCTGTGACAAGGAGCAGACTTATCCTGTAGATCAGGAAAATAAAGTTGAACATACTTCTGAATTTCTCGCTTGACAGATACCATATGTTGCAGATTTTGTGATTGTGTTTGGGAAGGATCCCTTTAGATTTAAATTCCTTAACAGTTTTCCTTATTTTTCATGTCAGGTATACTCCGTTGATGACAAAGAAGAAACTCATGGAGACGGTTGTTGCTGAAGTCCCGAAAGGACCGCTGTTGCTGCTAAAGATTCAAACAACTGGCGCTGAGAACTATATTTGTATAACTCCTTGGCAAGATCTTTATCATTGACCGCAGAGTCAAGAAGCTCTAGTAGAAATGATCTGCCAGAATCTAGTGTCGCAATACGGTCTATGTCTTCAGTTGGTGATCCCACCATACAGGCCGAGTCTGCCAACTTGTAAAACATCAACTGATACACGTGCCTGCAGCTCTTGTTAAGTGCAATGCTGCAAGTCGAATTGTCCTAGGGCTCTTTGTGCCTTCCTCAAGAAAAATTTCAATAACCATTTCAGTGGCCCTAGTGCATTGTCTCTTTGATGCATGTTCTTATCATTAAATGATAAAGGATGTAAAACAGATGACAAAAGAGCAGCAAAGGGTGTTCTACGGTTTTTTAAAAAAGTTGCGTAAAGAGTCCCTGTCTGCACGGCGTGATCAAGTGTGTGCCCCGTGAAGGCTGTTAGATGTGGTTGTTGTGTCGCAGCTTTCGTAGCTCTTAAAGTCGCCATAGGTAAGCCTGGCATGAATTTCTTGATTTCAAATTATCAGTATTGGATTCTTAACTCCTCTGTTTTAAATATTTGTTCTCTTGCGAAATGCTCTGAGTCTTGACTTATGTTTTATGCTTCGAAATGGATCTGATATGTGTTTTAGTCTCTTTTCTTCTTTCATGACATGTTGCTTGAGGAAATGACAAAGATACAGAGCCATGGATAAGTCGTGACATAAGATGAACCTGGAGGGACGAAGAATTGGCACTGGCCACTCATTTGCCTTAGGAGCCTCTCGGTGGGGTATTAAAGGATTGTTAAGAACAAATGCTTCCACCACAAAATTTTGCACAGCTTACTATAATTCTAACTTGTCTTTGGCCTGGTGTATTGGTATCCCTCTGCCCTGAATCATCTGCGCGTGTTTTTTATGATTTTCTTGTATAGAATCTTGCTTGTGATAGACTTCCTTTGATGCCGTGTGTTGCAACTTTTCGAATCATTTTTTGTCTCAATTTCTTTTCTCAGGTTATGTGTATGTGCTTCGCTGTGATGTCGTATTGTGAATCTTTTCTTTCTTTGGTTTAACAGGTTGGTAAATCCTTCCTCATGATAATAAGGCCCAAATGTGACTCCTCTGATTATCTTGTTGTAGTTTCTGAAGAAGAGCGACATACGACCGTATTTGGAATCAATTCAACAGTGGCAGCATGACGAAACCTCCGGTATGATGAATTTGCAACAGTGTGGGATTCAAAATTACTCTCAACATATGCTGAATGTTCAACATTACGAGCCGTAGTAATGTCCTGCGATTTTCCTTGCGAGTATATCTACTGCGAGCATGCTTTTGGTGATGTACAATGCCATTACTTTATGTTCTTATAATGTATCTTCATTGGATTCTTGCATTTAATTTGAGCACAAACACTTTGGTGCAGGGGCTGATTGGAGAGATGGCGTATGTATGACATCCATCAATGAACTTCTGCTAAGTTCATTATTTGTGAAAGCTTTCGAGTCCTAATGCTGAAAGGTTGCGGTTTGCTGTATAGAACTCAAATCTCTCCACATGTATCTCCTTCTCCATTTTCCATTTATTATGATATTGATATCCATGAATTCTTTTACAAGAGAGGGAGCAATGCTGTTTAGTGCTGATATTTGTACTTTAATTTCTTACTCTGTTTATTATTCTCCACAATCACCTAACTTAATTAATCAAGTTGTCTGTTGTTCGAACCGATTCAAAGAATTATTGACGACATTCACTTCTCTTAACAGGTTGCAAAGGGAAGCGTGTTCAAAAACAAACTCCCTTCTGTTGCTGGCGGATAAGGTGGATCGTCTTGATGAAATGGCGAGGATAAAATATGCGGCTTGGCACGGGAATACGTTGTGACTTGGTTGGCTTATCTAGTTTGTTGATTAGGAGTGTATCCTGGCTACTGACTTCGTTTAGAGTGGTACCTCAAGAACATCGAACCGGAAATGAATTATTTATTAAAAAAAGCTATGAATTAGATTGTGTTCTTCTTCCAATTTTTGTCTGTTACTGCTGCTAATTAATGGATTTCAAATGACAGGTTCCTCCTCCGTTTCAGCCTTAGCATACTCAGCTGGTTTTAGGTGATGTGTGGTGATACGGTAGCCTTTAAACTTGCCCAGGACAGACCCAATGACGGTAGGCTTTAACATCGAGCATTGCTGTGTGCTCTTAGGAAGGTTCTAGCAGAGAGGTAACGGCGGCTCCTAATTCTCTTACAGTTATTTCTATATACTTACAGCTGTCCAAAGATCAAGATGCGGGGAACTTCGTTATGGCAAGATATAGCATCTACATGGTCCCTTTGGTGTCTAGGATACATCACGATTTTAATGTGAAGCATGGTTTTAATGTGAAGCGCGAAATGCAAACAATATTGCTACGTCTTAAGAATTAATTCCTTGTAAAACTTTGTATTTTAGCCTTGTAAGCAAACTTTAATTTCTATGCATTGTAATCGGGTCCGTCATATTGTGAATTAAAGGAAAACCGAATTTATGTACCCTCATATGTTTTAGGTGATTTCGAGATTTGAATGGGATTAACCAAGTCATATAAAAGTAGTTTGGCTATAAGAGGAAACCGACCAAGGCAATATAATTGAAAAGAACTCCAAATGTTATAACCTGAAGCTTCCACCAGGGTGTTATTTTCATACGCAGAATTCATATGCAGAATTCTAAGAAAGGAACCTTAACCAAAATGGGAATGTTATTATGTCAAAGTTTGTAACTCTTGATATTGAGTTTGTACTTTCTTGATGAGCTTGAATTTAAACACTTTAAACTCTTGAATTTCTTAAAACATGAGAGGCTCTTATAACCCAGTTTGTAGATTTTTAGTCACTTTTGGAACGTGGAAAAGGTGTTGTAACTTGACTTGGTATATGAAGAACTTTATATGCACTGGACTTGGGAATTGTCTTGAAATTACTAATCCCACCATGATTGAATTTTGAAAATAAGGAACCTTTACAGATGGATAAATTTTAACCCATCAAAAATGAGTCAAATAACCTCAAGAAGCCATGAACCAGGTTTGAATACCACAAACTAAATCACACCAACTTTATCACTTTGATCTCAGTAAGAACTCAAATTTAACCTTTATATCTGAGTAAAGCCTTGTCTTCGACGCCCCAATTTCAAAGTGTCTTTGAATAAGAGAATGAGCGACCTGTGCTCGAAGTTGTTGCACCTGCACAACTCGGTTAGTCGTAATAAATAAATATATAAAAGGTAAAATAAAACAAACAATAAACCAAGGAGATGGGATCTTATGGTCAAAAATTAGGGTGCGACACTTCCAATTCTGCTTCCTCGTGCATGGGATATGTTGGTTTGGTTGTGGTTATGTCCTTAGTCATATTTATTCTTCTTTTGCAGCCAAAACAAGATTGTCATTACTACAATGACTCAATAATTTTGAGATCAAGATACCGTAACAGTCGGCGAATCAAGCTTGTCCGGAGAATATTTATTTCCTAGTTAAACACAACAACCTTAAGTTTGAAAAACATAGGTAATGCTCTTTGGCTTTATCTGGTCAGTGGATGATGTTCTGAGTCCTCTTAATTTCACTTCGCCAGGTTATTGACTCTATTAACGTCGAATGCAGGTTCAATCTCTCACTGTTAGTTCCGCCATGCAGCACATTGTGACAGAAGGTCGACAGCAGCTTATGAGGCCGGGTAAACAAGACTTTCTTCCAATGGGAGTAATTAAGCCCACTGTGGTATAACTTCATGTAGTCATGTAATCTCTAGGACCCAGGTGCCTTTGTGTTGGAAACAAGACGTACGCTGTTGTAACTTAATTAAACTTGAATTGATAATGATATGTCAAAACATTGACCCAAACTTGTCAAGTATCCACATGTCTTGTCTTGAAATTGAAAGAAAAAGGATGCAACTCAATCTTCTTTATCATGTAAATCGTCCTTATCTAAAATGGGCCTTGTGATTTGGAACTTAATTTATACTTAAATTTGTGATGGTCCTTGAAATAAAAGTCTTGAGTGACTTTACACTTTGCATTTTGGCATCAAAATTTCGTACAATCACATGAAGACCTCCTTGAACTTGGTACTTGGCTACTTAAATAATGAAATCTTCATAAGCATAAACTTGTCATTTGGATTTACTTTGTCATGCTTGAGCTTGCGGCCATGAGAGATAATTATGAAAGTGGCCCAACCCAACTTGAAACCTTAGGAACATCTTGAATAAGAACCAACTGACCATGTTCGAAAGGATTGGATTATGAGTGTTATCTCCACTTGAAATTAATACACCTGTGCACACTTGTTAGTCACAGTAAACACAAGTACAACAACAAAAAGGAAACACGTAAAAATGAAGGAGGTGGAATCTTAAGGTCAAAAATTAGGGTGTGACACATTTTCATATGCTTGGGCCATTCTTTATAACATATTACTCTGAAGTTAAATATGTTACTCTAAAGTCATCATTTTTTATATAGAGTTGTGAGTTTTAACATGTATGATTTGTCTTCCCTATCGGATACAATTTCTGCAAAGTTGAAATTTACTTCTTTTGATTGATTGGTGTTTTGACCATTATTGATATTCTAATACTAGAATCAATATTTTTAATAATTAATTATTATCATCCAAGTGGGAGATTGTTAGATTAATTATTTAATTAATCAAATATGGATTGACATGATTAATTATTGATAACACGAAATCGTATATATATATATTGATGCATAATTCAACTGATGTTTAACTGTTTTCGATCCGATTTCGGGTTATTTCCGTGTTATTTGTCTGATATTTTGCAGGTATTTGATAATCACGTCTAAACAAAGCAATATGAAGAAAAGAAGCAATCACAGATGAAATATGGACGAAAACCGAATGAAAACTACATGAAAAACGCAGAATGCATATTCCCCCATGACGACCGTCACACGGGTGACGACCGTCACACACCGTGACGACCGTCATGCAGGCAAAAACGCCCAACTTCAAATGCACGTGCAAGAGGCAGTTCCAAGTCCCAAATAGTGGACCACTACTCCCTGATATTTCTGCCTCTAAGTCCACCTTCTTCAAGTTATAACCGTTAGAATTCTATTTCTATAAAAGGGGAAGGAGGGGAGCTGAGAAAGGGAGCCGCATTCAGACAACGAAGTGCTGCCCAATTTCATTTCCAAAGCAAAAGTTCAGTTTTATTTCTTTCTATTTTTTTTGTTGCCTTTCATTTCTACTGTAATTCCTATTTCCCTTGTATGATCAATTGCCATAAAGACCAGAATCCTGCCAACATTTGTGGAGGATCTGCCCAAAGGTCAATTGGAATATTTACAGGTTTCTAATTTTAATCGTAATTTCCATTTTCATTATGATGCATGTTATTATTCATTGTTTTCATTCATGTTTTGCCTTTCCCAAATCCATGTCTAGCTAAATCAAAGTAATCGATATGTAATAATAATTCGGACGGGATTTGATAATAACCGGTTGAAAACTTTCTTTTTCAAAAGTTGTTTATGGTCTGAGTTTTTAAATTTATTTACTGAATAAACTTCGTCGCGAAAGCGAGAACTTATTTAAAACTAGTTTTGCCACGAAAGTGGGAAATTAATTAAGGTACGAACCAACAAGCGAAAGTTGCGGCAAGACCAGATAGTAAACACTAGTCACTTGTTTTAATAACAGCGAAAGCACTTTAAAATGAATTAGAACTTAGAGATTTCCAAAATATAGTTTTAACCCCGAATGGGACACGAAAGCGTACGTTTGGCCCTTAGAATTATGATTAGCGTCAATAACCATCGTGAGACGAGAGTCTTCAGATCTCTATTTTCTGCTTTAATAAACTCTGAAAAATATTTCATATACCGGTAACTTGTCAAATCCCCGAAGAACATAATTACTGCATATCGATTCACGTAATTATAATTTAAATAACATTTTTAGTTCCCTTTAGTGACAATCTTATTCCCTTAAGCATTATCTACCTAGCTAAACATAGTAACTCCCGAGAACACTAGTTTGATTACGAGTCCCTGTGGGATCGATATCTTTTATTACTACGCGATAGACTGTGCACTTGCAGTTAAGTTGTATTAGACATAGAAAGTCGCGATCAAGTTTTTGGCGCCGTTGCCGGGGACCCGTTTAGTCAATAGTGTAACCTTCTGTTACGCCGTATAGACTAGGTTAACAATTTCATTTTTCCTTTACTAGTGCTGTCGATTGTATGCCAAGTAATCGCCCACAAGGCGATATCTTAAAACCTTCAGTCGCAGAACTAAAGCGCTTCTTGCATTTAAGAAGCCGAATCATTGAGTACCAACTCAAACATAACATTCCCGATCCTCTCACTCCCATTCCCAAATCAGAAGAAGAATCAAAGATGGCTGAAGGACCTCCAAACAAACCGCTGAAGGCATACGCTACACCCTCTCAGATGGAGCCTAGAAGTAGCATTGCTGCCCCAGCTATTACTCGAAACGATTTTGAGCTGAAACCATCATTGCTGTCAGCTGTACAACAAAACCAATTCTCGGGAAATGCAACTGAGGATCCAAACGAACATTTAACGAAGTTTGTACAATACGCAGACACAGTGAAAGCAAATGGAGTAACTCCAGACGCGATAAGACTTCGTCTTTTCCCATTCTCTCTTAGAGACATAGCGTGGACATGGTTACAATCCTTACCATCCAACTCCGTTACAACGTGGGAACAGTTGAAGAACGTCTTCTTAGCGAGATATTTTCCGCCAAGCAAAACTGCTATGCTTAGAGCTCAAATCAACGGATTTCGACAAAAAGATACTGAATCTCTTTACGAAGCACGGGAACGATTCAAAGATATGATGAGAACATGTCCTCACCACGGTCTAGAAGACTGGGTGACAATCCATACTTTCTATAATGGGCTTTTATACAATACCAGATTGACAATAGATGCTGCCGCGGGCAGTGCACTTATGGATAAGCCATACGACGAAGCCTATCAACTAATCGAAAACATGTCTCAGAACCACTGCCAATGGGGAGGTGAACGCACTCCAACAAAGAAAACCACAACGAAAGGTGGGATGTACGAGATCAGCAGCCTTGAAAAGTTCAACGCTAAAGTAGATGCTCTAGCACAGAAGATTGACAGTCTGACCGTTAACCCCACTGCAACCGTCGCTGCCGTAACTCTAAACTGCGAGTTATGCGGAAGCACCACTCATAATGCACCCGAATGCCCATTGCTAGCCGGAATCCCACCAGACCAAGTAAATTATGCTCAAGGAAATCCTTACGCAAATACTTACAACCCAGGTTGGCGAAATCATCCAAACTTTTCTTACAAAAGCGATAATGCATTGCAAATGCCTACTGCTCCGCCAGGATATCAGAAACCAGCTGCTGCTCAGACTGCACCTAGGAAATCAAACCTCGAGTTGATGATGGAAAAATTCATAGCTACTCAAGCTCAAACAAACAAAGAATTCCTGAATCAAAACATACACACTAGCGAGCAAATTAAACAGTTGACCGGAAAAGTAGACGCTTTAGCCACCCACAACAAAATGTTAGAAACACAGATATCACAAGTGGCTCAACAACAAGCCTCTGCTGCCGCACCCGCTGGCACATTTCCTGGACAACCCGAACAGAATCCAAAAGGCCAAGCAAATGCTGTAATACTAAGAAGTGGAAAAGAATTGGACGAACCGATCGATCCGAGGACCGAAAACTCAGCCATGCAACAAAAACCAACTGAACAAGCAGAAAAGAATCCGAGTTAGAGAAGAAGGAAGACAACGAGAAGGAGGATACCGCAAGTGAAAAAACGCAAGCACCTCCAGCGCCATATAAACCACCTATCCCTTATCCTTAAAGACTAATAAACTCCAAAACTT
The DNA here is from genome assembly GCA_963859935.3 of Lathyrus sativus. NCBI lineage: Eukaryota > Viridiplantae > Streptophyta > Magnoliopsida > Fabales > Fabaceae > Lathyrus > Lathyrus sativus. Next base: position 771,242,063 of record OZ012735.1, read on the forward strand.
CAGGACAGTTTAAGAAATTTATAGAGCTCCTTAAACAATTGAATATCATTATTCCTTTTACAGAAGCAATAACTCAAATGTCGTCATACGCTAAATTTCTCAAAGAAATCCTGTCAAATAAGAGAAAGATCGAGGATAACAAAACAGTTACACTTACTGCAGAGTGTAGCGCTATTATTCAAAACCGCATGCCTCCTAAATTAAAAGACCCAGGTAGTTTCTCCATACCCTGCGTCATAGGAAAGTTCGTGATAGACAAAGCTCTATGCGATTTAGGAGCCAGTATCAGTGTTATGCCTTTATCTATATGCAAAAAGCTGAATATGGGAGACCTCAGACCAACCAAAATGTCCGTACAATTAGCTGACCGATCAGTAAAATACCCCGTCGGAATACTGGAAAACGTTCCAGTACGCATAGGACAATTCTACATCCCAACCGACTTCATAATCATGGACATTAAAGAGGACACTGTTACCCCAATTATCCTAGGAAGACCGTTCCTAGCTACAGCCGGAGCTATTATAGACGTGAAGAAAGGAAGGCTAACATTCGAAGTAGGAGAAGAAAAGATAGAGTTCATTCTCACCAAGTTCTTACAAGCACCAGCCATAGACGATACCTGTTATTTAGTAGATGAAATTGACGAATGCATAAGAGAACTTGAAAATGAAGAGACCACGTATTCAGAAATAATAAAGATTCAAATACCCGATATTTCTGAAGACGATGATTGGCGTAGACCGTATAAAGACGACAGCCTAAGCGAAAGCTTAGCACTGACCCCAAACCATATGCCAGGTCCAAAGAACCCATCTTTAGAACTTAAAACACTACCCAAAAACCTTAGATTTGAATTCCTAGACGATGAACTAAAAAGACCAGTGATAGTCAACGCCGACTTAGGACAACCAGAAACCGAAAAGCTATTAGAAGTCCTAAAGAAGTACCCCACCGCGTTAGGCTATAACATAAGCGATCTAAAAGGTATAAGCCCTTCGATCTGTATGCATCGAATTACGATAGAGGAAGACTCTAAAACCTCTAGAGAGCATCAGAGAAGACTGAACCCCATCCTAAGCACTGTAGTCAGAGATGAAGTAAAGAAATTGCTAGATGCAGGAATCATCTATCCAATCTCCGATAGTGAATGGGTCAGCCCAATTCATGTCGTACCAAAGAAAGGAGGAGTCGCAGTAGTTAAAAATGAAAAAGGCGAATCAATAACAAAAAGAGTCGTGACTGGAAGCAGGATGTGCATTGATTATAGGAAGCTTAACAAGGTCACACGAAAAGATCACTTCCCGTTACCCTTCATAGACCAAATGTTGGAAAGATTAGCCAAACATTCATATTTCTGCTATCTAGATGGCTATTCATGATTTTTCCAAATTCCCATTCATCCTGACGACCAAGAAAAGACTACATTCACCTGTCCTTATGGTACTTTTGCTTACCGCCGAATGTCGTTCGGACTCTGTAATGCTCCAGCAACCTTCCAAAGATGCATGATGGCAATCTTCGCAGGTTTCATAGACGACATCATGGATGTATTTATGGACGATTTCTCGGTATGTGGACAAAGTTTCGAAGGATGCTTACAAAACTTAGAAATGGTATTAGAACGTTGTGTAAAAGTGAACCCCGTCCTAAATTGGGAAAAATGCCATTTTATGGTCCGACAAGGAATAGTTCTAGGACATGTCATATCAAATAAAGTAATTGAGGTCGACAAAGCTAAAATAGAGATTATAAAAGATCTCCAACCTCCAAAATCCGTACGAGAAATACGGAGTTTTCTAGGACATGCCGATTTCTACCGAAGATTTATAAAAGATTTTTCAAAAATCACAAAACCTTTGACCGGCCTGTTGATGAAAGATGCTGAGTTCGTCTTCGACGACGATTGTCTAAAAGCATTCGAAACATTAAAATCAGCCCTTATCACCGCACCGATTATGCAACCACCAGATTGGGGACTACCATTCGAAATCATGTGCGATGCGAGTGATTATGCCGTAGGCGCAGTTCTAGGACAAAGGAAGGACAATAAAATCCATGCCATCTACTATGCCAGTAGAACTTTAGATCCCGCCCAAATGAACTACGCCACAACAGAAAAGGAACTTCTAGCAGTTATATTTGCGCTTGACAAATTCCGTTCTTACTTAGTAGGAGCAAAAATTATCATATACACAGACCACGCTGCCATTAGGTACCTAATAAGACAAAAGGATGCCAAACCAAGATTATTGAGATGGATCCTGTTATTACAAGAGTTTGACTTAGAAATCAAAGATAAGAAAGGAACCGAGAACGTTGTTGCAGATCACTTATCCCGAATAGAAGGCATCAAACATGAACCAGTACCGATAAATGATGATTTCCCGTATGAACATATGATAGCCAAATTAAAAAGTGACATGCCTCACTTAATCTCGGAAGATCCAGAACTCGAAAAAGCCGTAGAAGCCGTCTATGCCCAAGTCACATTACCTTGGTATGCTGACATCGTAAATTACCTAGCTGCAGGCGTGCTTCCACCGGATCTCACTTATCAGCAAAAGAAGAAATTCTTCCACGATCTGAAACACTATTATTGGGACGAACCTCTACTCTTCAAGAGAGGGGCCGACAACATATACTATCGTTGTGTCCCAGAGGAAGAAATAGAAAATATCATGTCCCAATGCCATTCAGCACCATATGGTGGTCATGCTAGAACATCCAAGACATGCGCTAAGATTCTCCAAGCCGGCTTATTCTGGCCTAACCTCTGGAAAGACGTTCACATCGCTGTGCTAAAATGTGATCGATGCCAACAAACCAGCAACATCTCACGACGCGATGGCTATATGCCTCAGAAAGGAATCTTAGAGGTAGAAATCTTCGACGTATGGGGAATAGATTTCATGGGACCATTCCCACCTTCTTTTGGTAATAACTACATACTCGTCGCTGTAGACTATGTGTCTAAATGAATAGAAGCCATTGCTGCTCCAACAAATGACGCACGAGTAGTAATCAAACTCTTCAAAAAACACAATCTTTCCTAGATTCGGTGTACCCAGACTCGTCATTAGTGACGGTGGATCTCACTTCGTATCACGAATCTTTGATAAACCTCTTTCTAAATATGGAGTCCGACACCGAGTAGCTACACCTTATCATCCGCAAACTAGCGGACAAGTAGAGGTCTCGAACAGAGAAATAAAACAGATATTGGAAAAGACTGTCGCTACCTCAAGGAAAGATTGGTCATCAAAGCTAAATGAAGCTTTATGGGCTTATAGGACCGCTTTTAAGACACCAATAGGTACTACACCCTACAAATTAGTTTACGGTAAATCCTGCCATCTCCCTGTAGAATTAGAGCATAAGGCCTTCTGGGCCATTAAGACACTCAATTTCAACTACACCGAGGCAGGAGAAAAGCGAATCTTGAACTTACACGAATTAGAAGAACTTCAATTAGACGCTTACGAAAATGCCCGTATCTACAAAGAACGAACTAAAAAGTGGCATGATAAACGTTCAGTCAAGAAACAATTCAGTGTGGAGACATCGTATTGCTATTTAATTCAAGATTAAAACTCTTCCCAGGTAAACTAAAATCTAGGTGGTCCGGACCCTATGAAGTGACTAAAGTACTTCAGAGTGTAGCTGTTGAAATTACCAATAAGACGAATGCACCGTTTATCGTAAACGGGCAACGTCTAAAACATTATAATAAGAACGAAAACATCCCTCAAGTCTGCAGTATAGCATTGCTTGAGCTTCCATCTCAAACACCCGAATAGCTTGTCACCAAGCTATCGTCAGGCTTTAGACGTTAAAAACAGCGCTTACTGGGAGGCAACCCAATTTTCCCGCATTTTTCCTCGTTACTGTATTTCATTTTTATTTAAAAATTCTACTTTGAAACTTTAACAAAAATTCTAAACTTAAGATTACTACTATTTTTACTTTCTTTTATTTTCATATTTTTATTTTATATTCCTCTTTTATCTTTTGTTTTTACCGCCTTTCGCTTTTCTTAAAATCCTGACTTCAAATTTCTGTTTTAAACTTTTCAGGATTTTAAAAGTCTTCAAAACCTTCCTCCTGTTTTTCTCCGACTTACCTGCGAGTATGGCCGCGTACGACTTCACAAATGTTCATTTCCGAGGACTAGCTCAAAAGGCAAGATTTGAAGCATTGACTGAGAGAGAACTAGCCTTAACGCTGTATTATGATAAGTCTACCATGGAGAAACTCGGAATCACTGATAGCATCCAATACCTGTTCAATCAACTAGGTTGGGAGAACACTGCTTTGAAAACCCGTTTTGCTACCTATAAGGACCTCACCTACGAATTCCTTAGTTCCTTCAGGTACCTACCCAACTATGGTTTTGGATCCAACACAGAGCTAATCACCTTTAGGATGTTTGAAATGGACCAAACCCATAGCCGGATGTCATTAGCTAACCTCCTAGGATTTCCTAGCGGACCGCACGTGTTCATTAGTGCAGAAGATGATGATCTTGATTTTGAACTCAACCAATTCTGGGGTAGAATCACAGGCGACTATCACCCTGAACCAGACAGAATGTGTAATGATGAGATTCATAACCCAGCTTTCAGATACTTTCATAAGATACTAGCTCACACCCTTTTCGGGAAGGAAGAAAATATTACTACAGTATCTAAAGAGGAGTTATTTATCATGTTCTGTGCTTCTCAGGGACGTACAGTGAATGCAGTACCTTTCTTTCCGACGCCTCACTCAGGACCCACAATCACCTATTCTCATAGGAGGTCTCGTGACAATGATTGCCCACGAGCTTGGCCTTAGATTCCACTTAAATGCAAGCACTAGTTTTGGCACCATCCGACCCATGAATATCCAGTTCTACTTTAACAGGCGCATTTTAAGAACTATAGGACCTGGACCTTACGAGTACCTCATAAATGACAAACCTATCCAGCTATTCACATTGCCAAATCATCAGATGACAAGTATCCACAACAAGGACAACTGGCTTTATGAATTGGATGAGCCTATGGGACCTCCTTCACCTCAATCAACACCACAAAACTACATGTACGACAGTGATCACATCTCTGAAGCACACGATTATATGTACTATGAGGATGCTGTATTAGAAGCTGAAGTAGACCCTACGACTCCTCCGCATTACAACACATATCCTGAGCCCATTCCTAAGGAGACCACTGACAAAATGGATACTATTCTGCACCGATTGGACAACGTTGACGCAACTCTGACTACTGTAAAAGACGACATCGCAGGCATACACAGTGAACTCGTAGTCTTCATGGACTTAGTCTGTGACCAGCTCGACTACTACGCACGGAAGTTCGATGAATTGAAGGCACGAAAAGACTAGATATTAGTTTTAGTTTAGTTTAGTTTAGTTTTCTGTTTTCCGTCCGTTTTCAATTATTTTGATTTTTGCATTGTTAATTTCTTTATGTATTACATTACAATCATTCTAATTACTTGTTATTTCAATTACAGTCTTTATTCATTTATTCTGTTTTTACGTTATTCTTCGTTTATTGGCCGATATATTACATTGCCATATCATTTATAGGCCTAAAAATCATTGCAAGAACACCCTCAAAGCAAAATTCTGCGTTCTGCAGATTTTGCTAGTGTGACGACCGTCACAGGAGCCTGACGACCGTCACACGGGTGACGACCGTCACAGATACGTGACGACCGTCACGAGCCCAAAACTGTTATCTGATATAACAGGGGTTGCGTTTTCTCTCCCACTCATCTCCTTTCAACATCCAATCATCAAGAACTCACACCCCACTCCCAATTTTCGTTTCCCCCACCTTGCACCATATATTCCAACTCCCATCTCAACTTCCTACTACACTGCTGTCACCTTTTTCCACTCCACAAAACCACCCCAATCCACATTTCCTCTGTATCCTCCAACAATGGAGAGAAACAACGAAACCCCAGACCTCAGCAACATTGTGTTCAGCGACGGTGACTCCGGAGAGAGACAACGGGCCAACTATATCGCATTCCACCAACGGTCGCTACAGCCGACCCACTATCCACATATCCCATCGCTCACGGAGCTCGGACTCCTTGACGGCGTCACTTGGATGCTTCAAAGAGCCGGCAACTGGAACCTCTGCACCAATCCATTGCCGACGTACGAACAACTCACCCTCGAGTTCCTAAGTTCGTTCACCTATGTCACTTCCAGCGGCGACCTCAGCCAACACTCCGGTGCCGCATGCTTCCGGATGTTCGACACAAACTATCAAGTGAACCAGAACCAGATTGCCGCCATCTTACAATTCCCTCGAGGCGACAATGCTCACCGCCGCCTCACCGACCAGTTTCAGCACGAAGCCTTCACGCTCTGGTACCAGTTAACCGGCATCAATGCCGATGGTTGGGATTCTCTGCACGCAACGCATATCCACAACCCGACCATCCGGTATTTCCACCGAGCATTGAGCAACACCATCTTCGCCCGGGATAGCAACCATAAGGTGAACTTGAAAGAGCTCTTCTTTCTCCGCTGTGTCTTCAACAACGAGCCCATCAACGCCGCTTCATTCCTCCTGGCCCACATTCAGGCCAACTGTAACCGTGGCTCTAAGCCATTTTACTTTGGTGGGATTGTCACTGCCATTGCACTTGGGCTGAACCTTGGTGACCGCCTCCAGCACCTCCATGCCATTCCCTCGGTGTTCCTCGACACCGACCACTGCAGAGCCTCTCACCTCATCCTTTCCAGAGCCGATGGCAAATACCACCCGATAGTGCGTGGCAAAATCTTCCGAAGCATCATCCTTCCATCACACACCCGGATGCACCCAGAGGATCGTACCAACTGGCTATTTGACCTCACTGCCCCTCCTGCTGCCGCTGCTCCAACTCAGAGCCACACCCAAGGTTCTGATGACGAAATCCAAGCTGAGTTCGATAGGCCAGAGCAACCGGAGGCATCGCAACCAATTCCTTCTGAAGGTACATCCCACCGCCGCCGCCGCCATCATCCAGAGCCCGACTACTCAGAAGAAGACCTCCGCCCCTCTCTCGACCAGCAGGCCCAGATACTCGCTATGATGCAGCAGCAGAATCAGCGAGCAGAGCAGTTCGAAGCTTGGCATCGGACCCAAATGCAACAACTCCAAACCGGCCAAGAAACCATTACTGAGAACTTGGCGAATCTGACCTTGCAGTTCGAAGGACTCCGCGACTATGTCTATCATACCGGAGCAATGAGTTTTGAGGACCGAGTCGACCAAGTCAGAGCCAGAGGACGCAAGCGAGGACGTGGCCGAGGCAGAGGCCGTGATTAGTTACCATTTTCCTTATTTGTTTACTATATTTTCAGTTTCTTTGTATTTTCATTTCCGTTGTATCTCCCTCTCGCATTCTTTCAAATCAGTGGGGACACTGATTGAGATAGTGTGGGAGCGGAGCGTTTATTTCCCATTCCATTGTACTTTGAATTCCGTAATTTCTATTCGAACATTTTCACGTTTTAGCAAATAAAAGCTCTTTTATATATCTTTTTTCTGTTACGCAAACATCCCCACTTTATTCGACGTAAACAAAAATTTTTCGTTCGTTCCTCAAAAGCAAAAGCATCACGAGAATGCACCCAAGTTCAAACCAAGTTCTGAAACTCCGAGGAGAGGACAATTCTAACAAAACCAGTATCGTCCTGACACCTTAGATCTCCGGTTTATGCAAGTCGGTTTCACTACCTACGTGTACCAAAGTTTCAAGTGTCTACGCAAACTCAGCCCCAAGTAGTTTATACTAGCAGTCAACACCATCCTAAAACACTTCTAAGCAAGCGACCAATGCAAATAAGTGTATGTCTCCAAAAAGATGAAAAATCATGAAAAGAAAGCCATATAGCCCGAATATAAAGACACGTTTCCTTCTAAGTTAGGTGCTCCTCACCCGAGCATTTAGCCCAACGACACGAAAACTCATTGAAAAATCAATGGTATAAGCTTATGATCAATGAAAAAGATCAAAACAGAAATGAGATCATATTCACTAACAGGTCGACTTGCCATGAAAGTGTATGGACAATGGGCTTAATGTGATTGCGCTAGAACAAACAGGGTGAACTTGCTGCGAGAACCTTGACACCAAGCTACAGTAGCATGACTGAGACCGATTTGCATAAGAAGGAGACCTCCGAAGACTTATAGTCCAGTGTCGTCACCGTACTCGTTTTGTTCTTACTAAGAATCCCGGTTTTTCCCAACTTTGCGAACGAAGAAGCTGCCTCGTGCTTGCCGACTTTTTCCTATTTTACTTGAGGACAAGCAAAGATTCAAGCTTAGGGGAGTTTGATAACACGAAATCGTATATATATATTGATGCATAATTCAACTGATGTTTAACTGTTTTTGATCCGATTTCGGGTTATTTCCGTGTTATTTGTCTGATATTTTACAGGTATTTGATAATCACGTCTAAACAAAGCAATATGAAGAAAAGAAGCAATCACAGATGAAATATGGACGAAAACCGGATGAAAACAACATGAAAAATGCAGAATGCATATTTTGCTGCTGTGACGACCGTCACAGCCCCATGACGACCGTCACACGGGTGACGACCGTCATGCAGGTAAAAACGCCCAACTTCAAATGCACGTGCAAGAGGCAGTTCCAAGTCCCAAATAGTGGACCACTACTCCCTGATATTTCTGCCTCTAAGTCCACCTTCTTCAAGTTATAACCGTTAGAATTCTATTTCTATAAAAGGGGAAGGAGGGGAGCTGAGAAAGGGAGCCGCATTCAGACAACGAAGTGCTGCCCAATTTCATTTCCAGAGCAAAAGTTCAGTTTTATTTCTTTCTATTTTTTTGTTGCCTTTCATTTCTACTGTAATTCCTATTTCCCTTGTACGATCAATTGGCATAAAGACCAGAATCCTGCCAACATTTGTGGAGGATCTGCCCAAAGGTCAATTGGAATATTTACAGGTTTCTAATTTTAATCGTAATTTCCGTTTTCATTATGATGCATGTTATTATTCATTATTTTCATTCATGTTTTGCCTTTCCCAAATCCATGTCTAGCTAAATCAAAGTAATCGATATGTAATAATAATTCGGACGGGATTTGATAATAACCGGTTGAAAACTTTCTTTTTCAAAAGTTGTTTATGGTCTGAGTGTTTAAATTTATTTACTGAATAAACTTCGTCGCGAAAGCGAGAACTTATTTAAAAGTAGGTTTGCCACGAAAGTGGGAAATTAATTAAGGTACGAACCAACAAGCGAAAGCTGCGGCAAGACCAGATAGTAAACACTAGTCACTTGTTTTAATAACAGCGAAAGCACTTTAAAATGAATTAGAACTTAGAGATTTCCAAAAAATAGTTTAAACCCCGAATGGGACACGAAAGCGTACGTTTGGCCCTTAGAATTATGATTAGCGTCAATAACCATCGTGAGACGAGAGTCTTCAGATCACTATTTTCTGCTTAAATAAACTCTGAAAAATATTTCATATACCGGTAACTTGTCAAATCCCCGAAGAACATAATTACTGCATATTGATTCACGTGTTTATAATTTAAATAACATTTTTAGTTCCCTTTAGTGACAATCTTATTCCCTTAAGCATTATCTACCTAGCTAAACATAGTAACTCCCGAGAACACTAGTTTGATTACGAGTCCCTGTGAGATCGATATCTTTTATTACTACGCGATAGACTGTGCACTTGCAGTTAAGTTGTATTAGACATAGAAAGTCGCGATCAATTATTAATTAATTATATTATGGTCTATTGTTATTAAACACTAAATAGATGAATTGTTTGATCGGGTTTTGTGCCTGAATGGACCGTAATGGGTTGAACCATTCAGTTAAGCCCAATGAGAGGTCCCTGCCCTCAGCCATTTAGCTATTTAAGTGTCTTCCCATTAGACAATTAAACTACTCTGAAAATCCTAAACGACAATGAGGGTAGTAATTCTCTCATACTAACAAGCTTCGACAACCATCTCTTCAATCTTATAAGGTACACCGTTCTAATTATTCTTGATTATTGTTAGATTAAACAATATGCTATAATTTGTATCTATTAAATTTATTTAAATCCTTCAATTAATTGTTTAAAATATAATATTTTAATATTTAGTTATATAAGAATTTGATTTTATATCATTATAAGAAATTAAATTTGTGATGCAACGTCTCTTAGAGAAAAATTACACATTATCTATATAAATTGTCTATTAATACTAAACAATATAGCTTGTGAAATTTTGTCTAATAAGACTATTATTTTCTTATAAATTTCATATTTATAAAAGTTTTCATAAGATACAAAATCATTCAAACAACTTATTTATGCAATATTATTCTCTTACCTCTGTGCTTTAATTTATCTTTATTTATTTCATATATCAATATTTCAAAAAATGTTCGACTTCTTACTCAATATATTTTTTTAGAGGAATTAAAAAAGTCATAACGAAAAAGTTCCTTACTTCAAATTGCATCCTACACATGTCCATCCACTATGCTCTCCTAACTTGAGACATTTTTTTTCCTAATAAGACACTTACTTTCTTATAAATTTCAAATTTATAAAAGCTTTCGTAAGACACAAAATCATTCAAACAACTCATTTATGCATAATTATTCTCTTATCTCTGTGCTTTAATTTATCTTTATTCATTTCATATATCACTATTTCAAAAAATGTTCGACTTCTTACTCAATATATATTTTTTAGAGAAATTAAAAAACTCATGTAATTAACAAAGTTTCTTACTTCATATGTCCATCCACTATGCTCTCCCTAACTTGGGACATTTTTTCTAATAAGACACTTACTTTCTTATAAATTTCAAATTTATAAAAGCTTTTGTAAGACACAAAATCATTCGAACAACTCATTTATACATTATTATTCTCTTATCCCTGTGCTTTAATTTATCTTTATTCATTTCATATATCACTATTTCAAAAAATGTTCGACTTCTTACTCAATATATATTTTTTAGAGAAATTAAAAAACTCATGTAATTAATAAATTTTCTTACTTCAAACTGCATCCTACATATGTCCATCCACTATGCTCTCCCTAACTTGGGACATTTTTTCTAATAAGACACTTACTTTTTTATAAATTTCAAATTTATAAAAGTTTTAGTAAGCCACAAAATCATTCAAGCAACTCATTTATGCATTATTATTCTCTTATCTCTGTGCTTTAATTTTTCTTTATTGATTTCATATATCAATATTTCAAAAAATGTTCGACTTCTTACTCAATATATATTTTTTAGAGAAATTAAAAAACTCATGTAATTAACAAAGTTTCTTACTTCAAATTGCATCCTACATATGTCCATCCACTATCATTCATGCGGAATTTCTTTCATCCTCATGCTTTTACCGCACTCAAATCTCGTCTTAGATACTTCAATGGAACACGCCTCATAACCCCAATAGTAGGAAGAATTTCGACACACTAAATCGGTCCCTTACTCAAACCAAGCTCTACTACCAATGATAGGTTATCATCTGGGGTAAGTATTCACATTGAATCAAACACTCATTTAAAGGTCATAGACTCTCCCAAACAAGTGAGAGAGACACCACATATTCATCTAAAATCTTAAGGTGATAGGTGTATGAGTACTCTTACTTATAAAGTGCTTAACCTCCACTTTTAAAAATCACAAAAGCAACATGCAAGGTTGTACCCAAAAGTCAATAAACCTTTTCTTTTAAAAATGAATATCACTTTAACTTTCTTTTGATATGAATTTAAATCTTACTTTTTATGTAATTTTTTTGTTGAGCCTTTAATTTATTTTATATATTATTTTTAAAATATTACAATATTTTTAGTTTATTTTGAATTGTCGTTTTAACAACTTTATTACATTTTTAATTAATTTACCAGCAAAAGGTTAATTGACATTTCTTTTTAAGGATGCCTTTGTGTTATTTCAAGTTATGAAATAAAATTTCTACGTAAATATTTACATGAATGTTATTTTTATAAAAAATATTTTTATTTATGTGTTTCATTAAAAATTAAATTTTCTAAATATATTTTTAAAAATTTATTTAATTTAAAAATTATGGAAAAAAAACAAATGTTAAAAGTGATTGAGGTAACTCAATTTATATGTATGTAAATAAGTTGTTGATATTTACCAATCAATATTTGAGAAAAAACAAAAACAAAAATAAAAACAAATGTGAATAGTAGTGAAAAATTAAAGTTACTTGAAATTTTATTTTCATGAAAATATTGGATTCCCATCCTTTAAACTTGAAAACAATAATAGAAAGAAAAAAAATTATAAATAGCCAACATTCTTGAAAATAAAAGACTCTAAAGAAAATTTTAGAGAAACTTGCAACAAAAAAAAGGAGTCATACATGTCGAGTACCATATTTTTGAGAATTGAATTCAAATCTTTTAAGCAAACAAAAAATAGGATAGGATATTAAAACAAACATACAATTCACATGTATGGCTTTATCACTATTATAATGTGAGCTTTTCCGCATGTGTGTTGCTTTTAAAAAATTTATTACAAAAATGAATCGCATGTTAGATTAAAATTTATGGGTTTATGAATTTTATAGAAGAAAAGGAAAAGAATGTTAAAAATAGATTTTTTATTTGGATTTTTAAAAATAATTTTTATAAAAATGTATTTTCATATATTAAAATTGTTTCTAGATTCTTTTTTAATAAATTAAAAGAATAATTTTGACATCCTATAATAAAAATATACATTATTGAAGATTAAAACATTGTCAAAATCACAATTATTTCAAAAAGATATTTTTCAAAAATATTTTTTTATGAAAAAAGATATTTGTAATAGTTTTAAATTTGAGTGAATTTTTGAAATTCCGATATCCCAACAAAAATTATAACAAAAAGATGAAATATCTAAAATAACATCTATAACTATATATAAAGAGGATTGAACTTTTTAGAATGGCCTATTTTACTTTCAATAATACCCCTAAAAATAATAAAATTGTCAAATATATGTCATAGCCATTCAATTATAGAATAGTTATTTTAATTATTTAAAAATAAAAATTATATTTAGTGAGGTTGGAATGAATTACCCTATATGAATTTCAAAAGGAAAACACAGAGCAGTTATTGCAATTATTTTTTATGGAAGTTAGAAATGGTTACCATCTATAATATAGACAATTTAAAATACAGATGATTTTTTGAACGAACTACTTTCTTGATCTTATCTTTTTAAGATTGAAACTAAAAAAATGCCATTGTGTAAGGTCCAAAATTAATAAAATTTATGTTAGGATTTTAGTTTTGGTATGGATTTGGAATTCCTTAAATATAATTATTATTTAAAAAAATAATTACAATAACTGCTCCATAATATGTAATGTCGTTTTATTTTTTTATTTCTGCAATAAAGGGATATAAATGTGTTTAGGACAACCAATTGTAACTTTTAATTTATGTTCTGATAACTCTCTTTCAAAAGAAAATAATTTTCTATTAGTTTGAATCACAATTCTTGATTCACAACCGCTCTTTGATTTATCCGAAGGAAAAGGTCTAAAGAGGGAAAACCTATTTTTGCATCGTAAACACAATGCGGGGAGAGACCTAGGTAAGGGGTTGGTTAAGCTTAGGGAAAGTACTAGCATCCTAAACTTCTATAGTACTCTACAGGAACCTTTTGTTTATTGTATGCTATTTTCATTTTATTATCTGTTTGAAATGTATATTGAGCTAAGGGATAAAGTGACCTAAAAGACCTAAGGGTTAGTCCTAAGTTTACTCGGCAAGACGTCGCATCTTGTGCCTACGTATCCTGGATAGGGAATGGAATCAGAGTAATCGTAGTTCCCCTCGAAAGGGAGGTTAGAAACGTCTTGACTATGGTCAAGGTTTCAATGGGGAATAAACGTATCTTAAGGACACGCTTACTTGGAGTCTTTGAAACTCCTATTTCTATGTTGAATTTGTTAATTGAAAATTTAGGGTTGAAATTAGGGATTCCACGGCGGGAAACCCTAAAACAGAGTACGGCGACTCTTTGACCTAAAACTAGGGTAAATGGTATTTTTGTCCACGGCGGGACACGTAGGCTAAACAGGTTTTGAAATGGTCCAAAGGGTTAAGACTATTGACTCGGCAGTCAAACGGCTAGACCTAATTCCTTCGGAGAATTAATAATGGTAAATCATGCAAACAGACAAAATATCATACGGCAAAATTAAAATGCGGAAAGTAAAGAAAGCGTCGCGACGATCACTCGCATAAATTACAAATCCCCAAAAAAAATGCGAAATAAAATAAATCGCGACCATGGCCTCGCGTAAATTACATCCATGGAACAACATAAATTAAATAAATATTAATCGGAATTTAAGTATAATCTGAGGAGAAAAACAGAGAACATTAGTGAAAAGTTAGACAAAAATATGACAAATAATAAAACAGTTAATATTGAAAGAAAGACAAAATGATATTTAGAATTTTAATTATAGTGTTATTAGTTTTAAAAAGGGATTTTAGTTTAAATTTTGAAGAAAATAATTTTAATGTTGATAAAAAAGTTTTTTGTTTTTAATTTTTAATTTTTAAAAAGGCTTCAATGTTAATATTAAAAAAAATGTTTTTAGTTTAAAATTTTAAAAAATATTTTAGTTTTAATTTTAACAAAATTTTCTTTAGTTTAATGTTAATTTAAAAAAAAAAGTTCTTAGTTTAATGTTAATTTAAATAAAGGTTTTAGTTTAAACATTAAAAAAATGTTTTAGTTTTGATTTTAATAAAAGTTTTTTTTTTATGAAAATTTTAGCAGCTCAAACTCAATTACTTTAAAAAAGAAAATAAGATAATAATTTTACAAAAAACATAAAATAAAAATAAACAGGACAAAAAACTAAAGAAAGGAGAAATAATAATAAATAATAATAAAAAAAGGGAAGGATAATGAAAGGGGAAGGCATTTAACCACTGGGGTGTCGATACATCCTTTGTTTCTGCTCATTTAACCACTGGGGTGGCGATATATCCTTTGTTTTTGCTCATTTAACCCATTAGGATTGACTTTAATTTCCTTTCTTTCTGCTCATTTGACCCATTAGAGTTGCCTTTAATTACCTTTTCTCCTCTTACTCTTCCTTATGCTGGAAATGGGTTACGAAAGAAAAAGACAAAGAAAAGAAATAACAGCCAATTAACGATGCTTACGGTGAGATTATTCAGATTCTCTGCTTTTGTTGTGACGGACGGTTGATTTTTGGAGGTGGGTTTCTCGCGGTTCCGAAACTTCTTCTGATTGAGATGATGATGAAGCCTCGAAGATTTTTCTAATAAGTCGTGAGAACGGCCGCCGTTTTTTCTTTTCTTTCTCCTCTTTCTTTTTATCAAATGCAACTCATGTTTATATAGGTAACAAATTAGGGTTAACTCTAACCTAATGCCCACTTTAAAGCCCAACTAAAATAATTAGTCAAAGAAAAAAAAACAAACTAAAACAAACTTAAAAGAATAAAATCTTTTCTAATATTGTTAATTTTATGATTTTTGGATGTTTTTATGAATAATATGGAAAAAAGTGAAAAAATAATATTTTTTAAAAAATAATTTAAAAAAAATACGAAAATAATAATTAAATAATAAAAAACTATTTTTGTTATTTGTTTTTATGAAAATAGAAAAGTTAGACTAAAAATAAAAGAAACAAAACAAAAAGTGAAGAAGGTGGGATTCAAACTACCAACCTCTCACACTTACAACTCCTTACACAAGGTCTCTTGCCAATTGTGCTATTTTATTCATTCAAAATAAAGTGGCACTAGAAAACCTGTAAACTAAAAGAGCGCCCCACATGATATTTTCTTGCAACCATCAACCAGCTGCACCACCCGTTAGTGGTTAGTTTAAACGCAATGCACAATGAAATGGGATGCAAGATGAAACGACTAATCTTAAGGAAAAATTTGGATATTACAACTGACCGTGCTATTTTATAGGAATATGGTCTAATTGTAAAAAAAAAATTTTATGAAGAGTTCAAAATCAGTTTCATTTTCATTGTCACTGCAAAAACGCTGATGTTGATAGATGCATTGTAGAGATTTCTCTAAGGATCTCTTTTTAAGACCATACTTTTTTTTACATTTCTTGGTATTAGAGTTCATTGATCATATTTGATTATTAGTTATAGAACTTTTACGTCAATTTATTTAGTCATTCTTTTCACTAATATATTTATTAATTTACTGACTTACTGATCATGACCTTTTATGGATTAACGTTTTTATTATTTCGGTTTTCTACTTAAAAATTGAGACATTTTGTCTATAATAATTTGGTACTACCTTTTTATGTCAAATTTTGACTTTTATTGTGATACGGATACCAACGTCAAACCATCACATATGTGACGGATAGACGATTGCATCATTTTTTGTGTGCATGTATTTCGTTTTTAGTTTACAGTTTTCTTTCCCTCAAACCAAAATATAATGTAGACAGAGTTTTAAAAAATAATTTGATAGAAATGTTTTTAAATTGATGGAATTCTTATTTCTATGGTGAAGATCTTAATAAGATTTTTCTAAGTTGTATTTTTTATTTTAATTTGTTGGTAAGATTTTTTTTATAAATTTATCCATTTATCTAATTTTTTTAATCGACTAAAATTCCATCTTCTCTTTACTAAAATTAACTTTTTTTATATCTAGATTTAGGTTTGGGTTAAATTTTGTTATCTATAATTATAATCTAAAAATATGAATAAAATATAAATTAAGATATTGTGTGATTGGATTTGAAAGATAACTTTCGTATCTTTCACTAAATATATTTATTTTCAAGAAAGAGATATATTTATTGTCGTGAAAGAAAAGTAGGAAATTATAGATTATATATTTTTATGACAGGCAGTTCATTAAAAGTGTCACGCAAATGAGAATTCTCATGTATTATACCATTTATTTGTAAAAGCTATACAAATTTTTATGTTGTTTTCCTCAAAAGAAGGATTACTATTATAGAAATTTGGTAACAATTTTTTAGATAAGTTACAAGATGTTGTGTTTAAGAGTTTGAAATTAGGCAACAAGAGAAAACTTGCCGATGTGATATGAAATTTATTAAATGTAATATTTTACTATGATATTTTGAATTTAGATAAGTATTATAACCGAATGCATATATCGATTATGATATATACATTTAAGTTATTAAAAAAATTAAATTTAAAAAGTACCTGTTTATATTTGGATTGTGTGCGCATTAAAAAAATGTACAAACGAACATGCCCGTTTGAATGCTATGTGAATAATTTTATTTACGATAAAAATTGAAATAAAAAATACGTTCATGTTTTGACGCGTGTGTACACTAAAAATCCGGACAAACGGGCACGGGAGTGCCTGTTCAAACGCTAGTATTGTATAAATCTTAAGTCTAGATTACTCACTGTAGCAATAATAGAAATATAATAAAAAAGCGTCTGTTGGTTAATTATGCCACTCTCATTTGTAATTGGTGAGTGTTTATGGCAATTCTGACCAAAAAAATTGGGTTGGTTCGTTTAGCTAACCTTCGGGATTAAAAAGAACAATAGAAATATAATTGAATGCAACAAAGTGACTTCCTTCTTTTATTAAAAAAATTATCTTTCATCTCTATACACTTTATATTTTTTCATGTAATTAATGTTAGATTAATTATTTAATTAATCAAATATGGATTGACATAATTAATTATTAATTAATTATATTATGGTCTATTGTTATTAAACACTAAATAGATGAATTGTTTGATTGGGTTTTGTGCCTGAATGGACCGTAATGGGTTGGACCATTCAGTTAAGCCCAATGAGAGGTCCCTGCCCTCAGCCGTTTAGCTATTTAAGTGTCTCCCCATTAGACAATTAAACTACTCTGAAAATCTTAAACGACAATGAGGGTAGTAATTCTCTCATACTCACAAGTTTCGACAACCGTCTCTTCAATCTTATAAGGTACACCGTTCTAATTATTCTTGATTATTGTTAGATTAAACAATATGCTATAATTTGTATCTATTAAATTCATTAAATCCTTCAATTGGTATCAGAGCCCCATAGATACGTTTTATAGCTATCGCTTGAATTATATGATATGAATTAGTGTATGGTTTCTATTTGTTTTGAGTTGACAAGTTAAATAATTATACTTGATGCACTAATTTTGTATAATTCATATTGAATGTAAATGATGGGTTTTCTTAAAATTAGAAAAATGTTAGATCTAATATTTAAATAATTTGATCTAATGATTTTAGAAATTTATTAACATGTAAATTTCATATTTAGAATCAAGGTATATTATATTTTAGGTTTATATTAGTAAAAGGTTGTTATGTCTCACCTATTTTTAAGGTTTGATTCCTAAACAATTGCATTTTATTGTGGGTGGAATGAGAATTATTTAGAAGAGTTTGAAAGGGTGATCCTATTTTTTAGCTTAATAATTAATATCAAATATTTTATTTATTTTTGCAGAATATTACTTAATTGATTTATTTATAATCTCTAACATACAAAAGTGGTAGATTTGTATGATCTCTTCAATTATTTTGTTAACTTTGAAAATTATGATATATTTAATATGTTAATTAAAAGATTATGAATGGAACATATTTTAGATATTTCGTTGCAGAAATGAATTTTGAATAACAAATTAGTTATTATATCTTCAATAGTCCATATTTGTCAGGTCATAATATGAAAGTACAAGTAAATACCAATACTCCTATCGAGTATGATATTGTGTTATGAAGGTACTTATAATTAAATGTAATTACTCTATTAATAGGGTATTCCTATATGTAATTACTATTCTTAGACCTATGTGGATATTCTATGACCAATAATTTAAAACGCATTAGTATAATCACTAACCATAGACTTATACACATGAGTAACTCTTATGATACTTTGGGTTAGTGGGAGTTTATCAATAGCATTTTCATATGCTTCGTCCATTCTTTATAACATATTACTCTGAAGTTAAATATGTTACTCTAAAGTCATCATTTTTTATATAGAGTTGTGAGTTTTAACATGTATGATTTGTCTTCCCTATCGGATACAATTTCTGCAGCGTTGAAATTTACTTCTTTTGATTGATTGGTGTTTTGACCATTATTGATATTCTAATACTAGAATCAATATTTTTAATAATTAATTATTGTCATCCAAATGGGAGATTGTTAGATTAATTAGTTAATTAATCAAATATGGATTGACATAATTAATTATTAATTAATTATATTATGGTCTATTGTTATTAAACACTAAATAGATGAATTGTTTGATTGGGTTTTGTACCTGAATGAACCGTAATGGGTTGGACCATTCAGTTAAGCCCAATGAGAGGTCCCTGCCCTCAGCCGTTTAGCTATTTAAGTGTCTCCCCATTAGACAATTAAACTACTCTCAAAATCCTAAACGGCAATGAGGGTAGTAATTCTCTCATTCTCACAAGCTTCGACAACCGTCTCTTCAATCTTATAAGGTACACCGTTCTAATTATTCTAGATTATTGTTAGATTAAACAATATGCTATAATTTGTATCTATTAAATTCATATAAATCCTTCAATTAATTGTTTAAAATATAATATTTTAATATTTAGTTATAATAAGAATTTGATTTTATATCATTATAAGAAATTAAATTTGTGATGCAACGTCTCTTAGAGAAAAATTACACATTATCAATACAAATTGTATATTAATACTAAACAATATAGCTTGTGAAATTTTGTCTAATAAGACTATTACTTTCTTATAAATTTCATATTTATAAAAGTTTTCATAAGATACAAAATAATTCGAACAACTTATTTATGAATATTATTCTCTTACCTCTGTGCTTTAGTTTATCTTTATTTATTTTATATATTAATAATTCAAAAAATGTTCGACTTCTTACTCAATATATATTTTTAGAGGAATTAGAAAACTCATGTTATGGACAAAGTTTCTTACTTCAATTTGCATCCTACATATGTCCATCCACTATGCTCTCCCTAACTTGGGACATTTTTTCTAATAAGACACTTACTTTCTTATAAATTTCAATTTTTAAAAGCTTTCGTAAGACACAAAATCATTCAAACAACTCATTTATGCATTATTATTCTCTCACCTCTGTGCTTTAATTTAACTTTATTCATTTCGTATATCACTATTTCAAAAAATGTTCGACTTCTTACTCAATATATATTTTTGAGAGAAATTAAAATACTCATGTAATTAACAAAGTTTTTTACTTCAAACTGCATCCAACATATGTCCATCCACTATGCTCTCCCTAACTTGGGACATTTTTTCTCATAAGACACTTACTTTTTTACAAATTTCAAATTTATAAAAGTTTTAGTAAGCCACAAAATCATTCAAACAACTCATTTATGCATTATTATTCTCTTATGTCTGTGCTTTAATTTTTCTTTATTCATTTCATATATCAATATTTCAAAAAATGTTCGACTTCTTACTCAATATATATTTTTTAGAGAAATCAAAAAACTCATGTAATTAACAAAGTTTTTTACTTCAAATTGCATCCTACATATGTCCATCCACTATCATTCATGCAGAATTTCTTTCATCCTCACGCTTTTACCGCACTTTAATCTCGTCTTAGATACTTCAACGGAACACGCCTCATAATTAATCAAATATGGATTGACATAATTAATTATTAATTAATTATATTATGGTCTATTGTTATTAAACACTAAATATATGAATTGTTTGATTGGGTTTTGTGCCTGAATGAACCGTAATCGGTTGGATCATTCAGTTAAGCCTAATGAGAGGTCCCTACCCTCAGCCGTTTAGCTATTTAAGTGTCTCCCCATTAGACAATTAAACTACTCTGAAAATCCTAAACGGCAATGAGGGTGGTAATTCTCTCATACTCACAAGCTTCGACAACCGTCTCTTCAATCATATAAGGTACACCGTTCTAATTATTCTTGATTATTGTTAGATTAAACAATATGCTATAATTTGTATCTATTAAATTCATTTAAAGCCTTCAATTGGTATCAGAGCCCCATAGATACGTTTTATAGCTATCGCTTGAATTATATGATTTGAATTAGTGTATGGTTTCTATTTGTTTTGAGTTGACAAGTTAAATAATTAAACTTGATGCACTAATTTTATATAATTCATATTGAATGTAAATGGGGGGTTTTCTTAAAATTAGAAAAATTTTAGATCTAATATTTAAATAATTTGACCTAATGATTTTAGAAATGTATTGACATGTAAATTTCATATTTAGAATCAAGGTATATTATATTTTAGGTGTATATTAGTAAAAGGTTGTTATGTCTCACCTATTTTTATGGTTTGATTCCTAAATAATTGCATTTTATTGTGGGTGGAATGAGAATTATTTAGATGAGTTTGAAAATTATGATATATTTATTATGTTAATTAAAAGATTATGAACGGAACATATTTTAGATATTTCGTTGCAGAAAAATGAATTTTGAATAACAAATTAGTTATTATATCTTCAATAGTCCGTATTTGTCAGGTCATAATATGAAAGCACAAGTAAATACCAATACTCCTATCGAGTATGATATTGTGTTATGAAGGTACTTATAATTATATGTAATTACTCTGTTAATAGGGTATTGCTATATGTAATTACTATTCTTAGAGCTAAGTGGATATTCTATGACCTATAATTTAAAACGCATTAGTATAATATCTAACCATAGACTTATACACATGAGTAAGTCTTATGATACTTTGGGTTAGTGGGAGTTTATCAATATCATTTTCATATGCTTGGGCCATTATTTATAACATATTACTCTGAAGTTAAATATGTTACTCTAAAGTCATCATTTTTTATATAGAGTTGTGAATTTTAACATGTATTATTTGTCTTCCCTATCGGATACAATTTCTGCAGCGTTGAAAGTTACTTCTTTTGATTGATTGGTGTTTTGACCATTATTGATATTCTAATACTAAAATCAATATTTTTAATAATTAGTTATTGTCATCCAAGTGGGAGATTGTTAGATTAATTATTTAATTAATCAAATATGGATTGACATAATTAATTATATTATGGTCTATTGTTATTAAACACTAAATAGATGAATTGTTTGATTGGGTTTTGTGCCTGAATGGACCGTAATGGGTTGGAACATTCAGTTAAGCACAATGAGAGGTCCCTGCCCTCAGTCGTTTAGCTATTTAAGTGTCTCCCCATTAGACAATTAAACTACTCTGAAAATCCTAAACGGCAATGAGGGTGGTAATTCTCTCATACTCACAAGCTTCGACAACCGTCTCTTCAATCTTATAAGGTACAACATTCTAATTATTCTTGATTATTGTTAGATTAAACAATATGCTATAATTTGTATCTATTAAATTCATTTAAAGCCTTCAATTGGTATCAGAGCCCCATAGATACATTTTATAGCTATCGCTTGAATTATATGATTTGAATTAGTGTATGGTTTCTATTTGTTTTGAGTTGACAAGTTAAATAATTAAACTTGATGCACTAATTTTATATAATTCATATTGAATGTAAATGGGGGGTTTTCTTAAAATTAGAAAAATTTTAGATCTAATATTTAAATAATTTGACCTAATGATTTTAGAAATGTATTGACATGTAAATTTCATATTTAGAATCAAGGTATATTATATTTTAGGTGTATATTAGTAGAAGGTTGTTATGTCTCACCTATTTTTAAGGTTTGATTCCTAAATAATTGCATTTTATTGTGGGTGGAATGAGAATTATTTAGAAGAGTTTGAAAAGGTGATCCTATTTTTTAGCTTAATAATTAATATCAAATATTTTATTTATTTTTGCAGAATATTACTTAATTGATTTATTTATAATCTCTAACATACAAAAGTGGTAGCTTTGTATGATCTCTTCAATTATTTTGTTAACTTTGAAAATTATGATATATTTATTATGTTAATTAAAAGATTATGAAAGGAACATAATTTAGATATTTCATTGCAGAAATGAATTTTGAATAACAAATTAGTTATTATATCTTCAATAGTCCATATTTGTCAGGTCATAATATGAAAGCACAAGTAAATACCAATACTCCTATCGAGTATGATATTGTGTTATGAAGGTACTTATAATTATATGTAATTACTCTGTTAATAGGGTATTGCTATATGTAATTACTATTCTTAGAGCTATGTGGATATTCTATGACCTATAATTTAAAACGCATTAGTATAATCTCTAACCATAGACTTATGCACATGAGTAAGTCTTATGATACTTTGGGTTAGTGGGAGTTTATCAATATCATTTTCATATGCTTGGGCCATTCTTTATAACATATTACTCTGAAGTTAAATATGTTACTCTAAAGTCATCATTTTTTATATAGAGTTGTGAGTTTTAACATGTATGATTTGTCTTCCCTCTCGGATACAATTTCTGCAGCGTTGAAATTTACTTCTTTTGATTGATTGGTGTTTTGACCATTATTGATATTCTAATACTAGAATCAATATTTTTAATAATTAGTTATTGTCATCAAGTGGGAGATTGTTAGATTAATTATTTAATTAATCAAATATGGATTGACATAATTAATTATATTATGGTCTATTGTTATTAAACACTAAATAGATGAATTGTTTGATTGGGTTTTGTGCCTGAATGGACCGTAATGGGTTGGACCATTCAGTTAAGCACAATGAGAGGTCCCTGCCCTCAGCCGTTTAGCTATTTAAGTGTCTCCCCATTAGACAATTAAACTACTCTGAAAATCCTAAACGGCAATGAGGGTGGTAATTCTCTCATACTCACAAGCTTCGACAACCGTCTCTTCAATCTTATAAGGTACAACATTCTAATTATTCTTGATTATTGTTAGATTAAACAATATGCTATAATTTGTATCTATTAAATTCATTTAAAGTCTTCAATTTTTATCAGAGCCCCATAGATACATTTTATAGCTATCGCTTGAATTATATGATTTGAATTAGTGTATGGTTTCTATTTGTTTTGAGTTGACAAGTTAAATAATTAAACTTGATGCACTAATTTTATATAATTCATATTGAATGTAAATGGGGGATTTTCTTAAAATTAGAAAAATTTTAGATCTAATATTTAAATAATTTGACCTAATGATTTTAGAAATGTATTGACATGTAAATTTCATATTTAGAATCAAGGTATATTATATTTTAGGTGTATATTAGTAAAAGGTTGTTATGTCTCACCTATTTTTAAGGTTTGATTCCTAAATAATTGCATTTTATTGTGGGTTGAATGAGAATTATTTAGAAGAGTTTGAAAAGGTGATCCTATTTTTTAGCTTAATAATTAATATCAAATACTTTATTTATTTTTGCAGAATATTACTTAATTGATTTATTTATAATCTCTAACATACAAAAGTGGTAGATTTGTATGATCTCTTCAATTATTTTGTTAACTTTGAAAATTATGATATATTTATTATGTTAATTAAAAGATTATGAAAGGAACATATTTTAGATATTTCATTGCAGAAATGAATTTTGAATAACAAATTAGTTATTATATCTTCAATAGTCCATATTTGTCAGGTCATAATATGAAAGCACAAGTAAATACCAATACTCCTATCGAGTATGATATTGTGTTATGAAGGTACTTATAATTATATGTAATTACTCTGTTAATAGGGTATTGCTATATGTAATTACTATTCTTAGAGCTATGTGGATATTCTATGACCTATAATTTAAAACGCATTAGTATAATCTCTAACCATAGACTTATGCACATGAGTAAGTCTTATGATACTTTGGGTTAGTGGGAGTTTATCAATATCATTTTCATATGCTTGGGCCATTCTTTATAACATATTACTCTGAAGTTAAATATGTTACTCTAAAGTCATCATTTTTTATATAGAGTTGTGAGTTTTAACATGTATGATTTGTCTTCCCTCTCGGATACAATTTCTGCAGCGTTGAAATTTACTTCTTTTGATTGATTGGTGTTTTGACCATTATTGATATTCTAATACTAGAATCAATATTTTTAATAATTAGTTATTGTCATCAAGTGGGAGATTGTTAGATTAATTATTTAATTAATCAAATATGGATTGACATAATTAATTATATTATGGTCTATTGTTATTAAACACTAAATAGATGAATTGTTTGATTGGGTTTTGTGCCTGAATGGACCGTAATGGGTTGGACCATTCAGTTAAGCACAATGAGAGGTCCCTGCCCTCAGCCGTTTAGCTATTTAAGTGTCTCCCCATTAGACAATTAAACTACTCTGAAAATCCTAAACGGCAATGAGGGTGGTAATTCTCTCATACTCACAAGCTTCGACAACCGTCTCTTCAATCTTATAAGGTACAACATTCTAATTATTCTTGATTATTGTTAGATTAAACAATATGCTATAATTTGTATCTATTAAATTCATTTAAAGTCTTCAATTTTTATCAGAGCCCCATAGATACATTTTATAGCTATCGCTTGAATTATATGATTTGAATTAGTGTATGGTTTCTATTTGTTTTGAGTTGACAAGTTAAATAATTAAACTTGATGCACTAATTTTATATAATTCATATTGAATGTAAATGGGGGATTTTCTTAAAATTAGAAAAATTTTAGATCTAATATTTAAATAATTTGACCTAATGATTTTAGAAATGTATTGACATGTAAATTTCATATTTAGAATCAAGGTATATTATATTTTAGGTGTATATTAGTAAAAGGTTGTTATGTCTCACCTATTTTTAAGGTTTGATTCCTAAATAATTGCATTTTATTGTGGGTTGAATGAGAATTATTTAGAAGAGTTTGAAAAGGTGATCCTATTTTTTAGCTTAATAATTAATATCAAATACTTTATTTATTTTTGCAGAATATTACTTAATTGATTTATTTATAATCTCTAACATACAAAAGTGGTAGATTTGTATGATCTCTTCAATTATTTTGTTAACTTTGAAAATTATGATATATTTATTATGTTAATTAAAAGATTATGAAAGGAACATATTTTAGATATTTCATTGCAGAAATGAATTTTGAATAACAAATTAGTTATTATATCTTCAATAGTCCATATTTGTCAGGTCATAATATGAAAGCACAAGTAAATACCAATACTCCTATCGAGTATGATATTGTGTTATGAAGGTACTTATAATTATATGTAATTACTCTGTTAATAGGGTATTGCTATATGTAATTACTATTCTTAGAGCTATGTGGATATTCTATGACCTATAATTTAAAACGCATTAGTATAATCTCTAACCATAGACTTATGCACATGAGTAAGTCTTATGATACTTTGGGTTAGTGGGAGTTTATCAATATCATTTTCATATGCTTGGGCCATTCTTTATAACATATTACTCTGAAGTTAAATATGTTACTCTAAAGTCATCATTTTTTATATAGAGTTGTGAGTTTTAACATGTATGATTTGTCTTCCCTCTCGGATACAATTTCTGCAGCGTTGAAATTTACTTCTTTTGATTGATTGGTGTTTTGACCATTATTGATATTCTAATACTAGAATCAATATTTTTAATAATTAGTTATTGTCATCAAGTGGGAGATTGTTAGATTAATTATTTAGTTAATCAAATATGGATTGACATAATTAATTATATTATGGTCTATTGTTATTAAACACTAAATAGTTGAATTGTTTGATTGGGTTTTGTGCCTGAATGGACCGTAATGGGTTGGACCATTCAGTTAAGCACAATGAAAGGTCCCTGCCCTCAGCCGTTTAGCTATTTAAGTGTCTCCCCGTTAGACAATTAAACTACTCTGAAAATCCTAAACGGCAATGAGGGTGGTAATTCACTCATACTCACAAGCTTCGACAACCGTCTCTTCAATCTTATAAGGTACAACATTCTAATTATTCTTGATTATTGTTAGATTAAACAATATGCTATAATTTGTATCTATTAAATTCATTTAAAGCCTTCAATTGGTATCAGAGCCCCATAGATACATTTTATAGCTATCGCTTGAATTATATGATTTGAATTAGTGTATGGTTTCTATTTGTTTTGAGTTGACAAGTTAAATAAATAAACTTGATGCACTAATTTTATATAATTCATATTGAATGTAAATGGGGGGTTTTCTTAAAATTAGAAAAATTTTAGATCTAATATATAAATAATTTGACCTAATGATTTTAGAAATGTATTGACATGTAAATTTCATATTTAGAATCAAGGTATATTATATTTTAGGTGTATATTAGTAGAAGGTTGTTATGTCTCACCTATTTTTAAGGTTTGATTCCTAAATAATTGCATTTTATTGTGGGTGGAATGAGAATTATTTAGAAGAGTTTGAAAAGGTGATCCTATTTTTTAGCTTAATAATTAATATCAAATATTTTATTTATTTTTGCAGAATATTACTTAATTGATTTATTTATAATCTCTAACATACAAAAGTGGTAGATTTGTATGATCTCTTCAATTATTTTGTTAACTTTGAAAATTATGATATATTTATTATGTTAATTAAAAGATTATGAAAGGAACATATTTTAGATATTTCATTGCAGAAATGAATTTTGAATAACAAATTAGTTATTATATCTTCAATAGTCCATATTTGTCAGGTCATAATATGAAAGCACAAGTAAATACCAATACTCCTATCGAGTATGATATTGTGTTATGAAGGTACTTATAATTATATGTAATTACTCTGTTAATAGGGTATTGCTATATGTAATTACTATTCTTAGAGCTATGTGGATATTCTATGACCTATAATTTAAAACGCATTAGTATAATCTCTAACCATAGACTTATGCACATGAGTAAGTCTTATGATACTTTGGGTTAGTGGGAGTTTATCAATATCATTTTCATATGCTTGGGCCATTCTTTATAACATATTACTCTGAAGTTAAATATGTTACTCTAAAGTCATCATTTTTTATATAGAGTTGTGAGTTTTAACATGTATGATTTGTCTTCCCTCTCGGATACAATTTCTGCAGCGTTGAAATTTACTTCTTTTGATTGATTGGTGTTTTGACCATTATTGATATTCTAATACTAGAATCAATATTTTTAATAATTAGTTATTGTCATCAAGTGGGAGATTGTTAAATTAATTATTTAGTTAATCAAATATGGATTGACATAATTAATTATATTATGGTCTATTGTTATTAAACACTAAATAGTTGAATTGTTTGATTGGGTTTTGTGCCTGAATGGACCGTAATGGGTTGGACCATTCAGTTAAGCACAATGAGAGGTCCCTGCCCTCAGCCGTTTAGCTATTTAAGTGTCTCCCCGTTAGACAATTAAACTACTCTGAAAATCCTAAACGGCAATGAGGGTGGTAATTCACTCATACTCACAAGCTTCGACAACCGTCTCTTCAATCTTATAAGGTACAGCATTCTAATTATTCTTGATTATTGTTAGATTAAACAATATGCTATAATTTGTATCTATTAAATTCATTTAAAGCCTTCAATTGGTATCAGAGCCCCATAGATACATTTTATAGCTATCGCTTGAATTATATGATTTGAATTATTGTATGGTTTCTATTTGTTTTGAGTTGACAAGTTAAATAAATAAACTTGATGCACTAGTTTTATATAACTCATATTGAATGTAAATGGGGGGTTTTCTTAAAATTAGAAAAATTTTAGATCTAATATATAAATAATTTGACCTAATGATTTTAGAAATGTATTGACATGTAAATTTCATATTTAGAATCAAGGTATATTATATTTTAGGTGTATATTAGTAGAAGATTGTTATGTCTCACCTATTTTTAAGGTTTGATTCCTAAATAATTGCATTTTATTGTGGGTGGAATGAGAATTATTTAGAAGAGTTTGAAAAGGTGATCCTATTTTTTAGCTTAATAATTAATATCAAATATTTTATTTATTTTTGCAGAATATTACTTAATTGATTTATTTATAATCTCTAACATACAAAAGTGGTAGATTTGTATGATCTCTTCAATTATTTTGTTAACTTTGAAAATTATGATATATTTATTATGTTAATTAAAAGATTATGAAAGGAACATATTTTAGATATTTCATTGCAGAAATGAATTTTGAATAACAAATTAGTTATTATATCTTCAATAGTCCATATTTGTCAGGTCATAATATGAAAGCACAAGTAAATACCAATACTCCTATCGAGTATGATATTGTGTTATGAAGGTACTTATAATTATATGTAATTACTCTGTTAATAGGGTATTGCTATATGTAATTACTATTCTTAGAGCTATGTGGATATTCTATGACCTATAATTTAAAACGCATTAGTATAATCTCTAACCATAGACTTATGCACATGAGTAAGTCTTATGATACTTTGGGTTAGTGGGAGTTTATCAATATCATTTTCATATGCTTGGGCCATTCTTTATAACATATTACTCTGAAGTTAAATATGTTACTCTAAAGTCATCATTTTTTATATAGAGTTGTGAGTTTTAACATGTATGATTTGTCTTCCCTCTCGGATACAATTTCTGCAGCGTTGAAATTTACTTCTTTTGATTGATTGGTGTTTTGACCATTATTGATATTCTAATACTAGAATCAATATTTTTAATAATTAGTTATTGTCATCAAGTGGGAGATTGTTAGATTAATTATTTAATTAATCAAATATGGATTGACATAATTAATTATATTATGGTCTATTGTTATTAAACACTAAATAGATGAATTGTTTGATTGGGTTTTGTGCCTGAATGGACCGTAATGGGTTGGACCATTCAGTTAAGCACAATGAGAGGTCCCTGCCCTCAGCCGTTTAGCTATTTAAGTGTCTCCCCATTAGACAATTAAACTACTCTGAAAATCCTAAACGGCAATGAGGGTGGTAATTCTCTCATACTCACAAGCTTCGACAACCGTCTCTTCAATCTTATAAGGTACAACATTCTAATTATTCTTGATTATTGTTAGATTAAACAATATGCTATAATTTGTATCTATTAAATTCATTTAAAGTCTTCAATTTTTATCAGAGCCCCATAGATACATTTTATAGCTATCGCTTGAATTATATGATTTGAATTAGTGTATGGTTTCTATTTGTTTTGAGTTGACAAGTTAAATAATTAAACTTGATGCACTAATTTTATATAATTCATATTGAATGTAAATGGGGGATTTTCTTAAAATTAGAAAAATTTTAGATCTAATATTTAAATAATTTGACCTAATGATTTTAGAAATGTATTGACATGTAAATTTCATATTTAGAATCAAGGTATATTATATTTTAGGTGTATATTAGTAAAAGGTTGTTATGTCTCACCTATTTTTAAGGTTTGATTCCTAAATAATTGCATTTTATTGTGGGTTGAATGAGAATTATTTAGAAGAGTTTGAAAAGGTGATCCTATTTTTTAGCTTAATAATTAATATCAAATACTTTATTTATTTTTGCAGAATATTACTTAATTGATTTATTTATAATCTCTAACATACAAAAGTGGTAGATTTGTATGATCTCTTCAATTATTTTGTTAACTTTGAAAATTATGATATATTTATTATGTTAATTAAAAGATTATGAAAGGAACATATTTTAGATATTTCATTGCAGAAATGAATTTTGAATAACAAATTAGTTATTATATCTTCAATAGTCCATATTTGTCAGGTCATAATATGAAAGCACAAGTAAATATCAATACTCCTATCGAGTATGATATTGTGTTATGAAGGTACTTATAATTATATGTAATTACTTTGTTAATAGGGTATTGCTATATGTAATTACTATTCTTAGAGCTATGTGGATATTCTATGACCTATAATTTAAAACGCATTAGTATAATCTCTAACCATAGACTTATGCACATGAGTAAGTCTTATGATACTTTGGGTTAGTGGGAGTTTATCAATATCATTTTCATATGCTTGGGCCATTCTTTATAACATATTACTCTGAAGTTAAATATGTTACTCTAAAGTCATCATTTTTTATATAGAGTTGTGAGTTTTAACATGTATGATTTGTCTTCCCTCTCGGATACAATTTCTGCAGCGTTGAAATTTACTTCTTTTGATTGATTGGTGTTTTGACCATTATTGATATTCTAATACTAGAATCAATATTTTTAATAATTAGTTATTGTCATCAAGTGGGAGATTGTTAGATTAATTATTTAGTTAATCAAATATGGATTGACATAATTAATTATATTATGGTCTATTGTTATTAAACACTAAATAGTTGAATTGTTTGATTGGGTTTTGTGCCTGAATGGACCGTAATGGGTTGGACCATTCAGTTAAGCACAATGAGAGGTCCCTGCCCTCAGCCGTTTAGCTATTTAAGTGTCTCCCCGTTAGACAATTAAACTACTCTGAAAATCCTAAACGGCAATGAGGGTGGTAATTCACTCATACTCACAAGCTTCGACAACCGTCTCTTCAATCTTATAAGGTACAGCATTCTAATTATTCTTGATTATTGTTAGATTAAACAATATGCTATAATTTGTATCTATTAAATTCATTTAAAGCCTTCAATTGGTATCAGAGCCCCATAGATACATTTTATAGCTATCGCTTGAATTATATGATTTGAATTAGTGTATGGTTTCTATTTGTTTTGAGTTGACAAGTTAAATAAATAAACTTGATGCACTAATTTTATATAATTCATATTGAATGTAAATGGGGGGTTTTCTTAAAATTAGAAAAATTTTAGATCTAATATATAAATAATTTGACCTAATGATTTTAGAAATGTATTGACATGTAAATTTCATATTTAGAATCAAGGTATATTATATTTTAGGTGTATATTAGTAGAAGGTTGTTATGTCTCACCTATTTTTAAGGTTTGATTCCTAAATAATTGCATTTTATTGTGGGTGGAATGAGAATTATTTAGAAGAGTTTGAAAAGGTGATCCTATTTTTTAGCTTAATAATTAATATCAAATATTTTATTTATTTTTGCAGAATATTACTTAATTGATTTATTTATAATCTCTAACATACAAAAGTGGTAGATTTGTATGATCTCTTCAATTATTTTGTTAACTTTGAAAATTATGATATATTTATTATGTTAATTAAAATATTATGAAAGGAACATATTTTAGATATTTCATTGCAGAAATGAATTTTGAATAACAAATTAGTTATTATATCTTCAATAGTCCATATTTGTCAGGTCATAATATGAAAGCACAAGTAAATACCAATACTCCTATCGAGTATGATATTGTGTTATGAAGGTACCTATAATTATATGTAATTACTCTGTTAATAGGGTATTGCTATATGTAATTACTATTCTTAGAGCTATGTGGATATTCTATGACCTATAATTTAAAACGCATTAGTATAATCTCTAACCATAGACTTATGCACATGAGTAAGTCTTATGATACTTTGGGTTAGTGGGAGTTTATCAATATCATTTTCATATGCTTGGGCCATTCTTTATAACATATTACTCTGAAGTTAAATATGTTACTCTAAAGTCATCATTTTTTATATAGAGTTGTGAGTTTTAACATGTATGATTTGTCTTCCCTCTCGGATACAATTTCTGCAGCGTTGAAATTTACTTCTTTTGATTGATTGGTGTTTTGACCATTATTGATATTCTAATACTAGAATCAATATTTTTAATAATTAGTTATTGTCATCAAGTGGGAGATTGTTAAATTAATTATTTAGTTAATCAAATATGGATTGACATAATTAATTATATTATGGTCTATTGTTATTAAACACTAAATAGTTGAATTGTTTGATTGGGTTTTGTGCCTGAATGGACCGTAATGGGTTGGACCATTCAGTTAAGCACAATGAGAGGTCCCTGCCCTCAGCCGTTTAGCTATTTAAGTGTCTCCCCGTTAGACAATTAAACTACTCTGAAAATCCTAAACGGCAATGAGGGTGGTAATTCACTCATACTCACAAGCTTCGACAACCGTCTCTTCAATCTTATAAGGTACAGCATTCTAATTATTCTTGATTATTGTTAGATTAAACAATATGCTATAATTTGTATCTATTAAATTCATTTAAAGCCTTCAATTGGTATCAGAGCCCCATAGATACATTTTATAGCTATCGCTTGAATTATATGATTTGAATTAGTGTATGGTTTCTATTTGTTTTGAGTTGACAAGTTAAATAAATAAACTTGATGCACTAATTTTATATAATTCATACTGAATGTAAATGGGGGGTTTTCTTAAAATTAGAAAAATTTTAGATCTAATATATAAATAATTTGACCTAATGATTTTAGAAATGTATTGACATGTAAATTTCATATTTAGAATCAAGGTATATTATATTTTAGGTGTATATTAGTAGAAGGTTGTTATGTCTCACCTATTTTTAAGGTTTGATTCCTAAATAATTGCATTTTATTGGGGGTGGAATGAGAATTATTTAGAAGAGTTTGAAAAGGTGATCCTATTTTTTAGCTTAATAATTAATATCAAATATTTTATTTATTTTTGCAGAATATTACTTAATTGATTTATTTATAATCTCTAACATACAAAAGTGGTAGATTTGTATGATCTCTTCAATTATTTTGTTAACTTTGAAAATTATGATATATTTATTATGTTAATTAAAAGATTATGAAAGGAACATATTTTAGATATTTCATTGCAGAAATGAATTTTGAATAACAAATTAGTTATTATATCTTCAATAGTCCATATTTGTCAGGTCATAATATGAAAGCACAAGTAAATACCAATACTCCTATCGAGTATGATATTGTGTTATGAAGGTACTTATAATTATATGTAATTACTCTGTTAATAGGGTATTGCTATATGTAATTACTATTCTTAGAGCTATGTGGATATTCTATGACCTATAATTTAAAACGCATTAGTATAATCTCTAACCATAGACTTATGCACATGAGTAACTCTTATGATACTTTGGGTTAGTGGGAGTTTATCAATATCATTTTCATATGCTTGGGCCATTCTTTATAACATATTACTCTGAAGTTAAATATGTTACTCTAAAGTCATCATTTTTTATATAGAGTTGTGAGTTTTAACATGTATGATTTGTCTTCCCTCTCGGATACAATTTCTGCAGCGTTGAAATTTACTTCTTTTGATTGATTGGTGTTTTGACCATTATTGATATTCTAATACTAGAATCAATATTTTTAATAATTAGTTATTGTCATCAAGTGGGAGATTGTTAGATTAATTATTTAGTTAATCAAATATGGATTGACATAATTAATTATATTATGGTCTATTGTTATTAAACACTAAATAGTTGAATTGTTTGATTGGGTTTTGTGCCTGAATGGACCGTAATGGGTTGGACCATTCAGTTAAGCACAATGAGAGGTCCCTGCCCTCAGCCGTTTAGCTATTTAAGTGTCTCCCCGTTAGACAATTAAACTACTCTGAAAATCCTAAACGGCAATGAGGGTGGTAATTCACTCATACTCACAAGCTTCGACAACCGTCTCTTCAATCTTATAAGGTACAGCATTCTAATTATTCTTGATTATTGTTAGATTAAACAATATGCTATAATTTGTATCTATTAAATTCATTTAAAGCCTTCAATTGGTATCAGAGCCCCATAGATACATTTTATAGCTATCGCTTGAATTATATGATTTGAATTAGTGTATGGTTTCTATTTGTTTTGAGTTGACAAGTTAAATAAATAAACTTGATGCACTAATTTTATATAATTCATATTGAATGTAAATGGGGGGTTTTCTTAAAATTAGAAAAATTTTAGATCTAATATATAAATAATTTGACCTAATGATTTTAGAAATGTATTGACATGTAAATTTCATATTTAGAATCAAGGTATATTATATTTTAGGTGTATATTAGTAGAAGGTTGTTATGTCTCACCTATTTTTAAGGTTTGATTCCTAAATAATTGCATTTTATTGTGGGTGGAATGAGAATTATTTAGAAGAGTTTGAAAAGGTGATCCTATTTTTTAGCTTAATAATTAATATCAAATATTTTATTTATTTTTGCAGAATATTACTTAATTGATTTATTTATAATCTCTAACATACAAAAGTGGTAGATTTGTATGATCTCTTCAATTATTTTGTTAACTTTGAAAATTATGATATATTTATTATGTTAATTAAAATATTATGAAAGGAACATATTTTTGATATTTCATTGCAGAAATGAATTTTGAATAACAAATTAGTTATTATATCTTCAATAGTCCATATTTGTCAGGTCATAATATGAAAGCACAAGTAAATACCAATACTCCTATCGAGTATGATATTGTGTTATGAAGGTACCTATAATTATATGTAATTACTCTGTTAATAGGGTATTGCTATATGTAATTACTATTCTTAGAGCTATGTGGATATTCTATGACCTATAATTTAAAACGCATTAGTATAATCTCTAACCATAGACTTATGCACATGAGTAAGTCTTATGATACTTTGGGTTAGTGGGAGTTTATCAATATCATTTTCATATGCTTGGGCCATTCTTTATAACATATTACTCTGAAGTTAAATATGTTACTCTAAAGTCATCATTTTTTATATAGAGTTGTGAGTTTTAACATGTATGATTTGTCTTCCCTCTCGGATACAATTTCTGCAGCGTTGAAATTTACTTCTTTTGATTGATTGGTGTTTTGACCATTATTGATATTCTAATACTAGAATCAATATTTTTAATAATTAGTTATTGTCATCAAGTGGGAGATTGTTAAATTAATTATTTAGTTAATCAAATATGGATTGACATAATTAATTATATTATGGTCTATTGTTATTAAACACTAAATAGTTGAATTGTTTGATTGGGTTTTGTGCCTGAATGGACCGTAATGGGTTGGACCATTCAGTTAAGCACAATGAGAGGTCCCTGCCCTCAGCCGTTTAGCTATTTAAGTGTCTCCCCGTTAGACAATTAAACTACTCTGAAAATCCTAAACGGCAATGAGGGTGGTAATTCACTCATACTCACAAGCTTCGACAACCGTCTCTTCAATCTTATAAGGTACAACATTCTAATTATTCTTGATTATTGTTAGATTAAACAATATGCTATAATTTGTATCTATTAAATTCATTTAAAGCCTTCAATTGGTATCAGAGCCCCATAGATACATTTTATAGCTATCGCTTGAATTATATGATTTGAATTAGTGTATGGTTTCTATTTGTTTTGAGTTGACAAGTTAAATAAATAAACTTGATGCACTAATTTTATATAATTCATATTGAATGTAAATGGGGGGTTTTCTTAAAATTAGAAAAATTTTAGATCTAATATATAAATAATTTGACCTAATGATTTTAGAAATGTATTGACATGTAAATTTCATATTTAGAATCAAGGTATATTATATTTTAGGTGTATATTAGTAGAAGGTTGTTATGTCTCACCTATTTTTAAGGTTTGATTCCTAAATAATTGCATTTTATTGTGGGTGGAATGAGAATTATTTAGAAGAGTTTGAAAAGGTGATCCTATTTTTTAGCTTAATAATTAATATCAAATATTTTATTTATTTTTGCAGAATATTACTTAATTGATTTATTTATAATCTCTAACATACAAAAGTGGTAGATTTGTATGATCTCTTCAATTATTTTGTTAACTTTGAAAATTATGATATATTTATTATGTTAATTAAAAGATTATGAAAGGAACATATTTTAGATATTTCATTGCAGAAATGAATTTTGAATAACAAATTAGTTATTATATCTTCAATAGTCCATATTTGTCAGGTCATAATATGAAAGCACAAGTAAATACCAATACTCCTATCGAGTATGATATTGTGTTATGAAGGTACTTATAATTATATGTAATTACTCTGTTAATAGGGTATTGCTATATGTAATTACTATTCTTAGAGCTATGTGGATATTCTATGACCTATAATTTAAAACGCATTAGTATAATCTCTAACCATAGACTTATGCACATGAGTAAGTCTTATGATACTTTGGGTTAGTGGGAGTTTATCAATATCATTTTCATATGCTTGGACCATTCTTTATAACATATTACTCTGAAGTTAAATATGTTACTCTAAAGTCATCATTTTTTATATAGAGTTGTGAGTTTTAACATGTATGATTTGTCTTCCCTCTCGGATACAATTTCTGCAGCGTTGAAATTTACTTCTTTTGATTGATTGGTGTTTTGACCATTATTGATATTCTAATACTAGAATCAATATTTTTAATAATTAGTTATTGTCATCAAGTGGGAGATTGTTAGATTAATTATTTAATTAATCAAATATGGATTGACATAATTAATTATATTATGGTCTATTGTTATTAAACACTAAATAGATGAATTGTTTGATTGGGTTTTGTGCCTGAATGGACCGTAATGGGTTGGACCATTCAGTTAAGCACAATGAGAGGTCCCTGCCCTCAGCCGTTTAGCTATTTAAGTGTCTCCCCATTAGACAATTAAACTACTCTGAAAATCCTAAACGACAATGAGGGTGGTAATTCTCTCATACTCACAAGCTTCGACAACCGTCTCTTCAATCTTATAAGGTACAACATTCTAATTATTCTTGATTATTGTTAGATTAAACAATATGCTATAATTTGTATCTATTAAATTCATTTAAAGCCTTCAATTTTTATCAGAGCCCCATAGATACATTTTATAGCTATCGCTTGAATTATATGATTTGAATTAGTGTATGGTTTCTATTTGTTTTGAGTTGACAAGTTAAATAACTAAACTTGATGCACTAATTTTATATAATTCATATTGAATGTAAATGGGGGATTTTCTTAAAATTAGAAAAAATTTAGATCTAATATTTAAATAATTTGACCTAATGATTTTAGAAATGTATTGACATGTAAATTTCATATTTAGAATCAAGGTATATTATATTTTAGGTGTATATTAGTAAAAGGTTGTTATGTCTCACCTATTTTTAAGGTTTGATTCCTAAATAATTGCATTTTATTGTGGGTGGAATGAGAATTATTTAGAAGAGTTTGAAAAGGTGATCCTATTTTTTAGCTTAATAATTAATATCAAATATTTTATTTATTTTTGCAGAATATTACTTAATTGATTTATTTATAATCTCTAACATACAAAAGTGGTAGATTTGTATGATCTCTTAAATTATTTTGTTAACTTTGAAAATTATGATATATTTATTATGTTAATTAAAAGATTATGAAAGGAACATATTTTAGATATTTCATTGCAGAAATGAATTTTGAATAACAAATTAGTTATTATATCTTCAATAGTCCATATTTGTCAGGTCATAATATGAAAGCACAAGTAAATACCAATACTCCTATCGAGTATGATATTGTGTTATGAAGGTACTTATAATTATATGTAATTACTCTGTTAATAGGGTTTGCTATATGTAATTACTATTCTTAGAGCTATGTGGATATTCTATGACCTATAATTTAAAACGCATTAGTATAATCTCTAACCATAGACTTATACACATGAGTAAGTCTTATGATACTTTGGGTTAGTGGGAGTTTATCAATATCATTTTCATATGCTTGGGCCATTCTTTATAACATATTACTCTGAAGTTAAATATGTTACTCTAAAGTCATCATTTTTTATATAGAGTTGTGAGTTTTAACATGTATGATTTGTCTTCCCTCTCGGATACAATTTCTGCAGCGTTGAAATTTACTTCTTTTGATTGATTGGTGTTTTGACCATTATTGATATTCTAATACTAGAATCAATATTTTTAATAATTAGTTATTGTCATCAAGTGGGAGATTGTTAGATTAATTATTTAATTAATCAAATATGGATTTACATAATTAATTATATTATGGTCTATTGTTATTAAACACTAAATAGATGAATTGTTTGATTGGGTTTTGTGCCTGAATGGACCGTAATGGGTTGGACCATTCAGTTAAGCACAATGAGAGGTCCCTGCCCTCAGCCGTTTAGCTATTTAAGTGTCTCCCCATTAGACAATTAAACTACTCTGAAAATCCTAAACGACAATGAGGGTGGTAATTCTCTCATACTCACAAGCTTCGACAACCGTCTCTTCAATCTCATAAGGTACAGCATTCTAATTATTCTTGATTATTGTTAGATTAAACAATATGCTATAATTTGTATCTATTAAATTCATTTAAAGCCTTCAATTTTTATCAGAGCCCCATAGATACATTTTATAGCTATCGCTTGAATTATATGATTTGAATTAGTGTATGGTTTCTATTTGTTTTGAGTTGACAAGTTAAATAACTAAACTTGATGCACTAATTTTATATAATTCATATTGAATGTAAATGGGGGATTTTCTTAAAATTAGAAAAATTTTAGATCTAATATTTAAATAATTTGACCTAATGATTTTAGAAATGTATTGACATGTAAATTTCATATTTAGAATCAAGGTATATTATATTTTAGGTGTATATTAGTAAAAGGTTGTTATGTCTCACCTATTTTTAAGGTTTGATTCCTAAATAATTGCATTTTATTGTGGGTGGAATGAGAATTATTTAGAAGAGTTTGAAAAGGTGATCCTATTTTTTAGCTTAATAATTAATATCAAATATTTTATTTATTTTTGCAGAATA
Organism: Lathyrus sativus; assembly: GCA_963859935.3. Lineage (NCBI taxonomy): Eukaryota > Viridiplantae > Streptophyta > Magnoliopsida > Fabales > Fabaceae > Lathyrus > Lathyrus sativus. The sequence goes on from OZ012735.1 coordinate 771,281,774, forward strand.
TTACTTAATTGATTTATTTATAATCTCTAACATACAAAAGTGGTAGATTTGTATGATCTCTTAAATTATTTTGTTAACTTTGAAAATTATGATATATTTATTATGTTAATTAAAAGATTATGAAAGGAACATATTTTAGATATTTCATTGCAGAAATGAATTTTGAATAACAAATTAGTTATTATATCTTCAATAGTCCATATTTGTCAGGTCATAATATGAAAGCACAAGTAAATACCAATACTCCTATCGAGTATGATATTGTGTTATGAAGGTACTTATAATTATATGTAATTACTCTGTTAATAGGGTTTGCTATATGTAATTACTATTCTTAGAGCTATGTGGATATTCTATGACCTATAATTTAAAACGCATTAGTATAATCTCTAACCATAGACTTATACACATGAGTAAGTCTTATGATACTTTGGGTTTGTGGGAGTTTATCAATATCATTTTCATATGCTTGGGCCATTCTTTATAACATATTACTCTGAAGTTAAATATGTTACTCTAAAGTCATCATTTTTTATATAGAGTTGTGAGTTTTAACATGTATGATTTGTCTTCCCTCTCGGATACAATTTCTGCAGCGTTGAAATTTACTTCTTTTGATTGATTGGTGTTTTGACCATTATTGATATTCTAATACTAGAATCAATATTTTTAATAATTAGTTATTGTCATCAAGTGGGAGATTGTTAGATTAATTATTTAATTAATCAAATATGGATTGACATAATTAATTATATTATGGTCTATTGTTATTAAACACTAAATAGATGAATTGTTTGATTGGGTTTTGTGCCTGAATGGACCGTAATGGGTTGGACCATTCAGTTAAGCACAATGAGAGGTCCCTGCCCTCAGCCGTTTAGCTATTTAAGTGTCTCCCCATTAGACAATTAAACTACTCTGAAAATCCTAAACGGCAATGAGGGTGGTAATTCTCTCATACTCACAAGCTTCGACAACCGTCTCTTCAATCTTATAAGGTACAACATTCTAATTATTCTTGATTATTGTTAGATTAAACAATATGCTATAATTTGTATCTATTAAATTCATTTAAAGCCTTCAATTTTTATCAGAGCCCCATAGATACATTTTATAGCTATCGCTTGAATTATATGATTTGAATTAGTGTATGGTTTCTATTTGTTTTGAGTTGACAAGTTGAATAACTAAACTTGATGCACTAATTTTATATAATTCATATTGAATGTAAATGGGGGATTTTCTTAAAATTAGAAAAATTTTAGATCTAATATTTAAATAATTTGACCTAATGATTTTAGAAATGTATTGACATGTAAATTTCATATTTAGAATCAAGGTATATTATATTTTAGGTGTATATTAGTAAAAGGTTGTTATGTGTCACCTATTTTTAAGGTTTGATTCCTAAATAATTGCATTTTATTGTGGGTGGAATGAGAATTATTTAGAAGAGTTTGAAAAGGTGATCCTATTTTTTAGCTTAATAATTAATATCAAATATTTTATTTATTTTTGCAGAATATTACTTAATTGATTTATTTATAATCTCTAATATACAAAAGTGGTAGATTTGTATGATCTCTTCAATTATTTTGTTAACTTTGAAAATTATGATATATTTATTATGTTAATTAAAAGATTATGAAATGAACATATTTTAGATATTTCATTGCAGAAATGAATTTTGAATAACAAATTAGTTATTATATCTTCAATAGTCCATATTTGTCAGGTCATAATATGAAAGCACAAGTAAATACCAATACTCCTATCGAGTATGATATTGTGTTATGAAGGTACTTATAATTATATGTAATTACTCTGTTAATAGGGTTTGCTATATGTAATTACTATTCTTAGAGCTATGTGGATATTCTATGACCTATAATTTAAAACGCATTAGTATAATCTCTAACCATAGACTTATACACATGAGTAAGTCTTATGATACTTTGGGTTAGTGGGAGTTTATCAATATCATTTTCATATGCTTGGGCCATTCTTTATAACATATTACTCTGAAGTTAAATATGTTACTCTAAAGTCATCATTTTTTATATAGAGTTGTGAGTTTTAACATGTATGATTTGTCTTCCCTCTCGGATACAATTTCTGCAACGTTGAAATTTACTTCTTTTGATTGATTGGTGTTTTGACCATTATTGATATTCTAATACTAGAATCAATATTTTTCATAATTAGTTATTGTCATCAAGTGGGAGATTGTTAGATTAATTATTTAATTAATCAAATATGGATTGACATAATTAATTATATTATGGTCTATTGTTATTAAACACTAAATAGATGAATTGTTTGATTGGGTTTTGTGCCTGAATGGACCGTAATGGGTTGAACCATTCAGTTAAGCACAATGAGAGGTCCCTGCCCTCAGCCGTTTAGCTATTTAAGTGTCTCCCCATTAGACAATTAAACTACTCTGAAAATCCTAAACGGCAATGAGGGTGGTAATTCTCTCATACTCACAAGCTTCGACAACCGTCTCTTCAATCTTATAAGGTACAACATTCTAATTATTCTTGATTATTGTTAGATTAAACAATATGCTATAATTTGTATCTATTAAATTCATTTAAAGCCTTCAATTGGTATCAGAGCCCCATAGATACATTTTATAGCTATCGCTTGAATTATATGATTTGAATTAGTGTATGGTTTCTATTTGTTTTGAGTTGACAAGTTAAATAATTAAACTTGATACACTAATTTTATATAATTCATATTGAATGTAAATGGGGGGTTTTCTTAAAATTAGAAAAATTTTAGATCTAATATTTAAATAATTTGACCTAATGATTTTAGAAATGTATTGACATGTAAATTTCATATTTAGAATCAAGGTATATTATATTTTAGGTTTATATTAGTAAATGGTTGTTATGTCTCACCTATTTTTAAGGTTTGATTCCTAAATAATTGCATTTTATTGTGGGTGGAATGAGAATTATTTAGAAGAGTTTGAAAAGGTGATCCTATTTTTTAGCTTAATAATTAATATCAAATATTTTATTTATTTTTGCAGAATATTACTTAATTGATTTATTTATAATCTCTAACTTACAAAAGTGGTAGATTTGTATGATCTCTTCAATTATTTTGTTAACTTTGAAAATTATGATATATTTATTATGTTAATTAAAAGATTATGAAAGGAACATATTTTAGATATTTCATTGCAGAAATGAATTTTGAATAACAAATTAGTTATTATATCTTCAATAGTCCATATTTGTCAGGCCATAATATGAAAGCACAAGTAAATACCAATACTCCTATCGAGTATGATATTGTGTTATGAAGGTACTTATAATTATATGTAATTACTCTGTTAATAGGGTATTGCTATATGTAATTACTATTCTTAGACCTATGTGGATATTCTATGACCTATAATTTAAAACGCATTAGTATAATCACTAACCATAGACTTATACACATGAGTAAGTCTTATGATACTTTGGGTTAGTGGGAGTTTATCAATAGAATTTTCATATGCTTGGGCCATTCTTTATAACATATTACTCTGAAGTTAAATATGTTACTCTAAAGTCATCATTTTTTATATAGAGTTGTGAGTTTTAACATGTATGATTTGTCTTCCCTATCGGATACAATTTATGCAGCGTTGAAATTTACTTCTTTTGATTGATTGGTGTTTTAACCATTATTGATATTCTAATACTAGAATCAATATTTTTAATAATTAGTTATTGTCATCCAAGTGGGAGATTGTTAGATTAATTATTTAATTAATCAAATATGGATTGACATAATTAATTATTAATTAATTATATTATGGTCTATTGTTATTAAACACTAAATATATGAATTGTTTGATTGGGTTTTGTGCCTGAATGAACCGTAATCGGTTGGATCATTCAGTTAAGCCTAATGAGAGGTCCCTACCCTCAGCCGTTTAGCTATTTAAGTGTCTCCCCATTAGACAATTAAACTACTCTGAAAATCCTAAACGGCAATGAGGGTGGTAATTCTCTCATACTCACAAGCTTCGACAACCGTCTCTTCAATCTTATAAGGTACACCGTTCTAATTATTCTTGATTATTGTTAGATTAAACAATATGCTATAATTTGTATCTATTAAATTCATTTAAAGCCTTCAATTGGTATCAGAGCCCCATAGATACGTTTTATAGCTATCGCTTGAATTATATGATTTGAATTAGTGTATGGTTTCTATTTGTTTTGAGTTGACAAGTTAAATAATTAAACTTGATGCACTAATTTTATATAATTCATATTGAATGTAAATGGGGGGTTTTCTTAAAATTAGAAAAATTTTAGATCTAATATTTAAATAATTTGACCTAATGATTTTAGAAATGTATTGACATGTAAATTTCATATTTAGAATCAAGGTATATTATATTTTAGGTGTATATTAGTAAAAGGTTGTTATGTCTCACCTATTTTTAAGGTTTGATTCCTAAATAATTGCATTTTATTGTGGGTGGAATGAGAATTATTTAGAAGAGTTTGAAAAGGTGATCCTATTTTTTAGCTTAATAATTAATATCAAATATTTTATTTATTTTTGCAGAATATTACTTAATTGATTTATTTATAATCTCTAACATACAAAAGTGGTAGCTTTGTATGATCTCTTCAATTATTTTGTTAACTTTGAATATTATGATATATTTATTATGTTAATTAAAAGATTATGAACGAAACATATTTTAGATATTTCGTTGCAGAAATGAATTTTGAATAACAAATTAGTTATTATATCTTCAATAGTCCATATTTGTCAGGTCATAATATGAAAGCACAAGTAAATACCAATACTCCTATCGAGTATGATATTGTGTTATGAAGGTACTTATAATTATATGTAATTACTCTGTTAATAGGGTATTGCTATATGTAATTACTATTCTTAGAGCTATGTGGATATTCTATGACCTATAATTTAAAACGCATTAGTATAATCTCTAACCATAGACTTATACACATGAGTAAGTCTTATGATACTTTGGGTTAGTGGGAGTTTATCAATATCATTTTCATATGCTTGGGCCATTCTTTATAACATATTACTCTGAAGTTAAATATGTTACTCTAAAGTCATCATTTTTTATATAGAGTTGTGAGTTTTAACATGTATGATTTGTCTTCCCTCTCGGATACAATTTCTGCAGCGTTGAAATTTACTTCTTTTGATTGATTGGTGTTTTGACCATTATTGATATTCTAATACTAGAATCACTATTTTTAATAATTAGTTATTGTCATCAAGTGGGAGATTGTTAGATTAATTATTTAATTAATCAAATATGGATTGACATAATTAATTATATTATGGTCTATTGTTATCAAACACTAAATAGATGAATTGTTTGATTGGGTTTTGTGCCTGAATGGACCGTAATGGGTTGGACCATTCAGTTAAGCACA